>OY751316.1:10034110-10336610 GCA_963564615.1 Rhorus exstirpatorius
ACGCGTACATGTGGCTTTTGTTCTGCAATATCTTTTTCATTTTGTCGTTTTCGTCTCTTTTTCTCGTGCTCTTTCTCGACTCTCGGGGGAGGGAGGGGGTATAGAGGCCAATGAAGATGGGTGGGGATTTGCGACCGGAAGCACGAGTAAGAAGATTATTTTAAGAAAAAAACGTCCTCGTCGTCGCGAGAATCCCGTGTATGAATACATATACAGGTCTGTCCCGTTCGCGGCAACGCGAATGTGTATATGCTCAAAGAAAAATAAATTTTAAAAAATAAAAATTACGAGACAAAAAATGCTCCGTAGAATTTCGCGAGAAAACATGAGCTCATATACATATGTATGCATATATGGTGCAAGTATTACATAGACGTGCAAATAAATTTTTTTTTTTTTTTTTTTTTCGGCAAATTTACTTTTTCGTTTTACAACGGCTCCTCCGTAACGAGATAGGGGAGAATTATGAATCATAAAGACGGCGTTAAGATGCCTCTGTGGAGCCTCACCGCTTCTTTTCTCTCATGAAATAATAATTATGATAATAATAATAATAATAATGATAATAATAATTCACGAAAGGCAGAATAATCTACCTCGGTAAGCTGAGATGAGGGACCGAATCTCATCTCATCTCCCTTTCTCTCTCTCTTTACCTTCTTCAGTCCTTCTCCTCGTCTTCCTCCTCTTGTTCTTCTCAACTTTCCTCGTAGTGTATTACCTCCCAACTGCATAGCTATGTCGTACGCTGAGGATCTCGAAGCAAAAGCTCCTGGTATACGAAGCGAGCGGCAAAGAAGAGGAAGAAAGGAGAAAAAATTTGAAGGGTGGAGGGAGAAGGGGTAACAGGTGCAACAGCCACTCTCTCTCTTTCTCTCTCTCTCTCTCTCTCTCTTCGTCCTAATTGACTCTGCACGATACGCTGCTGCCCCCCCCCCCCCCTTCCCCGAACCATAATGCATTCGACATTCCGATCTCCTAAATGCCCGGGTCTCTAATCGCAAGAGAACACCTTATTACCTTTTTCCTTCCCTTTGCCCCCTCTCACTCTCTCTCTCTCTCTTTCTCTTTTGCCCGTAGGTCTTTTTACGTTCAAATAACACAAAAATACAACGACTTCCTCTCAAGTTCATGATACTATTGGCGATAACGATAACTCAAGGTTGAAAATTTTTATAAAAATGTTCCAAAATGTTCATGGATAAATTTTTCTCGCCGAAATATCATTTTTATGCTTGGCACGAGGTCAGACGAAGGATTGGATAAATGTGATAGGTATTTTTTTACTTTTCCAAAAATATGTGCAATGTAGGCGATTTCAAAATAAGAAGTCTAGGAGAGTTTAGACGCAAAGGAAAAACGAGAAAGTTTCATATGTTTTGTTTTTTGTTTATAGTTTTTTGTTTTTTGTTTTTTTTTTCTTGTTTTTTTTTTTCCAGAAATCGATGAATCGAAATACTTTCAAAAGTTCTAATTAATGAATTGAAAAATCTTGCTTTATTAAGACATTAATAATAACGCATTATTGTCCGCGATAAATCTAAATTAAGAGCATAGCACTCTACTGAAAGCTTAAAAACGTCACAAGCAAATAAAATTCCAAAAAAATCACAGCTAAACGGGAAAAGTGTTTCAACGATTTTGAAGTTAGCCCGCGACTTTTATATTATTGATAGATAAATAAAATATAAATAAAACAATTTAGATTTTTGCGACAAACAATGATAAATTTTCACATTATCAATTGCCCATTAAAGTTTTTTCCTCCGTGGTATGAACGATCGAAATTACAATGCGATTTTTTAATTATTTTTTAACAATTTTTTTCCACAAAATTTGAGAATGAAATGTTTTTGTAAGCGTAATGATGATCAGCCTCGACGTTTGCAATAGATATAATCGATATAATGAATCAATATTAATGGCTGCGCCTCTTATACATCGCTTTAGGTATCTCCGTACCTGACCGGAAGTGATCGGTTCCTCCTGTATGGGCCCTCAAATCGTTTATTCTCCGGGTATGCTCGATTAGATCGGCAATTTGGGACCTATACCATACATAATACACAAAATATAATATCTATTATGTATATATGTACATATATATATATGGGTGTGTACATATGTCTGTATGCTTTGGTTTTGGTCCCGGGTGGCCAGCCAACAACGGACCGCAGCATCATCCGGTGTTCTCTCGGCAGAACACGTTCCATTGTGGCTCGCATAAAAACTCCCTCTTCTCTCTCTCTCTCTCTCTCTCTCTCTCACTCTTTCTCTATACTCTCATCTCGTGCTCCTTTATCTTTCATTCCATCTCTTCTTCCCTTTTACATTATTATTATTTCGTTTTTCTTTTTTTTTTCCCCCCCGTTGTAAGTGCTTATGTCCCGAGACATAAGCAGTGCCTTCGTTTTGTTTCCTCTGTGTCCGTCGACGATAAGAATTCGGCTCGGAAGGATTGACACCACCATTCGGGATCAAAGTGTTTAAGCTAAAGGGCACAGTAATTGGCAAATTTCGAAACTGATTTTGGCCGTCTTCGGAGTAAACGCGAAATGGGAATCCTTGTCGCGAAAAAAAGAAAAAAAAAAAAACATATGGTCTCATCCATTAACCGAATTCTTTCATCAGATTTCCGAATGGATTTAAATTGAAAATTGAACTTAGCTTGAATGGTTCTCATCTCTGCTACCGATCAGCTAAACCGAAGTATAAAAAGAAAATACGAAAGTGCCAATAACTGTACGGTGTGTATCGAGCAAAGCCTCCGTCGATTATCCTTCTTTCTATCGGGTCTTCTTTCGCGCTGCTATTTATTGCCCGTTCGTGATCTCTCTCATTCGTTATGCTTCTTACATTGGACCGACTTCCGGTGTCTTCCTTCCGTCCGTGAATTCCTCCCGCTATACTATATAAACTCAGTTTATCTTCATCTTTTTCGTCGTTTTTAACTTCCTCTTATTCCCTTCCCCAAACGTGTGCTTCTGGCATGTTTTTTTTTTAGCTTCAACATCGGAATCTCTCTGTTCTCCCCACGGACCTTATTTCTCAGCTATTTTCGTTTTTTTTTTTTTGCATCATGGACCGAAATTTATCGTTCTCTCTCACCCTTTCTCTTCATCGCATCTCGTCCCTCGTCCCTCGTCCCTCCGCCGTATATCCTGTCTACCATGGGTAGACGAAAAATTCTTTTGGCTTTGCCAATTCACACGAGAGAACGAACGAAAAAAGAAGAAGAAAAAAAAAAATACCAAAAGTATATGTGTAACATATTGTTACGTGAAAATTTATGAGTGAACGTGTTACGTATAGGAATTGAGGATAACATTTTATTTGTGGCGAAACATTTGAACAGAGTCAAAGAATCCGATCGACTGATGGGACCCATATGAGATATATGGGAATTAATTTGTCGTGAAGGATTTAATTTTGACAGCAATATTTAACTTGACTTGTATGTGCCCGCTGATTGACTCAGCGACCATTATCAATGGAAAATTAAAGTCAAACAATCGTAGTGTAATTTTTCAATAGAAATAAATGATGTATATTATAAATTAAAATGGACTTTTCGGGCAATTATGACAAGCTGAACACTCCCCATGTGAAATGAGAGTAATTTGTGTTTTGTTTTGTTATGTTAAATATGTATTTTTGAGACCGGACAAAGGACAATTAACGTATAAAAAGTTGTAGAAACTATATTTTTTTATTTACGTTTTTTTTTTTTAATGCTTACTTTGCGGTTAATAAATCCTTGACCCTTGAAAATTCAACTTTTACCGTTTCGCAAATCTCGTTGGCAGAGCAGAGATCCTCGTAAAAGGACGAAATTCGTGGGAGGTTTTGAGAAACTGGCCGGAGGACGCGGAACGAAATTAAAGGGCAAACGAGCTTATTCGTCAACATAGCGAGTATATAGCGAATCGTGGGGCATCTGCCAACTCTCGGTTGGTCCCTTCTCATTAATGAAGATGAGGCGACGAGAGGAGGCTGGCGAAACCTCGAATATATATATATATATATATATATATATATACTCAGTGTTTGAAGGGAAGCCACGAGAACCATATGGCGTTCGATGGTCCATCCCCCCCTACCCAAACGAGAGAGCTATATGAAAAGAAAGTGAGAAGCGAGAGAACCCGAGATAAAACCTGCTTCGTCGGGGTTATAACGCTCGAGCCAACCCATCCATCGAGGTCACTTTTTGCAAACTCACCACCCTCGAGATGTACAACGAGGCAGGCTCGAGGAAATGAAAGGGAAGGTGGATGGATATGACGAGGTCCGTCCTGGCAATGACCCATGGTCGTTATATCGGATTATCGGTAATGACGGATGATTACGAGTTTTTCGATATTCTCGTAGGGTAGCATATATTTTGGAGATCTCTGTGGATGATTATAAAGGAAGGAATACGAAAATTGATAAATCACACTTTTCTGTCAGTAGCCCAAGTGCTTCAATGTTTTTTTTTTTTTCAATTGTTCATACGACGATATTGTGAAGACAAATATATATGTATAACACAGATATCGATGTGAAGTTGATTGTGAAAAAAATGCTCAAGGGTTCAATGTGAAAACGCGATAAATTGAGAAAACTTGAGCTTTTTTTTTTCATCGTTTGATCAAAACGTGATGGTATATATGCATCTTTATTCCGTTGCGCACGCTGTTGTGATTCCTCGGCTCAAAGGGCCGTAAGTATTTTCACAAATCATATAATAAAGCGCGCAGTGTGCGCATCTTCGTTACGTGTACGTATAATTGCGTCTAGCTGTAAAAACAATGAAAACGAGAACAATAACAACGATGCGTAATCTCAGCGTATTATCGTCGGTCCCTTCTCAAGTTGGGCGTTTTAACGGTGTGTGCCAGGCATATATACCATATCGTAGAATCGCGAGTCTGATACCGCGGGGCCTCAACAGGCCGTCGAACTCTTGCGCGGTTATTTGTCTATAACGCGCGCGCGGTTTTGAGCCACACGCCACACACGCGGTAAAAAGAGAGCTCGCGCGGACAACGAGAACACGGAGCAAATGATGAGCAATATATTATGAAAAAAAAAAGAAGCAACCTCGGCTGACTTAATCACCAAGAAATTATTATTCCTCGCGTAAGTTTTTCTCTTCGCGTTTATCCTTTCTAAAACATTTACGCTCTATCTGTCCCTTATGATAGTTCCCGAAATACCGGTAACGACAAGTGCACGTATGATTTTTTTTTCTTTCGCATTTCTTTGAAAAAAATTTCAGCCGTATGATATTCAGTTGTTTAGAATTGTGGCCAATTATTCGAAAAAAAAAAATTGTTTTTTTTTTTATCTCCACACAACAAATGATCGTTTTATGGAACAGTGCAACCTTCATCAGATCCACCATCTTGAATCAAAATATTTTTTTTTTTTTATATTTTATTCGAAATCAGCAACTTTGAAAATCTCTGGATAAAAATTGTCATTAAAATCGTACGGTTATACAAGTTTTTCTTTTTCAATTAATTCCTCGTCTACCGATAATTTTGGATTGTCTTTTAATTAGTACAAGGGAAAAAAAAAGTTTCGTACACATCCTCCTTGGTGGTCTCCTCGATATTTCACGTGAAAGCGTGACCACCGCGCTTTTACGTTTCACAATATGTTACTCTAACTGCATATACGCATAGCTAGACAACGGATACACTTAATATGTTCATCGTCTTTTTTCTTCGTGGTTTCGTAATTAATGTAACGGGTTCAGTTCATACCGCAACAGTATATAGCATTCTGGCGATGTTTTATATTTTTTTAATCTTTTTTTTTTTTTACGTAATCATCGAGGATGATTGGCACATGAATGCAAACTATTTTTAAAATAAACAATGGAATTATCGATCGTGTTACTAGAAAAAAAAAAACCACGAAAATTGGAATATTGCATGCGGCTTCTATTTATTTTTCATAAATTTCAATGTTTTCAAAAAAATTTTCAAATTTCAACTCCTTCGCCAATCCTTTTTAAACTTAATACCGAACATATATAGTTGTCCCCTGGACTTCATCTGTGTGGGAAATTTCGATCGTCGCAAATGTGCGCAAGTATACGAGCGAGCATGCCATTTACCACAACAGAAATTCAAAATTTTACAAAACTACAAAATTCATGAAATCCAAAGCCTACTCTTACGCATTGTCGCTAAATTTAATGGCAATCATCATCGAATGATATTCTCTGTATATCTAAAATTAAAGTCAGATATCGTAAAGTTCGTAAAAATTAAAGCTATCACAGATATTTCGGGCAATTCACGATATTCCTTTCTCCCTATAAATTCAATGCCAACCATCCTTCAATGATTGACTATCCATTATATTAACTCAAAGTTATAAGTTAAGAGTGTTTTTTTTTTTTTTATTACTTGTCCAGACTTTCCCATCAAGTTAATTCCACGTTGAATTCGTTTTGAAATTTTCAAAAACCAAACACTCGTAAATTCTCAAATTAATTAAAAATCTCCAACTTTTAATTTCAAATTATTAATTAAGATCAAAGTGAAAATAATATTATATTTTCGTTTCCCATTAATTTTCCTTACGTTTCATTCCTAATTGGGTATTTTTTTTTTTTCTTACCCAATGATCGTAAATGGCTGCGTCGGCTTTGAGATTAAAATACAAACAGCACAACGATAGAAAAAATACTATATATGTATACTTACTGTTTATGAATTGACTACCGCATACCAGCCCAAGAGCGCGTGCACGTGCTTTACTTTCTTGGGATTCCTTATAAAAAAATAGCCGCGGATCTCGTGATAAGATAGAGGGGAAAGGAGGAAAAGGAGATAAAGATATCCGCGCATCGCGCGGGAAATCGCGTTGTGTCTTCCAGCATAAAATCGCGATGCTCACGCGTGCCTAGCTCGCTCGACACGCTTTTATATAAACCTGCGATAGAAATAAAGGAACGGCACGGCGGAGCCCCCCTGTCGAGTATGAATTGCGGATTCGAAGGACGAATAAAAGTATCCAGAAAAACTTATGAAAAAAAAAAACTCCCCAGCTGGTATTTCATTAAAATGTAACGAAGTCGCACGATGAAATTGACCGGTTACACTGGAGTTTCTGGTGAAGAAAACTGATTAGCTTCATCGTGTGCTCACGATATGAGACACGATGGTATACGAAGTTCGCATATAAAACTCGGCACAACTCTTCGATACATGTGCTGGAGAGAAATTATGAACGAGCGAAAAGGAAGAATGACTGGATTAATTAGTGAGAGAGGCGTGCGTGTTTATGTGTATGTGTGTGTGTGTGTGTGTGAGAGAGAGCGAGAGAGAGATGAAAATCGAACGAAAAAAGTGAGTAATTAAACGTCGGGATGAGATCGCAGCTCGAGACAAGATAGGTGGCTTAATGGCGTACTTCCGGTGTTGGATATTCTCCTAGAGCACCTCTACAGCACCGTAGGGCTGCCCCTCAACGAATTTAAAGCGCATTATATATATATATGTGTATGATCGCTGGAGAAACTTTTTTCCCGTACACGCGCTGAGGGCAGTGAATGAGAAGGTAGGAAATAACTCTCAGATCAATGGCTTAAAATCAAAAGGGCAATTTACAAATTACTATGTTGAAGCTGATGTTGCAAATTTGGCGCTGATGGTGATGAATTTGGATCAGAAAAATATCAGGCGCAGTGAGATAGTTCAATTTTCAGTCAAATTCGATGCGAAGAAAGCATAAAATAGTAATATAATATCCATTTGAACCCAAAAGCGATCGCTCAAATAGAATTATTTCTTTCCAACCATTAACATGTGGAAAATTAGTTCCGTCTGCTTCGAAAAACGCAGAGAATTCAGTATATTCTCGAAATTAACATTCAAACAAGGTCACTGGCCGCTTGATTTTTTTTTTTTTTTTTTTTTTACTTTGGCCCGTCAAACATTAAATCATTCTTATCGGTGCGTGAGAATATTTGCTATTCCCGCGGTAGAATTCTCGTGCATCGTCAAACCGGAAATTCACAGTTTTGCTTTCAACTTTTCTTCCGCTTCTTATCGTTATCTTTTGGTATTTCGTTTGCCCCGTGCATATATAGACTGGATTTCTCACTTTCCTTAGTTTTTTCTTTTTTTTTTTTTTTTTTTTTTTTTTTTTTCTTTTGCCTAAATACTACAGAATTTTCATCAGGCAATTATGATTTTAAGAATTTTACTTTTTTTTAAACAAAATATTATTTTGCAAAACTGACAAAATTGTGAATTCGAGTGTACTTTTTGACTTCTTCAATGCAATTTTTGTCTGCGCAATGCACAGCCCCACCGAACTCACCTCACTTCGTCAATTTTTTTTTTTTTTTTGTCATATCGACCCACCCTGACATCGGAGTTGCTTTGAAGGAAGAAAAAAAAGCCCAACTGTCGTAAATTTGAAGCAATTTATAAGCACACCAGAAGTAAGTGCATGTATAGAAGACTTGCATTGACAATATATATATACGCCGCCGTGAGCCTCTGTCGCGTATCCAGCTGTGACGCGAGCTCCGGTCATTTCTGTCTTATACGAGATAGCTTGATTCTCATTATCGCGTGTAAGTTTCGTGCCTCCGGCAGCACCGACAGTCTTGGCTCGTTAATATTTCGCGTATATATATATATATATATATATCTCGTGACGTTTTGCCGCATGCATAACGGATCGAGCACGACATGTGCGTCCACCGATACGTATTAATATTGCTACGCGAGAACGTAAACTGCTCGCATGACGTATCGTCTACGAACGATCTTAAAAAAATAAAAATAAAAACAAAAATTCAACTCGCTGGGAATTAAAAAAAAAAACAACAGTCACGACACCGATAAGTAATTGTAAAAAAAAGACAGCTTTGTCGGAGTGCTGTGGAGAGCAAAAATACGATTATAATTAAGGTATAGTCCTTGCACTTTATTGTCATATTGAAGAATTTTTTTAATTGAAAATATTTTAATCCTGAAACACTTTTTTTGAAGACTGCAAAGTTTCACATCATGTCATCGTTTTTTTTTTTTTTTTTTCGCAAGAAATTTCGATTTTAAAAAAGCCGTTTTAGCATAGGATATAGGAAAAGATTTATCAGCTCACCGCAAGTTCAATGAAAAAATGCTGGTAAAGCGATTCGTTTGGTAACCAATTCGTTCACGAAATTATGAGTTTTCAATAGGATTTAGTTTACGATGTAACCGATCAGCTGACTGCCCTCTGCCTACGAGTAGTGGTGCAGTATAATTCCTGCGAATTTCAAGTATTTACCAGTGTCAAACTGTCCGCCCCTATTATTTCCCGTGTGCGTGATGAAATTATATTAATTGTCAAAATCAATTGAGAGTTATGTAATCATACGATATATTTATAAAAAAAATTTCAAACCAGTTTTGAGATTAGTCAAGAAGAAATTATTCAACGGCCCAGTCAAATAGATGACGAAAATTCGAAATTACTTTTTAAAAAAATATATTAATTCAAAGTGCCAAAAGTCGTATCCGCAGTTATTATAAGTTCTGAAATTTTACGTGTGTTATCAGATTTGATGGCTTTTTCCCAACAATTTTATTGCTAAAATAGTCGATTGCATGAGTATAAGTCTGCCATACAAGGCGACTACTTCAAGATGTCCAAAGTTTGTGTTTTCAACTGCATTCATGATTAGGGTATAACAACGTGTCATGTTGATGTTCAGCTGTCGGAAATGCGTATGAAAATCCGTAGATGAACACGGAAACGTATTTCTCGTCTCTTGGGTTGTCTCAATGACCGTTCCTCTTGCGCTCTATGGTCGCGCGAGCGTGAACGAGCCCACAGCACTCTCATTGTATTGTTACAGCGAGCAGGAGTAGCCAGCCGTAATACATATGTACTTACATATTACAGTAAGGTGTAAGTATATATACGAAGGAGGATTCTAGAGAACGGATTCCTGAGCGCAGCTCAGTTCCTTCTTGGGTCTCAACTACCATACGTCTGTCTTGGTGTCTCTGCCATGATGTTCACGAAGCGAGACCACCAGGCCCATCTTCCTGGTGCCCTCCCCTTCTGCGTCTTCAGCGCCAGTTTTTTTTTTTTTTTTTTTTTTTTTTTCCTATATTACCTCTCTTATATTCTCTATTCCGGACTCTCAAAGCCCATAATCCTGGCGTACAACGGACACGCAGAAGAGAAGAACACCGAGACGCCCTATATAACGCAACCAACGGGAATCTTAGCTCGCGGACTCTCCTCCGTATATGTTACTGCGTATATACACAAACTTGTGGACATATGTATGTGTGCGTATGTATGCGTGTGTATGTGTATGTGTGTGTGTAAATACGGCTTTTATCCACTTTGCAATAGGATCCGACAGTGAGAAGAGGGTGGTAAAGCAATCTCGGCTTTCCCAAGACCTGCGATCTCCACGCAGCTCTATAAGAACATCGTCTCGCATTTCCGAGTAATAAGCATCCTTCGGATGAGACTTTAAAGCAACCCGGAAAAGGATGCGAGCGGTTTTTGACATAAATCGACGCTATTAGGATTACTATGTTTGAATCATGTTCCAAAATCAAGGGAACCCAGTGATTTCGTGCAGACTCACCACACCAGATGTAATTTATTGGCAGCTGCTACAAGTTGTCAATGTCTAATAATGGACTAATCTACTTGCGGTCGGTTCTTCATAAAACGGAAATATACCAAAACCAAAATGGTCCTTGAAAATTTCTTGCTCTCTATCTGCCCCGTGGATCATCGGCATTGCGAAACAGAGCCGATGGTCCGAGTAGATCATTTCGAGCGTCATATATTCAGCTCCGATAAGCGTGACATTCGTCCTCTGTCACAGCTTTAACGAAGCCTCATAGAAACGAATGTTCATACAACCAAACAAAATTTTCTACTCGAGATTTACGTAGGTCATGAATCTTTTTTACGATATAAGTACACGCGCGAATCACTTTTCTACGGTCTCCAAGTAGCATTGGTTGTTTGTATTCTGCTGCAAATTCTAGGGTTTAATCCGAACGCTGTGAGGAGTGCTGGTCTCAGGTAATATATATCCTCTCAGATCCACGTACATAGCCGGATAGAGCCAAGATCGAGAGAGAATGGGTATGGATGCATGAAGAGACGAAACGACGAGGGAGAGAGCATGTGAGCGAAAGCTATACAGTTGGATAGGTTACTAAAACGTGCGCTTTGGTCGAGACGAAGAAAAGTTTTGCGCGCGTGCTTCGTCTGTTTCTATCGCCTGCTCTCTATCACATTCTCCTTTTCTCTCTCTCTCTCTCTCTCTCTCTCTCTCTCTCTCTTTCTCTCTGCGCCTCCACTCCTCAGAGTGCATTATGTTCAGGCTGAACCCTCTCGGGTTCCTGAGAACCAAACCTCACAAAAGCCGAGACCATGCAGAAGGTTCCATGCATGCATCGCACACCGACATGCCACACCTTTCGCACGGCCTTACGCGACTTTTCGTCCGTGCTAGATATCTTTGACCTCTCTTATTTTTCTTCCGCCACCTTTCCTCATCGTCTCTTTTGGACCGAATCGAGCGAAGAGAGCTCTATCAAACTTATTCGAAGAAGGTTTTGGTTCAAGTGTAAACAATCGATGGATTAAACTGAATATATTTTATAAATCTCAAGTTATGAGATAAGAGCGATTTGAAAAAAAAAAAGAAAACGTAAGCCAAGTTTCGATGTTCTTTTAAGGAGGTTCTTAACATATATTGGGTGTTAACATATTTTTAACGGCTGGTTTAACTGTACACCGGTAACACCGGAATAGGAGGCGCCATGTAAACATATACTCATTTATGTTTCTACGTTTAACGATAAATTTACAAAGAGGGTTGCGCGGACATGAACGTCAAACGAGGACAGGGAGTGATTCAGAGTGCTGGGACTGATGATAATAAGCGAATGAGAATCAAAAGATCGTCTCCTCTTCGACGGGTACGAAAAACTTGACTTGACTTCCGGTGATGCTCTCCCGAACTCCTTATTTCCTCTTGGCTGCGGTAAATTTCTACCTTATAGGATGCAACCCTACCGCGATTTCCCAGCAGCAAGCGTGGCGGTACTACAAAACCGCGAGTTCTCTCTCTCTCTCTCTCTCTCTCTCTCTCTCTCTCTCTCTCTCTCTCTCTCTCTCTCTCTCTCTCTCTCTCTCTCTTACTCTGTAAGCCCTCGAGTTCCTCAATGAAATTGGTTTCGACGTCGAGTCGTGCTGAAGACTCTCATCTTCTCGTTTCTCGTTGCGCTTTTTACGAGCCAATGGTATACAGTATATAGATATATACATGTTACATTTATATATGACTGCTGTGGCGGCAAGCAACCAAGAGAAATCTCTACCGCGCGTTAATCGTTTTAGCTTCTTCTGGCTTTTGCTCTCGTAGTCATCGTTTTCTCTCGTATCCTCTTTCGCACATCTCATTATACCTTTTGTTTTTTGTTTTATTTTTTATTTTTTAATCTCCGATTGACAAAGAAGGAGAATAATTGAGGTTGAAACATGAATGTCGCAATGATACGTGCAATCATTGCATGAAAAAAAAAAAAAAAAAAAAAAAAACGATCGCTCTTGAACCAAAGTGTGTAGCATTTTTCAGGAAAACTTTCTGACATTGATCTAGCATTTTGTAGATAATCGCTGTTATCCGCGAAACGTTTAACTCATAATTTTCGTAATTTCATGGTGATTTGAAAAAGCAAGGAGGCCATACTTTCAGCTAAAGCTGTCTTAATTGTACTGAGAACAAAATTTATCAAACGCTAAAAAACCTGTACGCGAAATATATTTTTTGTTCAACTCGTTACAGTATTTTTGTTTAGGCAAATAATGTTTCATTCAGGCTGATAAAGCCGAATCAAATTGAATAACAATTAACAAAAATGTATTTGTACTGGAGTTGGCAGCATCGAATAAATTATTTTCTCTCGTTGTGCGTATGGAAATTTTTCAATTTCAATTCTGATGGTTATTCAGTCTTTCAATATCAAACCACAAATATTACAAATTATTATTCGCTCTAAAGCGCTCACGTTAATTGAAGAATTTTCATTGAAATATCGGATGAACCGACTTTTTTTTTTTGTTATTTTCATTAAACCTTTGAATTAATTAGTAGAATTTTTTGTTCTTTCGATCATTAAATATGCATCTATAATCGCGAAGTAAAAATGGTACTAAAAGAAAATGGTATCGTAAAGCATTTTTTTTTTTACAAGATACAATGCTAAATCCATGTCGGCTTCGAACTTGATTACAATTTTTGTAAATAGCGTGTAACCTTGCTTGAATTTACACACATATGATTTCAATGGATTATAAGTGACGTACAATAAATTTAGCAAATGTCTAATCAAGTTCGTATAATAGTGCATTATCTCAATCGGGTATAAACGCTTTACATTCGCCAGTTGCGTTCATATTTCAATTATCGAAGAAATCTTAAAATATCTTCAACTATAAATATTTCGATTGTGTATAGCGTTTTACCGATTCAAGCGGTGTAATTTCGTACTCCACGAGGTATAATACCCTATTACGTATGAAACACTGTTTCACTATATATATCGAGGGCTTAGAACCAGAAAGGCGTAACCCACAAAAAACGGACCATACTGCCATAAGGGCGTATCCCCAACTTTAACACGGAAGTTCCATAAGAGCAAAATTAATCAGCCTACAGCCAGAAGGGCGTAAGCCCACACTACAATACTGCCAGAAAGGCGTAAGCCACGAAAAATAAAAAAAAGTGGCTTACGCCCGTCTGGCAGATCATTCATCATTTTTTTCCGGATTTAAATCGCCTGATTACAGCCAGACGGGCGTAACCCTCTTTTTTTTATTTTTCGTGGCTTACGCCTTCCTGGCGGATAACTGGTCGGTTTTTTCCGAATTTCGATCGTCTACTTACTGCCAGAAGGGCGTTTCCCCAAAAAAATTGAAAACGTGATGAGTGTGTGTGTGTGACATGTGTGTGTGTGTGTAAAATTTTGAAAATGTTGAATAGATTTGAAAATTTTTGAAAAATTTGAAAATTTTGGAAAATTTAAAAAATTTGAAAAATTTTAAAAATTTGAAAATATTGAAAAATTTGAAAGATTTGAAATAAAAAAAAAATTTTTAATTTTGAAAAATTTGAAAATTTCGACTATTATGCGACAACGACTAAATATGCGCATGCAACCATTTTGCAAATGATATATTTCGTTTTTGTTTATATTTCGCATTAAAAAATATTAGCAAATAGCAAATAGTTTTCTGACCAGGAACTGCCGAGTTTTTCTGACCAGCAACTCGTCAGTCTGCTAAGACTGGCTCTGAACAGATTTGCGTTACACACCTAGTCTGGAACTCGACAGTTTACTGGCCATCAACTGGCCAGAAAGATGGAAAACTGGCCAGCATCTTACACACATCACGTTTTCAATTTTTTTTGGGGTAACGCCCTTCTGGCAGTAAATAGACGATCGAAATTCGGAAAAAACTGACCGGTTATCCGCCAGAAAGGCGTAAGCCACGAAAAATAAAAAAAAGAGGGTTAAGCCCGTCTGGCTGTAATCAGGCGATTTAAATCCGGAAAAAAATTATCAATGATCTGCCAGACGGGCGTAAGCCACTTTTTTTTCTCTCTGCGAGTTACGCCTTTCTGGCAGTATTGTAGTGGGCTTACGCCCTTCTGGCTGTAGGCTGATTAATTTTGTTCTTATGGAACTTCCGTGTTAAAGTTGGGGATACGCCCTTATGGCAGTAAGGTAATGAAAAGTCGAAAAACAGTGGGTTACGCCCTTTTAGTCCTAAGCCCTCGATATATATATATATATATAATCCTCCTATATACCTACTCAATTTAAATTCCTATCTGCTCGTATTCCATACTTTTATTTTTCATTCATTGTACTGCATATAAGAAAGTGGAAAATCCAGTTTAAGATGAGAATGAGCTTCCATATATATGTATCATTTCCGGTCCGAGAGTCTACCATAAAACATTTGTCCGGATGTGCTACAACATTTCTTCTATACATCATTAATACATATAAACCTATGTATCCCACTACTGTAACCACTCTAGCATTGAAAACTCGAAAAAAAATACATCAAAAATATGAAACTCTTTTCGTGAGAAAATAAAACGAAATTTGCCTCAAATTACTATATAAAATATAGTAATTTGAGTTTGGGTATATATATATATATACATATGAGTGATTTGTATCCCAAAGTTCCCAGGCAATTATTATCTATCCACCCACTCATGAAAAAAAATGACAGCATAGACGAAAAAAAAAGTCAATTAAGGTCCAATTGGCCGCGGTTCTGTTAAAAAATATATTTCGTCGCTGTCGTATTATATACACACAAGCGTCCGCTCGTGGTGTTCCTCAAAGTGTGCGACACAGCATGTACCCATATACACTTTCGACATTCTCACGCCGCTGGTAAATAAGACTTTAAAAAAATCAGACGAAATGAAAAAAAAAAAAAAGAGAAACAAAAACAAAAAAAACCGTCGAAACGGATCGTTCCGCGAGTTCTGACCGACGGTGGCGGCAAATCGAGAATAAAAGAGAGGTGATCGTGCGATAAAAGCAAGTGGAGAGGGCAAAATAAGAGAGTAAAATATAAAGATGAGAATGAAAAAAAAAAAAACGAGATGATGGGGAATAAAAGGCCCCGAAACCGTACAGAACCAATGACGACGATGATGAGACGATGAGAAACGAGAGCGAGCCGAGGTGAGGAGGATGAGTAAAAAATAGCCGCGCCGTCATTATCGCGTTCCGCCCAAACGATCTCTCGAAATGTTTCCACCATCCCAAGACGAAACTCGCAAGTATATTTTATGTACTCGACCAGTGAAAATAGGGGCCATTTAACCCCCATCGCGCCCCTCTGTCTTATCGCCGCAATGAGCATTCAGAAAATGTGCTTCGATCATCGCTTGTGCTTGTACTGAAGATACTTGAGACGTAATAGTGAAACGATTTTTCGATCGAGGACATTTTTTTTCGAGTCGTTTGATTCGCGATGGGTGGCTCAAAGATATAAAATGTAGAAGGAAACTCAGTAACGAGATTCAAGGAGTCTTCTTGATTCTATATTTCTAGCCACCATTCGCGAATTACGTCATATATATAATTTGTAATTGCGTCGAATAATTTCTTATAACCTTCTCTTGCGTAGAATAACAATAAGCCCCGAATACTAAAATGTGTAGGAAAATCTTAATCGAATTTTGTGTTCAGAACATTCCGTGGATGTGACAATAATGTGTATGAGAAAGGCCTCTGCCGTTGACGGGTATAAAAGGAGAAAAAAAAATACTCCACTCAAAAGCTCGATACTATATATATGAAGCTCTCGAGCTATGAAAGAAAATCATCCAAATTGATTTTACATCAATTTGATGAACCTGACAGTCTGCGGCTGTAAAATCATTTTCGTAACCATGTAATTACTCACTTTATATGGCACGACCTTTTACTGCAACTCATGTGAAAAAAAAAAAAAATTGGATTGTTCATAAGGTTAGGACGTGAAGCAGCGTAATTGACTAAGCTTTTGGTCCGTATGCTAAATTTTAGAAGATCCGGCATATATCCATGGAAAAGTATATTTATTCGAACTGTATTATATATACATCGAATATACCGTAAACGTTCGAGAGATCGACGTCTTCCGTTTCCGGTATGCTGACGCATATTCCCGTTTGTTTTTCCACAAAATATCGCGAAAAAAATTCTCGTTTTAAAAAAATATATAAATGCATACATATATGTGAAAAAAATGATCGAATAATCATCAGCAAAAACCCAGGAGCTCACTCGGATCCGCTGTCACGGTGGTCCCAATGGATTTGCACTCGTGAGAGGGACGAGGAGGGAGAGGGGAAGGGCTACGGTGTGTTATCCACCTGTCCGACGAGCACACAACGCGAGCGAGAAGGGCTCACCGGCGAGACCGTTTAATCGCAACGCTAATGACCTTCCACGGTGCGTTGACTGGGTGCAAGCAAACACGTATATGCATATTGGGTTGGGGAGGAGGGGAACTTGAGAAGCTTGTATATATCTATATTATATGTATATATGATTACAAATCACTGACAAGAGGGAAAAATGAGAGCAGAAACTCGCTCGTAAAATCCAGAAATGCAAATTATACCGCAACATCCATTTCTCTCTCTCTCTCTCTCTCTCTCTCTCTCTCTCTCTCTCTCGAATCAACACTGCTCTTGCGATTTAAAAAATTACAAAAACCCTCTCGCTCATATATACGAGGAGCTTTTCGCGCCGGATAAAATAATGAGGAAGCCAGCATATGTACAAGTTTCTAATTAGCACGATTCTTTTCTTTTTCCTCATGGAGAAAGCTTTGTTTTCGTGAAAAAGAAAAATTTCGAGTTTTCGATGCCAAAATGTGTTCAGAATGTGCCAAAACATCGAAAACACAAGCACATTTGGAAAAAAATGTCTGGGCGTGTGTCTGTACAGACATCAGGCCATCGAAAAATTGAAATTGCAATATCTTTTGAACCGATGAGCTACACCGCGCTTAAAACTTTGCGCACACACTATACTGAAACATGGAACCCCATCTCGTTTACTGAAATTTTCAAAAACTTTATAACGATTGTCCCATTATAAATGATTTCGAATTTTTTTCAAAAATGTCTGTGATCGCTAATATAACTTTGATAAATTTAAGGATATATTCGCCTGAAATTCACATTTCTGTCGACTTTGCTGCAGTTGGTCATTAATAAAAATAAAAAAATCAGATATATTCATGACGAAGGTAAGAGCACCGAAAAAATTCAACAGTTTATCGATGCAAACATCCGGTGACGGTCTCGCGGAGTCGCGTCAGCAGAGAGAATGGAGAGAAGGGGAAGAGGTCAACGTGGCGGAACTCGTGGCGCTTAATGGGCCTACTGTTGGGCCCCATCTCTTCCCCATTTAGCCCCCCCCCCCCCCCCCCCCCCGTCCTAAATTGGCGTAAGAGGTGCGAGAGAGACGTGTATATACACGGGCAAATTAATGATTACGTTGTACGCGAAACTCTCCGTGCAGTATATATAACATAATAAAGCTGGGCCAGTTCGCACGACCTTGCTTACGAGGAAACCCCCCTCCTTGAATAATTCCCGTACCGGATCGACTCTCTCTCTCTCTCTCGGGCTGCTCAAATGCTTAATTAATTTATCAGTTAAGCCGGCAATTGGCGCACGAAGGGAACTATATGGCGCTTCGTCATAATTTATTAGCGCCCAACCAACACTCAAAGCTCTCGGAGCTTTTGTTCAAGTGCTATTATGAGCAGCTATTTTAATACAGGAATTCTCAATATATATATATATATATATGTATAATGTGAGAAATCTCATTAGCTAAGAACTCAATAAGTTATTTAATGAAGCGAACGGACACGCTGATGATTCATTTCATATGAATTACTCTTCCGCATGCCTGTGAAACTATTTTTTTTTTTTTTTTTTTTCTCAAAGCAGATTATCATTATTATTAATTTTTGTGGGAGCTCGATTAATTATAGTGAAGCAAAGTTTGCCATTATTGTTTTTTTCTTCAATGATAGCCGTATGTGATAATTATTTCAAAATTTCCGTCAAGACTTTCGTCGATTTCGTTTTATTTTCTTATTTGCTATCGTTGTTCTTCGACATTTCGAGCAAACTTAACGTTTTCATTTCTTTTCTTTTTCGAAATTTTTTTTCAGACGTCTCG
Organism: Rhorus exstirpatorius; assembly: GCA_963564615.1. Lineage (NCBI taxonomy): Eukaryota > Metazoa > Arthropoda > Insecta > Hymenoptera > Ichneumonidae > Rhorus > Rhorus exstirpatorius. The sequence continues at coordinate 10,052,875 of OY751316.1, forward strand.
GTGGACTCGGCAGAATCCCTACCGGCCTACGATCCACGGTTCATGGACCGTTGTTACTTTCCGGCCGAATTTCAGGGTGAATTTCTGATGCAGGTGAGCGGAAGAGGCGCCAGAGGCTCTACCAATACCGGTGAACCGATACAGTATTCGTCGGTAAACATCACTTACGACTCGATACCCGTTTGGGGATACTGTCACAAGCGAGTTGGCGATAATGTTCTTCTCGTCGACAAGTAAGACTGATTTTTCATTTTTATTTGAAAATAAAAGAGTATAAAAAAAAAAAAAACGTAATTTTTTCAGAGCTGGGAATTACTTCGAGTACCCGGTACTTTCGATGTACTGGAAGTACAGTACTTGAAGTATTAAAAATACTTTAAAAGTATTTCAATTATTGTACTCAAATTTCCAAGTACTCGGCCTGTACTTTAAGTATTTGTTCTCAAATTTTCATGTACTTTCCTTGTACTTCAAGTACTTTTTCAAGTACCAAGTACTTTCAAATACGTCCTGCTAATGGTTGCATGTTGCGTGTATAACGCATTTGAATATATAATTGGGAAACGTCATTGTCAATGTATATGACTCCGTTTTTAACAATCCGTGTATTGTATTCTTTATTTTTATTTTTTCAAACCCGGAGCTTTTTCAAAATCTCGCAAGTTCCTAGAACTTGCGAGATGTATACCTGAAAACTTGAAAAGTACTTGGTACCTCAAGTACTTCAAATATTCAGTACTTCGAGTATCCGGTACTAGAAAAACTTGTTTGGTACTTCAAGTTTTTACGGTACTTGGTACTTAAAATACTCGAATACTTCACGTTCAGGTACTTTGCCCAGCTCTGAATTTTTTTTAACAAAATTATACTGTGAGATTAGGATAAACATATCTTATAGACCGTTGCTTTCTTCGATTCTATATTATTGTTTTTTATTGTCTGCTTCCACTACGAAATATATAATTCATCATACTGGATATACCATCTGCTATTAAATTTTCTGTCAGTGGATTGCAACGTGAAATGATTAAAAATTACAATTTTTTTATTGAATCAAGTAACGAGTTATGTATTTATGTATTTATGTATTTGCCACACTAAAACTCGGAGGTCGGAACTTTTTTGCTTGATCGCTTTTTTGATATCGCGTGTAACATAAACATTTATAGCTTACTTTCTTTCTTTTTTAATACAAATCCTTTTACGAATATGGGCAGGCGCACTTTTTTGTAATTTGAATAAATTTTTTTCCCGTAAAGAGCTCGATAGAGTTATTTTCCTTTACATCTATTAGTATTTTTATTATAATTTATCATTGTTATTATTTAGATTTATTGTTACTATTAACATTTTTACATTTTGGCATGGCAATCGTGGCTTTATTTTGTATTTTTCTCGATCTCATTCGCGTAATTAATTCATCGATTACTCTCAAATTTTAATGACAACAACTTCTCATTTTGATCTTACTGTCACTTGTAATTATGAACATTCGTGAATGAAATTTATCTGACCGTCCGAGGTTTCATTCGATGTATCGATTGTAAATCAATATGTCCGCCCATGCGTTAAAAGTTTCGAACGCGTGGCGTCTTAATGTCGCATATTTGTGCTAGTTGTCACACTGCTTCGTCCCGTGTTAACTCTCATTACGATCTCGCGATATCGCGTGGTTTGCTCTCTCTCTCTCTCTCTCTCTCTCTCTCTCTCTCTCTCTCTCTCTCTCTCTCTCTCTCTCTCTCTCTCTCTCTCTCTCTCTCTCTCTCTCTCTCTCTCTCTCTCTCTCTCTCTCTCTCTCTCTCTCTCTCTCTCTCTCTCTCTCTCTCTCTCTCTCTCTCTCTCTCTCTCTCTCTCTCTCTCTCTCTCTCGTCTCGACAACGACGATCATGACGACGAACACGACGACGACGTCCGGCGTCTGAGACGCGTCTACGCCGGGAATAGATCTCTCTCCAGACGCGTCGGGCGACAAGCGCATGCACAAGCGCTCGGTACATCGCGTGATAAAAAATTAAAAAAAAAAAAAAAAGTAAACGCATTGCGCATAAAAAGAGCACCGTAACCTCGTTTCGCATCTCTGCGAACTCACCTCTTTATATACTTCGTGATTTTCCGTCGTCTCGTTGTCTCTCTCTCTCTCTCTCTCTCTCTCTCTCTCTCTCTCTTTCATTCGCTGACTTTTTCATATTAACCCCAAAATAATTCGATCGATAAAACGATTGATTTAGTTGAAATAATGATAAATTAATCCAATATCGATATAGGTAACCTTCTGCCAACGATCGAAACATTATATTTGCCTTATTTATTATAATTTAGAATTTGATGCAAAATTGAAACCCCGCATTTTAGATATATTCTTGCTCAGAGAAATTGATCACAAGCAAGTGGATCAATGGTCCACTTAATTCATAGTGATGCCACCGAAACTCAGACAACTCACGCGACGCGCTCTCATTATTATTTTTCGGTGAAAAATTTGCGCCTGGGTCAAACAAAACAAAAAAAAACAAATACATGGCAGATGGTGAGAACCGCAAGAGATGCAAATTCGCACGTGATCCTGTATAAAAATCTGCTAATCATGGTTAATTTGCTAATTGTGCAGCTGCGCTATATCTAACAGAAACGGCGTATTCCCAACGAGATATCTCTGTATTTCAAGAAAAATCCGTCAGGCGGCTTCGGGTGAAAAGTTTCTTGCGTGAGAACCATCACTCCAAAGCCTATGTATAACGCTCTCTCGCCGTCTCTACAGCATTCCTATCCATAAATCGAAAATCCCCTTGAAACAATGACCAATCGTCATACCATATTTCCAGTATTTTCATTAGCTATGCGAAGGTTCTATCTTGCTGTGAGCACGTGAGCGTTGGTATTATGTGTGCTTGAGCTAAATCTCAATCATATTTATTGACGTACTGATAAGAATGATAATCTGCTGATCGAATGCTCAATCATTCGCGTATCTGTCCTTGTCCTTTCACGATTATTCTCTCATCATCGAAGGCTACTATACTCCTCTTAAACGTCATGAACATGATAATTACGATATTTTAATTAAAATTCTAATTACTCAAATGTCGAGGAGTTGCGCTCTGCGACGCGTGCTTAAAATTTTACGATAAATATAGTGCAGGAGAAATGAGAGACTTTCAAGGCTCATTTATTGTCATGTCGATTTGAAGGCTCGTTTACCTATATATAGCTTGGATGGATATTTAAGCGAAGTGGAGCAGTATGAGGCGAGTCGTTAAAAGAAATGGCCAACGACCAGATCAGCATAGCGTTACACGCGGCAATTCGCGTGCCTCCTCGTTTGCGACGCCGCTCTGATCCTGCTCGCGAGACTCTCGCTCTCCGAGAAACGCAACCTCTCGGGGGTCTTCTCATTCGAGAGGCTCGCGTCGCCACTATATCACGCCGAGATGGAAGCTTTTACGAGGAATTAGCAGGGAGAAGAACACACTTGGCGGGGGCGCTCTCACGCGCGAGGGTGGCCGAGAGTCCCGTCTTTAACTCCTTTAACACGGACCAACGAATTCCTAACTCGTGTCGGTTCATATATTATATATATATATATGTATATTTGCCGAAGAAATTCGTAAATTCTCGTTATACATGCATACATTTATATATTTTTAAAAAATTCGAACGAGGGACACTGTGGCATTTTTTGTGGTTATAATCCTCGTTAAAAGCCCGATAAATCATTGACGCGAAATGAGTAAATAAATTTACGTATAATATGTAAACAATATAATCTGCGTGTCAACATGATTGTTTAACTCTGTTTATCAATTAAATTAGATTTATTAAATTAATTTCAATTTTTTTTTTTCATCCGCGACAATCATTAATTAACAACTCAGACTTTCACCAAGACTGATCGTAAATTTTTCGTCATTTTTCTCGTCGTTACTCTCGCACAATTTCAAATCGAATCATGAATTCTACTTACATTCTTTCCGTGTATTTTTTTTTTTTTTTTTTTTTTTTTTTTTTCTCAACCCTCATTCAGCATCCTCGCCATTATTCTTATTCATTTCATCGCGCGGGATAAATGTTCGGGATTGAAATAAAAAATAAAAAATACTCGAGCGTTGTCTCGTCGCGATTTAAGAGTCCCAAGAGCCGGGACAAGTCTGCGCTGTGTAACATTTGGTTTGGATTTTCGGCTGGACCATAACGAGAAAAAAAAGGTAGAGGAGAGAGAGAGAGAGAGAGAGAGAGAGAGAGACTATAACAACGATCAGAGGAGAAAGGACACACCTTTGAATTCTCGGTGACTCTCCAGCGGACACGCCCGCGGAGGGATTAGTCCAGGGGTTTTTTTTTTTCTCGACTCTGAATTTTGTTACATAGAGGTTTGGATGCCACACAACAGTGAGGGCATACTACACGAGCCAACTCGTTTTCTTTCACCTTCTTATTTTCTTCTTTATTTCTACATTCATTCGACGGTCTCTCCCTTGGGAATCGAGACGCTGAGAACGATCGAAAAGACCTCGAACACCATTTTACATACACATATATATATATATTTTTTTGTATGTATATATGAGCAAGAGGGAAAGAAACAAATATAATGAAAACGGTAGAAGAATAAGAGAGAGAGAGAGAGAGAGAGAGAGAGAGAGAGAGGATGACAGATCATTATATCGAGAGACTCGGTAGAGTCTCGGGACAAGTACATTTCCCGCCGGCTCGACGAAGTATCTATTCCCGAGCCAACTCCGTCCACGCGCATTGCCTACCTTTGTCATGCATTGTAGAACAAATTAATGGATAATCATAATTTCTAATCATAGTTTCATTACATAATTCGATAACGATCTACCGATTAATATCAGAATTAATTAAATCGGTCGACACGTTATCGAGTTTCATGACTTTCACAATTTCATTGGGTCACTTTTATCTCACTTATCGTCTCCTCATCGTGTATGTCACGCAAGGCGAGTTTCTATGGCCCGTGTCACGCAAGGCGCGTTTATATGTACGAGGCACACGGAGCGGCGAATGGGGATCCGCACTGCCAAACTTAGCCGCGTGGCGGCAGCATCATAGATTGCGCCTTTTGGCGGAGCTTTTGAATCTTTTTAATCGAAATAAACATTTGTATTAAAAAATGAGTTCTCCTCAAGAGAAAATATTACGAAATCAATTCAAAATAATACAATATTTTACCTAAATTAAAACACTAGTTGATAATTGAATTTAATTAACCCATTATGAGTAATTGTTGTGTTCCGTTGTGTACAAGAGAGGGAATTTTTTCATTTCCAAAAGACGATAAACGTTGGAGTCACGATAATTGGTATCACTCGGACACCAGAATTCTGGATCGAGATATAATTACTGATGCATGATGTATCTAATAATTGAAAATTATCACTGTCATCGTAGAAGAACAATCGAAAAGAAACAAATATTACATTATTATTGTAGAAATTTTCGTGATGCTATTTGCGAGATTATACTTTTATTTATGTACCTAAAATTATATTTTTAATATCGCGTACCTTTTTTTATCAAATAATGTATTTTTTTCAAGTAAACATATCTCTAAAAATATAGATCGCAGAAAAAAAATGATCCGAGGTAAAAGTCATAGTTTTTCATCACCTTTTCAATGAAATCGGTATCATAATTTTATCGTCCTTGTAAACTAGATTTTTTTACGAAAATGTAAAAAATGTTCTTTTTCTTCGAAAAACACTATTTTTATTTTGCTGCCGAATTTACTCAACCTTCGGGCATGTGTGTAGATTTAGTAGAAAAATCGCCAGAATCGGAACGTCAACCCTTCTGGCTTAAAAAAAACGATGCAGGTGTTACAAAAACTTGTTTATTTACGGGAGAGAGCGTTGATCTGTTCAAGAAGGATAAAACGATGCAAGTCGAAAACTTGTATTACAGAGCTATTGTTTCGCAAAAGAGTTCCATAATATCAATGATATTCGAGAGACAAAAGTTGTAGACATTACCCAATGATTCCAAGTATTGGGAGCGATTTCTCCATCCTTATAGATACGAAACAATATGAATTATTCGTCAAACTGTTTTTTTCAAGGATATGGAATGTATGTATTCAGTGCCAACACAAAATAATCGATAGGTTTTTAGGAATAAAACATTTTCAGCAGGGTAATTCTCAGTTTTATATAATTTCACATGATTAGTTTTTTTTTTTTAGTCCAGAACCCCTGGCGGTCCTATTCTGGAGATTTTTTTTTTTTACCGAATCTACACATGTGCCCAAAGGCTGAGTAAATTTTGCAGCAAAATAAAAGTGGTATTTCTTGAAGAAAAAAAATGTAACTTTTTCATTGAAAAATTTAGTTTACAAGGATGATAAAATTTTGACATGGATTTCATTGAACAGATTATGAAAACTACATCCTTTACATAGAATACTTTTTTTCTGCGACCTATATTTTTCGAGATATTTCTACTTGAAAAAATATAGTATTTCTAAAACGGTTATTGAAAAATCTGAAATAATTCAGATTATGGAATGGTCGAAATTTGGCATACAGGTTATTCAATATGTTATCCGAACATCCGTGCAATTTAAACAAGCTTAACCATCCCGAACCCGAGATATTTTCACTCAAAGTTGGCTTGATTTACACGTAACATATGCGCCATGCATGCACGAAGAGTTAGTTATTAATTCTACCGTCAAAACTAAAAATAAGAAGGTAAAGAAAAAAGAGAAGAAGCTAGAAAGGGATGTCACGAATAATGTGAAAAAAAATTCAGGAAGATATACGATTTAGTTTTTGAGACATTGTACGTGAAAGAGGTACGTCTATGAGCCTTGTTTCATATGCGTGCTTGCTCATCGCACTTCGCCGTGCCTACGCTCCCGCTTATTCCCCGCCGCCGGTCGCGGAGGTACTACCTTGACTAGTTTTACAAACTGGCAAAGTTTCGAAAATTTCGGGGAGAGTCGCAAAAAAGTGGCTTGTATGGTGGAGAATGCTTCATATATATATATATATATATATATATATATATATATATATACTAGGGGTGCGTAGGGCGCTACGCGCCCTCACTTAGGGCGCGCATTTAGGTTGTTTTAATGAGAAAAAGATCCTCGCGAAAGATCTAACAAAAAAAAAATTATTTTGAAAAAAGACGTGATATCACAATAAAAAACGCCTCCGGCGAAAAAAAATTGGACAAGTACATTTTAGGTATTTTTCCCCACACAAAAAGCATTGATATCTTTATACGGCCAAGCCATCGTCACGATTGAAAATAATGATAAAATATGTTCCTACATTATACTCTCTTTCACTTACGATATACCAATTGTGAAAAATTGTCAAATAAATTCAAATCTCACGAAAAGTTATGACTTAAATTAAACCTTATATGGCGGGGGTTTCATCAACATGAACAACACCTCTAAACTACATCCTTAAAAAAGTTATGAAATAAATCAAATGTCAAAAATTAAAACACAAGAACGAAATATAAGTAAGTACTTGGCACTACCGTGGTTCGACATCGAAATATATGTATCAAATGAAAGTAGCGCCAAGTACTACTTATATTTCGTTCTTGTGTTTTAATTTTTGACATTTGATTTATTTCATAACTTTTTTAAGGATGTAGTTTAGAGGTGTTGTTCATGTTGATGAAACCCCCGCCATATAAGGTTTAATTTAAGTCATAACTTTTCGTGAGATTTGAATTTATTTGACAATTTTTCACAATTGGTATATCGTAAGTGAAAGAGAGTATAATGTAGGAACATATTTTATCATTATTTTCAATCGTGACGATGGCTTGGCCGTATAAAGATATCAATGCTTTTTGTGTGGGGAAAAATACCTAAAATGTACTTGTCCAATTTTTTTTCGCCGGAGGCGTTTTTTATTGTGATACTTATATATGTACATCGGGGAGTGTGTGGGTGTCGTCCGAGCAAGAATGCATAAATTGGCATCCACGCACGCCCCTACGCGTGTGCCTATACAGATTTATACATATACCTATCGTCATACACCGTGATTCACGTTGAATCGTTAACGAGCTACCGGTCAGTCAGTCCAGGCATATGTTTTAGAAATTCGTACGAAAGCTCGTCATGTGATAACAATAATCATCAATCCATAATTACATTTAATGGCATTGTTAATCAGGACATTACTATCGTCATTGCGATTATAAATTCCAACTGTATCATTACGCGCTTGACTTATCCAAATTTCCACCAACTTTTCTGTGCGTTCACACCCAAATTGGTGGAAATATTGGATCAGGCGATGAATTCTTAAAAAAAAAAAAAAATTTCCATTCGTTCCCTTTACGCTAACGGAGTACGTCAAATTCTCTTGTGAAAGGACCTGTACAGAGAGGAACCAAACGTTGCGAAGGCGCGCATCGAGAGATATGAAAAAAAAAAAAAAAAAAAAAAACATTGAGAATAGCGAGTCTACGGTGCAATGGATAATATATCCTGTACAAGCTCGCTCCGGGTCGTCCAGTGAAAGATGTACGAGAAGTGCACAAAAAGCAAAAGAGAGGAATAGAGAGAGAGGGCTGCTAATATAAAGGATAGACCGAGAGTTGCCCAACCCCTTCTTCGAGAACGCGCGCTGGATCGGAGGATGAAACGTTTCGGTGTTCTTTTTTTTTTTTTTTTGCGAGAACGCATATCATACCTTCCATTAATCGTGCGAAAGTTTTACTAGGCATTTGGCCTGCCCGCGTCGACAAAATATCGAGAATGGGCAATAAATTGGTATGATCATTTCATGATCGAATTGAAATGACCGTGGGTAAAATTCGATAGTGTAACAATAATGAAAAGGCAATTTTTCGTTATTCGTTAAATCGATGCCATGCTCGATCTTTCTATTAGAATATTTATTCAACCTTTGATTTTGCCATTCGTTCATCGACGTCAAAATCATCCGTTCGATGGGATATGTTCATGGACCATATATGTAAGAAACCGAGGATCGGATGCGTTCATTGAATTGGCACGTGTAACATTCCCCCATATGCATACATGCTTGTCTTAAAATAAGAAATCCTAAAGATTATCTTCAGACGTATTATATCGCGAAACTCTTTAACCCTTCGTGGTCACACCTCCAAATTCAATCACGGTGTGTTGGTCACACGCCCGCGGCGTCGATTCTATACGGCCAGTCAGTTTTCAACAAGGTATTGTGAACAAACTATCCGTTCGAGGTGGTTCAAAAAATCACGGAACATGCTTTGAACATTCTATAGATGATGTACACGAAAAATTTATGTACAAGAAATAAAATATGGCGACGCCGAAAGTTGACCACGAAGGGTTCATCAAAATGTTCGAAAGATCGAAGTCGAGGGATTATGAGAGGGGGGTTTTTTTTTTATACGAGACAATCGCGTCTGTATTAAATGTCAGTGTAATTTCGTTTCAGATATGCCGACGGTGAATGCATAAGATGCTTCCGGCTGAAACGAAGATCGCGCAACATAATCGAGGTATTCTCGGAAAATCTCAACAGATGTTATACCTTCGAATCCGCGGCTCTGACGTCGTGCGACACTCTCAATTCGACGTCGATTCTCTATCGTGAGTACATGAGTTTTTTTAATTTAAAAAAATAATTATGTAAAAAAAAAAACCATAGTAAAGTTTTCGATGAACTCGTCTGCAAACATCTGATTTGCTTCCAGAGTCGTACACTTGCGCCTTTAATTAAAAAAAAAAAAAAAAAAAAAATATCAAAAAAGATGTGTTTTTGTTTCCGTACTTTTATTTAATGGGAGATGCACGCCAGCTGCATCAAGGTAGTCCTCGTACTGCAATAGTGCGAGAAAGTTTCCTATGCGTAGGGTGACTGAACCAGTGAATGAACGCATAAGCCTTTTTTCTATTTCGATAAAGCCGTATAATTTAACTTATTACGAATTTCTTTATGAGCTAATTAGATCTTATGGAACAAAATGTTCACAGAATATAAAAAAAAATATTCGAGGTGCCCTGTTCGCAAGGATTTTGTAAAAAAAAATTATAATGAACGAAATTACCAATTTCCCAGTGAATGAACAAAAATTCCAATGAATGAACTCATATCTTTCCAGTGAATGAACGTACAATGGAACCAGAGATGCGTACGCATACTCGTGCGTTTTGAGGTTATGAAAGGCCTTTTCAACGCTCGTTCAATCACTGGAAATAGGTTAAAAAGCTGGACCAGTGAATAAACGGCCATATATCGCAAACAATATTGGGTTTTTGACCAAAAATTCATTAATATAATTGAAGCTTAGCAATGTATAACGTTGAAAAAATTATTGCATATCTTTTAAAAAGATTTATCGAGGTGATATGGAATATTCTGGTATTCGATGCACAGTCAGATGGTTATAACAACATGGCTGTCTCTTATGAATATGCGCCCCAAGTACGAAAAAAAATCCATTGCATCGCAAATCTTTCACAGCGTCAAATATTATCACTACTCGATGTTTTCTCAGAATTTTCACTTCATTATGAATACAAAATTCTTCATAATAATAGAATCATATCTCTGTCGTTTAATTAAAATACTAAGCCTGTTCATTCACTGGTAGGTGTTCATTCACTGGTTCAGTCACCCTACCACAGCACGATAATTGATAAAATATACACGGCGCTATTAGTGGTCATATATGCAGCGAATTTTTGATCGAGTCTGTACAGAAATTACTGTTACACATGGCAACCGTGCATATTCAGATACATTCACACCATATAAGTAGAATGTGCACTTGCAGCTTATATACGCGTCGAATTTTCATTAATATTGCATTATTTTTGTGATCGTCGTTCGTAAACGAAACGAGGTTAATAATTTTGTTCTTTTTTCCTAACATGTGAATAACACGTCTTCTCCCGTCTACAATTTTTTTAAATCAAAATCTGGTTACGCGTTTGGTTGTAATATTAAAAAAAAAAAAAAAAAACCGTGCTAGTATCAGGGTACAGCAATGCTTGCTGTATGCTCTACACGTAATGGCTGATGCTAACTTTGACATTTAATATCTCGAGTTGGGAACGGTCAATCTGCTTCAAATTTCACGAGAAGTTGGGTATACTAGCATTCTATACGTCCACTATAAATTTCAACAAATTCTCATTATAAACGAATTTTCACGAGAACTACCTTAACGTCAATTTGTCCATGCACAGACGATAATGAACTCACACGATGCAGTTCTATGCGCTAATAGAGGATGTTTTTTTTTTTTTCACTCCCCAACAAACCCGCGTCATGAACGCGCTTATAAATGTGATATGTTGCATGATCGTGCTCTCTCATATCTGTATATCGTCTTTCTCACTGTGCCCACCGTCAATTTAAATACCTGATGGGTGTGCTTGATTGCGGATCTGCATAACTGTAGAGCTACCTAAAGTTTCTCCGAGGTTCTCTCGCCTGCATGCACCGCGCGTACATAATACGCAATCTCCCGGAGTAACTATATGCATGTGCTTTTATGAAGTACTAATGAAGTAACCAGCACGAAGAAAAGAATGTTGGTTGGAACTATATCTCCACGGGCTTAATGACGAACTCACGAAGATTTGATTCACTTCACGATTTACAATTATTATACATAAATTATAAAGAAGATCTTACTACCACCGTATGTACAAGAATCGTGGGGCTCAAAATGGAGGAATGCATTTGCGGTCATTTTCGGCAATATCTCTGTGTATAATATAGAGATATCTCTGGTACACATCGCCTTTGGGGTTTTTTTTTTTTTCCACCCGCGATTAAACTGACAGGGATCTGCTATACTATATGGCTCGAGACCAGAGAGGGAAAACGAGAGTTGCAAAAAAAAAAAAAACAAGTCGGGAAAAGCCTTCGAGTCTGCGTCGCGTCAGGGATGAGTCAGACCAGAAAACGAAGAGAAACTGAAGGAAATATACAAATATATTCACGGGGAGGAGCGAGGGCGTATAGAAAGTAGGGTCGGAGAACCTTTGCATAAAAAAAAATCGTTAGAAACGACGAAATCTTTTCTTCATCATGATGCTTTTCTTCATTAATTCGATTTTTTATTTATCGATAATAACGGAAAAACAGTTATTCGTCCGAAATGTATATTATGTATGGTAATTGAAAGGGGTAAGGGGATGGGATTCGTAAGAGGGGAAGGACGATTGGAAGTACGATTGGAAATACTAATATTAATAAAAAATATGTATATTTCAGGAGTAAAATACATAATCTGTTCATTGATATATCCAAAATATACGTCTTGCTCTTTCCCTGTATTGCCGTCGAGTGTCCTAAACTTTTGGACACATGAATTTTTAAAAACAGCCTTTTTTTAATTTCCTCGATTGAATTTTGGGATTTTTTCACTCTTTTTATTTCGCAGCTAACGGGCTTGAGAATTTGTAATTATACTACACCAACCTATTCAATGAGAGAACGGTCAACGATTATTCAAAGCAGTCACTTTTTAATCGTTCTCTCTCTCTCTCTCTCTCTCTCTCTCTCTCTCTCTCTCTCTCTTTCTCTTTGCCACCAGGAAAACAGAGTGTCGAAGCTCCGTGAGCCTCATCCTTCGGACCACCAACGCTTTCATGGTGGCTCTTTCCACTACTAAACACTGTACGGGGGTTCCCCCGTTTCGACGTAGGTCCATCTACAGTGCCTCCCTCATTCATACAGCGGCGCTCACACAACGTGTGCGGCTCACGCGCCCTACCTTCGCAACGACCACCTCGTCCTTTTCGAAGCATATAGCATAGCTCCTTTTTTTGTTCCTCTCCTTGTTCCTTTTTTTTTTTTCATTTTTTTTTTTCATCCTCTCGCTCGTCTAATACACAATTCCGCCTCCGGGCGTTCTCACTCTCGGCGGCGACTATTTCGATAGCCGAGAAGGAGCTCGCTCAATGCGTCGAGAGCATTCACGCAGGGCGCACTCTACACGGCATTCTACAGAGGCGTGGGAGTGTTCCAAGCGAGAGCGTTTCACTCGCCGGGAGTTCTTTCTCTGCTTGGGCTTCCTCCCCACGAATTTATTTATACCTATATCGTAATATATATATATATATATATATATTATATATGCTTATCGGCTATGGGAAAATTTACCGCTCGATTCTTCGACACTCCTTTCTTTATGATAATCGAATCCGCACGACGAAAGGGGATGATGATCATTCTCAATCTCCTCTATTCGACTCGCCCCCTCGTAGGAATTACATAGATCGCGGATAAACGTGACGAATGTTACAAGTGTATCCCGCTTTATGAATCGTAAGACCGTGAAATGTTTCAGTAAAGAATTCAATTTTTTTTTTCAATTCGAATCTATCGAAGATTTTTCGACGCTGGAAGATTTTATTTTTATTGATTCGGCAGGACGATTGTCGTTAATTTAAAATATTGATTTTTCCACAAAAAAAATAGTTTTTTTCTTCCCAATATCACGAATCGGTACAAGGCATTCAGCGTATATTTAAGCCGTCAAGTGTCCCATTCTTATAACCATCAGTTTGTGCACTTAATTTTTCAGACTTTCAGTATGAACACTGGGTCTCTATAAGGGCATCCCAGGTTTTCAGAGTTTTCTGGGTTCACGAAAGATAGGGGAAAAAATTCAGGATTAATTCTCAGAGTGTCTATTGGATTATCAAAAAGTTGGAAAATTTCAGTGTTTGAAATTTTTTTAACCGCAACTTTCTTTCATTTCGGAAAAATTTGATGTCGACTGTTTGTTCCTTTTTAAAGACCCAGTATACACACGGGAGGGTTAATTGAGACAATATTTATCTTTGATGTCTTTTGTCGAAACGAGAATTCCAGGCGACTATATATACGGTATATAGTAAAACTTGTTCCAGCGATCTTTAAAGGGTTCGTTATCCGTACAAATATGCTTTCAATCGCTCGCGTCTCAAATATCCACACCTATATACCTACACGTAGATATATATATTTGTTTTGTTTTTAAACATGACTCAACTTCAAGCATGACGCGAGCGTTGCAACAACGAGCGGGTTATTATGAAATATTTTGGCTCCTCCAGTTTCTCTTTTATACTATACATCTCATCCTCGCTCTCTTCCACAACCTGCTGCGTCATGTCAAAATTTACGATGGGGAGTAACCAAGAGAGTCCTCTGACTCGTTCGAACGCGTACGAACTTGTGCGAAGCGATAAAAGTGGACGCTTTTCTACGCGTTGCATATTCACGCACGTGTCTGTATATGTGTATATATACGTATACAATGAAGATCTGCATTCACAAGGGTCTTGTAGCAGCGAGTTAGGCAGAGACTCTAATAATTTTCCACAGTGGCAATAAGCAAAAGAATAGGCTTTGGTATATGGTATAGCGAAAGGCATTGGCAACGCACATAGAGATTGTCCGTACGGCCGGATCAATGGAGCGAGGAAAACCTGAAAGAACCTATCCGAACAGGTAGTCGCTCTCTCGCCGGCCTATGTGCTCTCCCGCTTGGCTCTTTTCCCTCTCTCTCTCTCTCTCTCTCTCTCTCTCTCTCTCTCTCTCTCTCTCTCGCTCTTTCTCTGGGCTTTAAATTGCTATAGTGCTCTGAGCAGACGAGATGAAAAAGATGAATGAGAGCTTGTCTGTGCTGCTGCTGTGTTCAGGATACTATTGCCGACGATTCTTAAAAGTCCTTGCGCTTTCTCTCCTCTCTCTCTCTCTCTCTCTCTCTTTCCCTACACACTGCTACCTGTCGAGTAACGACCTTGTCCGTGACCAAACGAAAACCTCGGCACTCTCCATCTCTTTTTTTCTTCGCTCCCTTGAGCGTTTTTTTTTTTTTTTCTTTCTTTCCCTTGCTCCTCGACGACATCCGGTGTCGAAGACGTCGTCGTCGGGGGTCACAATTCTCTTTAACCATACCCCGGGGATCCCATCGCGCATTCCATTCCCTTACATCCGGATCTCGATGCGCGATTCCATTAACAACTTTTTCTCCTCGCCCCCCCCCCCCCCCCCCCCCTTCGTCCCATATAACGCGAGTACTAAATGGGAGCTTTGTGGTGTGGCAAATATTTGAAGCGTGTTTGGTCTTGACCGACGAGAAACTCTCGGGACTGCTCGGATTTGTGAATTACGAGAGTTTCATGAAAAAGAGGGACAATAATCGCGGTCGATGAAAGTATTATTTATTTAAAACCCTTTTCTTCGATTTCCTAGTATACTCGACTCGATCTTATTTTCTGCCTGAAGATTTTGAATTCGAACCCGTTATCAGTCGTCAGTCGGGATGATCAATTTCCGGTTACGATTTTTCGGACAATTTTATGCCATGATTTTCGTTGGAGCAACTTTGATAGCTCGCATCGTAAAATAAAGCGTGCAAATAGTAGAAATTTTCACATTGCTTCCTCATTATTTTATCTCACTCTCAAAGATCCCTTTATGAGCAAATGGATTTTCTAAATTTCACTTTCACAGCTTTGCGAGCAAGATAGAATTATGAGAAAGAAATGTGCAAATTTCTTATTTGATCGCATTTTTCTTAATTCAATTTCACTATAACAATGCACTAACGAACAAAAATTTATTGATAACATTTGAAACTATAATGGTAATTATTTTAATTTCAAAATTGTCTACAATCTGAATCCTTATTTCGTCGATTCTCGCAAAATTCAATACCCATCGTGATTGTGACTAAAAAATCAATTTGTGCAAAAAAAAAAAAAAACGTTTGGCTCGTTAGCCAAAAATTTGCGATAACTAGAGCTATCGGAGATTTTTTTTTTTAGACAAAATTATAAAAAATTTGAACGCCTTGAGGGATTTTTGTCAATCTCAGCGCCGCGCATCCTTGTCCCATAACCTTTCGCCGTGTACAAACTTTTGGCTCGATAGCCAAAAATTTGCGTAAGTTGAAACTGATGAAGATTTTTTTTGAAAAATTCAACATGTTTTTTTTTTTTTTTTTTTAATCTAAGCCCCTTGAGCGATTGTTGCCAAATTCAATGCCAACCGCGATCGCGACTAACTTGAGTCTATTTTTGTCAGCTGAAAAATTACGAAAGCAGAGCACCCCCCACGCATTTTTCGAAAAATTCAAAATTTCGGGAAATAAAAAATTTCAATGCAATTTAAATTTAAAATTTCAGTAAACAAAGGCGGGTACATGGTCTACCTGGTGAGCAAAGCTTCGGCTCGATTGCTCAAGTAGTTTTTTCAGACAGAGGGATTTGAATTTTTTTTTTCAGGCCAAAACACACACGCGCATACTCGTCCGGAAATGTTTTCTTATAAATATTATTTCTCGATGTTTTGGGACGTTTTGAACACACATTGGCATGAAAATCTCGAAATTTTCGATTTTTCATGAAAACAAAGCTTCCTCTCTATACGAGAGGAAGCAAAATAGGCAGCCCTTGGGACGTTGATGCTTGACACTATTATGACTTGCGTTTTCGGGGCCTCGGGAAGCCCATTTTTCGTTCGATCCTCGTAGGCCCTGCGAGCTCAGATTCAGAAATTTATCTGTTTCAAAGCAAGAACGATAAAATTATTTGAATCGAAGAGAGCCACATCCACTATACTTTGCAGATTAATCGCTACGAGCTCCAAAAAAAATTTCCACATTCGCACACGCTCTGGGAGAATTCTTATCTTTCTTTCCCCAGCAAAAGTTTATGAAATATAAATTTTTATACCACAACGGTGCATTGTTCTTTGATCTCGGATAACAAAAGCCTTCGGTATACTAATCTGACCGACGAGAGGGGGCGGGAATTGAATTATCCGAGGTAAGAAGAGCCACCCTTACCCAAAAGGGCAACACGCGAGCCAAAACGCAATTCTTTTTTTTTTTTTTTTTTTTTTTGCTCCTCCCGTCTATATATACCATGCTGTACTTCGCTTATACATATACTATATATGTACGGGTCGATGTATAATGTGTGTCGTGAAATATCAGTTTCGCACACGAGCTAAGAAAAAGCCCCAGAGCGTGAGTGTCTCGAATTTCCGGCTCGCGGTGTCGCGGGCGAGAGGAAAAGCAGTAAGGGGGGGGGGGGGGTGGGGGGGGGGGAAGAAAAAAGTAGAGGAAGCCCATCCACCTGGGAACCGGAGAACGAATCCATCGAAGAATCCCACAAAAATGTGTGTATATTTGGCCCACCGCCCCTCGCATATCTATGCAACGTGTGTGCGGATAGTATATGCTCGGACGTTGTGCGCGTAAAATGAGAAGAGAATCGAGGAAGAGAGAAATAGCTAGTTCGTGTTGTTACAGGGAAGAAAAAAAAAAGGGGGGGGGGGGGAGAGATTCCGTGGTATATACGCGGCGAGAATGAAAGGGAACAAAAAAGAAGAGAGAGACATAGATTTAGGAATGGGCGACCCTTTTACGAGAAAAAAAAAAAAAAAAAAAAAAAAGAATGCGCGGTGTGTAGTTTCAGGTACTTCCTGTTTGGGGCTCCGCAGCAGTGAGGAATCCCTTCCTCGTTCCCACTGACGTCGGATAATTGTGCGCGTTGGGGTCATAATAGCAAGTTTAATTTAGTTAGTCAATCGTTAAATCCCTTCGTACATCGAAAAAGTTTGCCATTTCTCGTATATCGATATATATCGAACAATTGAAAGTTTAATCGAAACATTTTATTGCAAAGATTGATTTCGTTGATTGGAATAATTTTGCGATACTCCTGGAATGAAAACTCAATAACTCTTGTAATTTAAAATTTATTTGCAAGGAAATAACGGATTTATCGTGGTATTTCATAGTGTCAGTTCGACCAGAGAAGATCGAGTGGTCAATCGCGCACACTTTGAGGCTTTCCCCGAGTTGAAAAAGGATAAAAATCATAAGACAAAATGAGAATGTAATTATAAGCCTTGACAAATGTCAATACTCTCAGAGAGTTGTAAATTTCATCCTAGTTTGCCTGCACTAGTCCTGGTGGTACAGAACGTCCAATGACAAAATGAGAATTGTGGTTATGATTTTTTAAAAAAGTGCCACTGAATATCGACAAAAGCAGTCCGAATTCAGGGGACAAGTGCGGGTCGAGAATCAGCGTTTTCTATTTCAAATAGGATCGCATGCACGCAAACGTCAAAACTTCCGCTATGTCGCTATAGCTGCCATTTGGATACACAAGAAACATCGATTCGATCGATTATACGGTCTATGAGCTCGCATTATCGAACCAACAAACTTTTTATAGTTGACGCAAGAGCTTTGGGGGTATTTCACGGAGCAAGTATAATACCGAATCTACGAGTACAAAAAATTCAGGTGGCAATGACTGCTCATTGCTTCGAGCTACCCCTTTTTGCAATTATGTTAATTTGGATCGCATGCAGTGTGACGCAAAACGTAAGCTCGTCCTTATCGAGTATCGAAATATACAACTCGTATGGGAAATTCTTAATTGCAAATCGACTAGCTTACGCTCGAATGAAATTAAGGATGTATGAGCACAAGGTGGCGGGGAATAAGCCAAAACGTGGGCGCGGGTGAGCGCGGTGAGCGAGGGGCACGCATGAAACAAGAGAGAGTCGGACCGCTCATTATCTGACCCACGCGAAAAATTTCCTTAAAATCGATAATTGTATGTCAAAAGGTTGGTCAACCCCCATTTTTTATGGAACGTATGTAATCGTGATAGTTTTCTGAACATTTAACAGTTTTAATATTGATCGGATCTGATCGTGAAAGATACGAATTTCTGTTTCAAAGTTGCGTCAGCCCAGAATTCGTATATGGCGTGGGATAAATATCTTGATTTGACGAATTAATTACTCGCGTAAAGAGTCGTTGACCCACTTTGAAATTTTGCAGGTTTTATCCTATTATAAACTTCCGCTACACCATATAAAAAATTCAGATTTTTATATGATCGTGAAGCTAGTGCTCATACATCCTTAAATTCCCGAAACAAATATGTTTATTTCAATAATAAAACGGGGAAAAAAAAAATCATCAATTGTTATCAAAAGGGATGTATTTTTTTTTTTTTTTTGGTCGCTTATACCGAGAGAACTCTCAAATTCTATTAGGATTACACCCAACAGCTCTCTGTATGATTTCGTGAAAAAAGAAAATTTTTCGGCACACGTTCACGCTGTATGGGAAATTTATACGTATATGATTTATTGCGGCGCCTATATTCTTATAACCTGGATGCCCCTTGGCCCTCGCTCATCCGCCCTTTGCGTGTGCACGCAGGAGTTCTTCCTGCGTACGATCGCAATAACACAAAACATCAAAGAGTGTGCGGGGAATCCCCGTAGAAATTTCACGGGCAAAAGCGAATGAATGAGTGTAAGGGAGCAAGAGAAAGAAAGAAAGAAAGAAAGAGAGAGAGAGAGAGAGAGAGAGAGAGACTTTATTCTCTCTATATAAATCAGTAGATTAGCGTTTCCTCGCATGTTACCCTACACGTTCCTGTGCCGTTTTGTTCATCAGAAACAGGACGCGAGAGAACCACACGATTCAACTCGGTCACGTACTCACGCATTCTCCTGCAATCTCGCTCTACGCCCGGAATTCCTCATATTCATTCCACCGAGAACGAGGGGGCAAGAGAGAGAGAGAGAGAGAGAGAGAGAGAGAGAGAGAGAGAGAGAGAGAGAGCAGAGAGGGAAAAAAAGGGAATGAGAATTTTACATTTCAGAAAATTTCGACGCGGTTTTATAATGCATTTTTCCATTGTGGCACGTGGGATTTTTCTTCCAAAGGAGCTGCCAAGTGTGGCTCGAAGCACGCACGGTTAAAATAGGCACGAAGAAATCAGAGATGCTGATCGAAAGTCTTCGGGGTTTCTGTGGGTTCCCTCGATTATATAAAAAACGTCTCGTTTGTCTTTGGCTTCGGATTTTCCTTTGATTTATTGTGATCTTCGCGAGAATAACCGAATTTTTCGCGAGGGGGAGAAAAATCAACGGAATCGGAAAAATATATATATAGGAGAGAAGGAAAATTGTTGAAAAAGGAACCGCTGAAATTTCGATACCTCTGCTCGAAAGAACAAAAAAATTGCATTGGATTTTTAGTCGAGATAACGAGAATCTTTTTCATTCAATGCATTTTATTACTTTAATATTATTATTATTATTATTATTATTATTATATCATTTTATTTATTTATTATCGTGTCAAAGTTCGATTATCCATATAGGTCAAGCCAATTATCGTAATATACAAAACCAGACATCGAAAACTGACTTTTGTTTTGCTCTCACACGAATAACCCAAACCTGTTTACTATTCATTTTTCGCATAACTCTGTAGATTTTTCACTGCCCTATCGCGCTCTTTTCCTAACAATACTTGTTTCATTATTATCATGTAAATATTACGAGTTTTCGTTTTATTTTTTTTTTTTCAAATTTTGCTTCGTTTCATTGGTCTTTATAGGTACGAAAGAGATCGGTGGTGTACCGATCAGAAACGAGTTTTGCCCGATCGCGGGACATTATCACTTCAGGTACAACATAAACGACGGCTCGGAGGACAATATCGAGTGCAACACGTTCTCGTCGGACTTTGACAATTGCCCGGACGGCTCGATACTGAGGCTGCAATTCAAGAGATGCTCGTTCGAGAGTCATGGTAGGCTGGATTTTTCGAGTGATAAGCGGGATGATGAAAAGGATAGAACGAGGATCTCGCCTGATATGAGTGAGCATCTGTGTGGTGTTTGCTCGTTTTCGTGTGTTTTGTCACATTTGTAAATTCGTTGAATTTATTTTTTCTTGTTTTTCGTTCAATTCGTTTTTTTTTTTTTTTTTTTTTTTTTTTTTTTTTTTTTTTTTTTTTCTTCTTATTAACAAATTCAGAGCTATGAGTGTTTTTTTTTTTCAACTCGATTAAAAATATCAGTGGCATTGATTAAATTGATGCTTTTTTTTTTTTATTTCGTTCCTTCAGGGGCAAATGTCCTCCCGTTGATGTTCATCCGAGAGAGAGCGACACTTTATAGAGACTATTTATAGAGTTTTGATAAATTTAGGAGATTGCTTGCACTTCGTCTTGGAGCTCTCGTATCGATTATACATTTCGTTGCCTTTAATTGTATCGAGTGGGCAAAGACCAAATGTTTTTCTTTTTCTTTTTCAAACAAATAAATTTCGACCTTACCATTAGTGAGTATTTCGCACTTATATTCGCAGGAACAATTCGAAGCTAAAATTTTTACTTGTTTGAAGAAAAAAGTAAAGCAAACTTTTTCGTTACAATTCTCCATTAATTGTCTCTCGTATCGGGGAGATGGCGATAAATATTTTTTTTTTTCATGCGAGCCTATTTGAACCAAAATCTTGAATCTCGATTGATCGGAGCGATCTCGAATGTCAACGGGGAATCTCGATTTTTATTTTCTATTTTACAAAATTTTTGTACTTTCATCCAATTATCATAGAAGCTGCGTTCGATTTTTCTTTTCTTTTATTGTTTCAACAGCGCGCTTTCCCCTCTCTGTTTCATCAATGTTGACTCATCATCGATTTGTCCCAATTAACACTCGATCAAGCTTAAATTCATTTTTATTAATGAATTCATTTATTTATTTATTTTTTTTTTTTTTTTTTCAATTCTCTCTCGTAACTCGTAATTTTTTTCTGCGTTTAAGGAGGTACGACTAGTTCTTTGGAGTCAAAAAAAAGTCTAAATTTATTTTACCCACAGTTGTTCTGATTTATGTTTATTTGCGTTGATTATTCATATTATCGATTATAATGTGAAAAATTTTGTGGTAAATGATTAATTTATTGCGCATGAACTAATAAAAACTGAAAAATTAGATTGTCAACGACTCGATAGTAGTCTCCATCATAATAATAATGACATGTCTACCACAAAAACGGACTAAAAAACATTTTTAAAAATCAGCCGAAAACCTATTAAAATAGACTTGAATTACCTCAGTGGAATTAATACGATCGGCAGAATGATAATTATACATATAATTGATACGTGATAAATAATAAAACTCCATAAATAACATGATGGAATTTGAAGTAAACACTTGGCAACGTCGCATTGGCGATGCTATAAGTTGGTATACGTGACCAACGAAGATGACTCTATCCTCGTTGCTAATATCAAAACAAAGCTAGGTTATGTTCGCCGAAACCCATCAGCTGTTACTCGCGACGTTGCTAAGTCTGTGGGTGCTATTTGATCGTTCTGACCATTTACAACCGGAAATTGAAACTTTTTTATGATGTAGTGCCAGAACTACACGGTGAAGAGTAATTTTTCAATTTTTTACAATATCTATTATATCTGATCTATCAAGTTTCAGTTTTTCAACGGGTGTAGTCGGATACGTGAGCAGCAAAACCGTGATCACAGCACTTCCGGTTAACCGTCTCCATAAGACGACGTGCTTTAGTAACTCAAACTGCTCGACTTTGCAATTTTATTACGAATAAACTAAACGGTCAATATAGCTCAAATTTTGGCAATAGGCGCATAAAGTATTCGGCAAAAACATATAAAAATTTCAAGTCCGTCAGTTGGATTCTTCATACTAGTCGTACCTCCTTAAGGTAGTTCTATCGCTGCAGACTAGTCAATTAGCTATAAATGTCTAAATGATGATTCCTAAAAATATTGGATATATGGGTTAAAATTAATAAATATTAAATAAGCTTACCCCAGGTGAATACAATTAATCAACGGTTTATTATAAATAATTACGTAACTAGTAAAATAGTAATTGCAACGACTCAAGTATTACCAGATCTCGTATGATATTTACGTGTGGCAACGTTGCGTTTTCTTTCTCTTTTCATTCTCGTGCCCTCTCACTCTCTCGGCCCGCTCTATTGACGTTGACGCGGAGAGGTTATGTTGTTCGACTTGTCAAAAATACCGCTTTCGTTTCGATATCGCGTTGCCACATTTTTTTTCACCGTCACGACATTATGCCATAAGTTGTGTATCACTGCCCGGATGCTCGTATTAAAATCGGTATAGCTTAAAAAATTGGTCGACAATCATATTTTTTTTTTTTTAGGCCCGTTAGATTTTTACGTGTTCAATGAATCCAAGTCTCGTTTTTTGTAAGAATCTTTTGGGATTTTCGATAAGATATATATCGTTTTAAAGTGACCGGAAATCGGTTCTTCTATATGCCCCGAAGCAAATTTGCCTTGAGGAATTGGCATTTTCAAGTATTAATTTCTCCGTAATTTTAGGTCGATAAGGGGCATTGACGTTTCGCGAAATGAATGAATATATTAAAATTGAAGATATAAAAAAAAAAAAAAATTTTAATCTTATGGATTAGTTACCACGATAGAATTACCTTAATAATCGCGCAATATTTAATTGGCACGTTCGATAAATCACACGAGGGGATACGTTGTTTCAATTTTTTTTTTTTTTTTTGTGCAAAAAAAAAAAACCTGCTCGCTGTCGATCAGGGATTCTCGCTTCGCACCTTGTCCGAACGATTCTCGCGTAATTGGATCTTGGTTTCTCGCTTATGCATATGCATGCCCATCCCGAGCGCGATTTCTCCTGGCAACGCGACCCAATAACTCGGCGAGGGTTAATCGACGATCTGTTAATTTTTTTTTTCCGTCTCTCTCTCTCTCTCTCTCTCTCTCTCTCTCTCTCTCTCTCTCTCTCTCTCGCTCTCTCAGCGCTAAGACCTGCACGCATCTCGGTTGTGTACCTCGACTATCGCGGTGACGCTAGTATTTATTTCCCCCCCCCCCCCCCCCGTTTAGTTCCTTTTTTTTTTTTTTTTTCATTCCATTTTGATCTTATTTCATATTTTATCATTCTTTCGTTTTATTTTATTTTTCAATTCCTCGCGCGCGCGCCCCCCTCATCTTCGCGAATAAGCCGGTTCGATTTTTGTCGCGTTCCGCGATTCCTCGCGTCCATTTCATTTTATTTCTTTCCACCGGCTCGAGCCGTTCGTTTGAAATAACAAAAATTAAAAAAAAAAAAAAAATCAAACGTTTCGAGCGCGAATCGCTTCGAGAACGCGCGAGAGTCTCGGAATATTATCTTGGCATAAAGCGAGGGAAAATTAAAAAGCCATCGCGCTCTAGCGCTACAGTTGAAACGCCAGGAACTATGATCGATTTACTCAAAATTTTCGTTGTTGTTGTTGCTGTAACTTTTTTTTTTTTTTCCTCGTTTTTCACATTAATGAGAAATGAAAAGTTTAATGATTTTTGTTTGTTTGTGTTTGTTTTACGAAGACATCACGTTCAATTGCCTGGGAAGTTGGCCCGGCGGACCCGATGGCTCGAGATACATCGCGCTACTCGACACGCGAGTTGGAGGTGAACGCAGACCCCAGTATCGCTGTGGCGTGAGTTCAATTTCACGATGGCCTTTTTCTATTATTTTTTTTTTTTTCCTATCTTTCCTTTGTTTGTTTTTTTTTTTTTTTTTGTTTCTTTGCTTTTGCTTTGCGGGAACTCGAAAAGCTGATCATAGATTCGCACAAAACTAATATATGTAAAACTTTCTCAAATTACTCGCGATTATAATAATTCCTCGCTGTATGTAAAAACGAGAGTGACCGAATTTCTGATTCAATTATAGAACTCAAAATCACAAGTTTTCATTCCGGAGGCATCTTCTTTCTTTTACATGCTCACAGTATTTTTTTCAGTAATTTAATTTTAGTATTAAATCAGTTAAATTAATCAGTAAAAATTGTTTTTTTTTTTTTTTTTTTCAAACAGCTGTATCATTCCGACAACAAGAAAGGCAAAACTTATCTATCGTTCAGCAGCGACTCGAGCTGTACGCAAAATCTCGATAATTCGACGAGCGGCTACGAGACACTTGTACTCAGCAAAGCGACCAATCAAAAGAGGACTCCCAATTACGTGAAAAGTCACGTGGCATCGTGAGTATAAAATTCTTTTGTCAAAATTCTTTCCCCCATATTTTTATACTTATATTGTCAATCCGACAATTTCATCCGCGTTATGATATCAACGAACAAAACGAAAAAAACGAATTTCGCATATCCGTTCTTCGAATCGTGAATTATGGTCTTGAGTTCATACACAAATCCCATAGAAAAATAAAAAGCACTTTCAGTTTTTCCCGAATTTTCCAATTTTCCGGGCAACTTTTCCAATTTTTATTTCCCTAAGAACCTTATTCCGACTATTACGAACATTAAAAATATATATATATATATCCAAATCGATCCAGCCGTTCTCAAGTGATTCACTTACCAACGTACAGCATTAAATTTTTATTTATATATAGATTTAAATTCAAGTTTTGTGGCTGTTTGAAACACAAATTAAATTTTGAAAAATTAGTTATCTTTAGCCCGTGCTTATCGCAAAAGCATCGAATCGTGTATTTGGGTCAATAATTTTTACACTCGGAAGAAATATTGCGAAAATGTGTAAAAAGTGTCACGTTGTTCGTTAAGCATCAGGGATGTGGTATGAAAAAATTAATTAATTAATTAATTTTTTAATTAATTTTTTAATTAATTAATCAATTAATTAATTAATTAATTTTTAATTAATTAATTAATTTTTTAATTAATTAATCAATTAATTAATTAATTTTTTAATTAATTAATCAATTAATTAATTAATTTTTAATTAATTAATCAATTAATTAATTAATTTTTTTTAATTAATTAATCAATTAATTAATTAATTTTTTTTAAATTAATTAATCAATTAATTAATTAATTAATTGATTAATTAATTAATTTTTAATCAATTAATCAATTAGTTAATTAATTAATTATTAATGATTAATTAATAGGGGTCACCGTTCATTTGAAGAAATAACGTCACGTTGAGAAGACGTTTGTATTCTCAAGCAAAATATAAAACTTCGAAAATCCTAATTTTACGAGATTACGCCACAAAAAAAAAAAAAGGGCAAGAAAATAATACGAAAAATTTCATTAGTATTGTCATAAAAATTATTCACAAAAACCACATTGTCAGCAGGATTATCTTTATTTTAGTTTCTGATTTTTTTTTTTTCCAAACTCTTTCGTTGACTCTGATATTTTTAATTTATCGTAAAACAAAATAAAAACAAAAACAAAAACAAAAAAAAAACAAACGAAAATTGAAAGGGCCCTGTAAAATTTTCCTTAGCTATCCTAAGTGGGCACAGGGCGAGTGGGAAGAATCCCTTATCGTGAATGGTACGATGACTTTCAATGATCTCAACGGATATCACAGCTATACATTCATCACTGTCGACTCGAACGACGAGACAGGACGTTTCGTGGTCTACTCGAAGGATCATTGGTGAGGGAACTTTTTTTTAATTTTTTTCTCAATCCACTATTTATAATTTTATTCATTCGATTTCATTCCTTTCTTCCACTCTTGTTCTATCTTTATTTATTTTTTTTATCGAAAAATCGCGTTCGAAAAAATCCAGATCCGTCTAGCAGGGTATACGGTAACGTTTTAACTTTTTTTTTTCTTTTCAAATCTGACGAGACATCAGCCAAAAATGTGACGAACAAAAAGAAAAGAAAAAATCCTCGAAAAACGTGTCCTCAAGATCCAAAAATATTTTCAAAATTTTTTATAAAATTTTTATTTTTCAAACGAAAAAGCAAAATGTAAATTTTAGTATTTTGAAAATTGAATTTTGCCAGCCTGACACAGAGAACTCCAAGTTGAACCGGAAGGATTTTCGTTACGTTCAATTTGGCCAATTTTGATTTTTGTCAAATTTTCAAATTAACGAAAAAAAAAAAAAAAAAAATTCCTGCCAATATCTACACGTAAATTGCGAATCGTCGCAGATTTTTTGGGGATTTTATTTCGAAAAATTTCGGAAATTTTCCTAACTTTGCACGAAATCGCACGACGATATAAATTGCAATTGATCGGGTTTTTGTTTTTTTTTTTTTTCTTCCTAGCGAGCAAGAGGCCTATGCGTGTCTCATGATGAGGCAGAGGAGCGAAAATGTTTTGGAATTCAAAATCGGTGCGTGGATGAATAATTGAAAAAAAAAAATTATAATAATAATAATAAAATAAATTATCAGGATTTTATTCGTCCAATTGGCAAAATTTTTTCACGTTTTAATTTTACAGGCACCGTATCCAGTCCGGTTTATCAAACCGATTTGTGCGACGATCAAAATTTGGACAAAAGCGACTGGATGACACAAGCCCGTGAGTATAACTTTCGTTGAAAAAAAAAAAAAAAAAAAATTAATTTTTTTTTTTCCAATAAATAAATAAATAAACGATCGTAATGATTGTTAAAAATTAATGGTAAATTTAACTCGACACGAACAACACACAGGTCTCGAAAGATTGGTCGAATCGCCGTGTCCGATAACTGGAAAATACATGGGAAGGATAACCGATTTGCCAGGTACATGCGCAGAATTGAGCAGTAATTGCAACACCCGAGAAATTATGTATTACAAAGTTACGGACTGCGAATCCGGCGAATTGTACGAAGGTAAGATTTTTATTCTCATTTTTTTATTTTTATTTTTTATTTTTTTATCTTTTTTTTTAATTATTTATTTATTTATTTATTTATGCACAAATTTTATTCTCGTTTCATCCTCGCATGATTATTCTGACGAAGCAAAAAAAAAAATTATTGCAATTTTATTTTTTTTTTTTCACCCTCATTCGATCGATAATAACGTTCGTAGGAGAGATTATAGTCAAATTTTTAATCAACAGGAAAATTATTACCAAAATAATTGTAGCCTTGTGGGCTCGAATGATAAAAGAAAAAATTCAAAGATTATCGACACGATGAATTTTTTTTTTTATCTGCAAAAATTGACGATATCGAAAAAATTTCGACGTTTGATTTTTTATTTTTTTGCCATCAGAAATTCAGCCAAAAGTATGAAAAATTGTAGTGCTCAATGTACTCTTGATTATTATGGCTTGTTGAATTTTTTCAGTCACTCTGGGTAATTTTTCATTTTTATTTTAAAAAATTTTTCCCCCCAACAGTTGAGTCAATTTTGCATTTAAAAAAATGTGCCATATAACGTCAGCATCTCTGTCATCATTGTCAAAATTTGTCACAAGTGCGCTTTTCGTAACAAAGTTTAATCGAGCAGCAAAATTTAATTTTCAAAAATTAGTGCCAGGAAAAAAAAAAATATCCGCAATAATTTTTCGTCAGACGATATAAGTTCATGCTTTGAGGTATTAATAATTTTTCTTTTTTTTTTTTTTTTTCATCGGACAATTTTACCTTAAAAAAAGGTCCCATGGCCTTTTTTATATTTTAAAATAAATTTTAATGAATGAATGAATGTATGTTTAGTTGTGATAGGACTTTTATACAAAAAATTAAGGAAACTTTTGAAAAAAAAAAGCAAAAAAAGTAGGGGAATAAAATATGCAAACTGCTTGCTCATAATCTTGTAAGATCGACAGAGCCCCCTCTCACTGTCATTATTATTGTTATTGTTTGTTTTTTTTTTTTTTTATTTTAATCCTAATTTTTTTTACAGAACGAACGTACTTGTGCCTGGGCCAGTGGGAGGAGAATGGAGTTATGTACACTTACACAATGCGAAATGATACAGGCACAAATGAGTGTTTCGTCGGTCTCATAGTCAACGACGAGGAGATCTACATAAAGGAAGCGGGTGATCACTGTCTACGAAATATCGATCCCCAGAAAGAAGGAATGCGTCTTTATAAAAAAGGTATATATCGTATATATTTTTCCCTCAATTTTTGTCCATATTTATCGACTCGATATAACTAAATTTTTTATCCGTAAATGATCTCAAAAATGCCTAAACTTGAAAATGGAAACTCACAATGATCCCAACTTTGTAAATTCATATTACATATTATTTTTTTTCTATTAATAACAACGGTTAATCAATCAAAATTCGTCATTAAGAATTTAAATGACTCGATGAATGTATCAATTTCAGGTCAATGCTATGGAAATTCACCAAGTCCCGCTCCCACGCCGATCAAACCGATTCCCCACGATCCAATTATGAGAATCACATCTACCCCCCGCTCCAGACTAGAAGGTACTTATTTACTCGTTCATTTATTTATTTTAACGGCACTCGTAGATTCATCTCGACGCGACTCGTCGATTAGTCATTAAGATTCAAATTTTAAAATTCAACGTTCGTCGAGCGCTCGCTCAAGAAAAAAATTATCTCGAAAATTTTGTTTTTTTTTATGCACGAAAAAAACAACATCAAGCTCAAAGAATAACAATGCTGGAAAATGTTTATTTCAATTTTAATTCAAGCGGTGAAAAAAAAAAAATCAAATAAAATTAAATGAGCAAATCTTAATAAAATTTGTACATTTTTTTAATAATTTTGTGCAATTAATTCTCAGACTTTTTTTCAATGCATGACGATGCATTGAATTTATAATAATATCTATGTTAAAATCAATGCTAAAATTATAATTCATCTTTCTTTGCAGCGGGTAAGAAAAAAACCCCGCCGAGTCACTCATCGTCGTCGTCTTCGCGGAGAACAACGCATTCGAACCTAATTTCCATCATTTTAACAATCATCGCTGCCTTCGTCAGAACATACGTCCATCGCAAGCTCGTTTAACAAACGACTTTATGAGAAAAAAAAAAAAAAAGAAAGTTTAACGATCGAAGAGATTGGGTCTCGCATATTTATATATTTTCATAAGCCCAACGAACGATCTATAATTACACTTGCGAAGCGTGCTTAACGAGATCACGTAGCGGGGGCATTGTAGAAATTGTAGAAACACACATTATATTATTATTATGACGTTGAAATTTGCATCGTTGGAATGCAACGAAAATAGGTTTTTTTAATAAAAAAAAAAAAATCATTTCCAGTATTTCTGACGCTATTCTGGCATATTTAGGCCCCAGATCGCAAAAAAAAAAAAAACGGAAAAAATGGTTTAAACGATTTTTTACTTCGAGACAATACTGGAAATGATTTTAAAAAAACTTTTTTTCGTTGCATTCCAACGATGCAAATTTCAACATCATTTATTATTCCTATGTATAACGTTATTAATATGATATTCTGAATGCCGATTTACGAACTGGAAAAAGGAAAAGAAAACTCAGAAATAACGGGAGATAGAAAAGCCTTAAAAAAAAAACAAAGTTTAGCAAATTTATACTGCAACGGTAAGCGAATGGGAGGATAATTGCGAAATTTTTGGAATAATTTTTCCAACGATAGCACGAAAACTTACTCGTGCTTCGGTAAGAATTACCGATGAATTGGGATTGTTCGCACAAGTGTATGCAAGTTTTACTGCGATCGTTGAAAAAAAAAAATACTCCAAACAGTACGGTCAAGATATTCTCACTGTTGCGACAGTAAAATTTGACAAACCCTAAAATTTCCCTCGCCTCAATCAAAGATCGAGAAAGGAGATGCATAAATGTAAATCGAGCATTGCGAAGGAAGAAAAAAAAAAAAAAAGCTTCCCCGCACGATGCAAGGGAAAGCTGTTTTTATACGAGTCACAAGTCATTAATATTTATTTTACGTGGTAATATTGTAAGGCCCTATAGAAGCAATTTTTTTAAATTTTAAGCGACGAACTACCGGATGAAAGATCGATTTTTTTTTTTTTTTTTTAATCTTCACACAAAAGCCACGAGAATTTCACGATTCTCTGTACTGCCTTGTGAGATAAGAGTTTACGCATCACGATTCTCATCGTGCTGTACGTGATTTTCTTTTTTTTTTTTTTTTTTTTTTTTCAAAGATCAGCTCAATCGATCATTTTTTTCCTCTAATTCGTTTCAATGTTCGCTCGGTGTCGTGTCTAACCGAGATAATTCAGGAACGTTTTGTTACGTACTGATTTAATTTCTTCTTCTTCTTTTTTTTAACTGTTTTTTTCCTAAGAGTGGATGGTCGAGGATACCGTTGTAGGATATCCAAGTGTGGAAGAATGTACAGAGCTTAAGAATGGCTATGCGGCGAACAGTGACAAAATAATTCAAAGCGAGTGAGAAATATTTTTGTTTTTTTTTTTGTGTTTTGTTTTTGCAAATTAACGAATGTAAAAAGCTCTGGGGGGGAGGGGGTGTCGTTCGAAATTGTGCGGTCACTGTTCTCATCGTCGGTCAATGTGTAAATACATGTAAACTTGTTATTTGTATACAATCGATGAGTTTTTCGATAAACATATTGTGATAGACCCCTCGAATTTTGTCGAGTAACAAAAGATAAACCGAGGGGCTTGTCAGGTGCATTTATTTTTCCATCAAACTGTTGGATACCAGATGCTATTGATGAATAAATATTGGCATGAAAATGCTATTCTCAATTAGAGAGGCTTTTCAGACCAAATTATGGAAAAAAAAAAATGTCTTTTTTTACTTTATTTTTCAATCCCAAAATCAACCATTTACGTTCCGGTTGAAGAAAAACGAAGGAATGTTTTTTTTTTTTTTTTTTTTCAAAAAATTTCCGAGATTACTTCAATTTTCATAAATTTTCAGCTATATCGAGACAAAAATTTCCACGCTAGGCTAAGAGAACACGATTTTTGATACTGAATTTTGGAAGTACCGATAAAGTTTACAATGTTTCCCTGATTTATGGAATTTGTGATTTATAAGATATTATAACTCGAGCTAATTTTCGTGCTATCGCAATGGGAATTTTCGACGCAGCAGTAAAAGATTAAACGATGTTAAATACAAATTTCGACGAGAATCAACCGAAGATATCTGATTTTATGCACATTTGATGCATTTAAAACATTTTCAACGCTCAAAATCAAGGAAAACTAGGGCTAGGATCTCGGAGGAACTGACGAAACTTTTCAGGCAAAAGGGTGAAAATTTTTCTTTTTCATTATGAAAATAAACATGTATATTTAAAAGTGCAAAATTACATCGTTGAATTGTTACAAAAAAAAAAAATTGCGCATCTGATTTCGGTCGACGCTGTCGCAATATAACTTGGACAAATTAGCCAAAAGAATAGACAAGATTTTTATTTCCCTTGAATAATACTTTCGGTCTGCATTTCTTTCTCCTCGCTCATCATGCTTGTGCGGAGCCTTAAAAAACGATCGCCCTTCGATACACAAAATTACAATTAATCCTCGTCGGCTAACGATGTTTTGAGCAAACATCGAAGCTAACGATGGGTCGTTCGTGTCTTTCGCTTGTTTCACGATTTTTAAACTTTACAAAAAAAAACTGAAAAAATTCATGGGCCTTCTTTGAACCCTTAACTAAATGATAATAATTTGTCACGGTCGAAAAACAAAAAAAGACGTGCAGGCATTTTTTCCCGCATTTTGCATTTTGAGCCCGGACACGAATGATCCGTCGTTAGCGTTTGAGTATTAACTATAAAACGATAACGAGTTACAATACATATTTCATATTTTCAGCGATGAACGAGAGAAACCAAACTTTTGAGCACTCCGCCGTCTCTCCTAATCTTACGTTACTAACTTTCTTAATTCTACTTTTTGTGGACATCCGTTTATTTATTATTCATCATTGTTATCATTTTTTTTTTTCTTTCACATGACATTCCTCGATTTTGCTAGAATTTCGGACCAACGGGTAATACAGACTAAATATGCCTCCGCGATCGGAGAGACTGAAGCAATATTTCAAATCTAGCAAAAAAAAAAAAAACTTTTGGCGCTAAACAAGAGGAACGTTCATAATTTTGTAAAAAAAAATTCTCATTTTTGGGCATTTTTTCTCTCAAACTCCAATATCTTTTCTCTACGCTCGCCTCCCCAACGATACTTGTTTTCTCCGGTTTTGGAAGTGACTCTGTGACAAGGTACGAGATACGCTATTCTATTGGATTTCATGGCGGTTCCTGCGGCTCTAACGCCCTTCGGATTGCCAATCTCATTAGCGATTTTCGAATAATTCGTTATCTCACCTCTTGGAATTTTCATCAGGGTCTTCCACACTTTTATTTGAAAATCGGTTCCACGCAACAGCACCGAAAGATTCTCCTCCTCGGAGCTGGAAAATACTTGATCGACAATTTTTCTCGTATCCGATTGTTCCTCGACGAGTCCGCCGATGTGCGGCCATTCTTTGCGCAGAGTCTCGAGACAATCGTTGAAATTTTCATCGACGAACCAGAGAAAACAAACGGCTCTTTCACGTTCGGTTATTCCGACGAGACACTCGCCGAATGGTGTTTCGTGACGTCCGTAAAAAATTACAATTTTCGAACATTTCGTTCTGTACTCTTCGGGACTCATTACAATTATATTAACCATTTTTTTTTTTTTTTTACTTTTTTGTTAATCGTTATTCGAACGCGCTTGAGAAATGGATACAATCTACGACTGTGAGAAAAGTAACTTGTAAATATCGGAATGTCCTTCGAGGATTGCGTCGTATTTTTTGTGACGCGCCGGCAACATGTGCCGCTGAAAAGTGCGGCAAAAATTTGAAAAGAACGAAAAAAAAAATATCCAGTTGCATGGTGGGTAAGGTAGGGATGAAATTAAAGAAATTATCACATGAAGAAAATTCATTGGACGAACTCTCATTAGATGGCTTAAGTGCACTTTTCCGAACTGCGCTACACGCAAATAACCTCCCTAACGACTATCGTGTGACAAACGTCGAGAAAAATTTGATAAAAATTTTTCAATTAAAAACGAACAAAATAAATCAAAATATTTACAATAATAATTTTGATTAATAATTTATAACCATTATCACAAATCATTATGATATAAATATTCTTAATTATTTCATTAATGGAAAACCTTTGTGGCGCCATCTAGCCATCGAGAATTGTCCTGCACGAAAAAATCCACCCATCCCGTGAATATGAACGATTATCATTATCACTTTTACCAACACCCCTACCACCGAAAACCCGTGGGGAAAACAAATGAAGCAATGTAATTGAAATTTACTAACAACTTTTAACAAGTGTCGACGTCTCGAGTGTGTGGATTCGGTCATTCGCCAATATTCGCTGAGTGAATCAGAGGAGTGAATCCGGAGTGGGATTATGATTACAAGTGCAAAACAGTGTAGTGATTCTTGTGCTGTACGACACTACGACATTGACTGTCAATCGTTTAAATCTGACGTTTAGTCTGAATACGTTTTCGTGCTGTTCCGTCGAAAAAGACCTTTCCGAGCATCGAAGAGGGTATTGAATAATACACAAATGTGATTGCGACTTTGTCGTATAGAAGCGGTGCGGTTTATAACGGGAAAATTGATATATACGAAATGCAATTGTTACGAGATGGTAGCGAGTTCCGTAACTGATATTATGACAGGTCACGATATATATCATGAGCGTCAGGTGTGATACGATCAATTTTTTTAAGAAAAAAAAATTATCGGGCAGTTCAGTCGGTTCGATCGAAAAAAAAAAAACAATACGTTTCCATCGAAAATTACTTGTTACACATTCACAAACCCAAATTAATAGCAGGTTATCATCTGGGCTTTAAAATACTACGTAAAATATATCCGCTGGATATGACTCAACTGAAGTTGAGTATACCCGCTGGATATGACTCAACTCTTTGAGCAAGTGTCAACCGACACTTGCTCAAAGAGGAGTTTTGTGAAACTAGAAAATTTACGAGAAAAACAATGTATGTGTTTCAACTTTTCCATATTACGGTAGTTCTAACACGAAAGTAATGCCAATTTAATGAATTTTTGTGAAAAACTAAAAAAAAAAGTATTGAAGAAATGAGCACTTTCCGGATATTCAGTCACCAAAATGTATAAAGGAGTAATGAGAAATTCTTGAAATTTGGGACAAAAGTAGTTTAGTATATGAAGAATAACATATATTTTACTGCAAATTTTCAACCGTACGGTAAAAAAGTATACTCTTAAAAAAAATATTTTTTTGAGCCTCGGACGAGTTTTCGGTAGCCACGGATACCGACTCTCTCTTGTTTCATGCATGCCCCGTTCACCGCGCGCTCCGCTGCATCTTCGTTTCCGCTAATTCACCCCCACCGGTCGCGCTAGAGCTACCTTAAGGAGACAATTTTAAAAATAGCTTTGTACAAATTTCTAGTAATACTACGCCAGCATGAAATGTGATTACAAAAAAAAATGGTATTTAATCGATGAAAATTGACATTTTGGTTTTTGAATATAGTTGAAAAATTAAATTCTATGCATCCTCTGCTCGATTGACCCGACTCTACTATAATAATAATAATAATAATGATGATGATATAAAAAAATCAATATTTCAATTCCTCTTGTTCAAATGAAATATACATCCCACGCAGGTTAAGGAGTTATGCGCGTTACACGCCCTGAATAATATGTTTCAAGAGCATTGTTTCAATAAACAAGAGCTAGATCAGATATGCTTCGGCCTCAGTCCCGACGTTTGGATAAATCCGCACAAATCGCTTCTCGGTCTTGGAAATTACGACATAAACGTAATAATGGCAGCTTTACAGAGAAAAGGATGCGAAGCTATCTGGTTCGATAAGCGCAGGTGAGAAAAACAAAAATTCAACAAAAAAAACACCGTCTCGTTCCTGCAGATTCTTGCTAATTTTTTTTAGTTCTTCGCCGTTGTTCCTTAAACAGCGTTCCCAAAGCGAAGGCACGAATCAACTCGTATATAATATATTCGATAATTTTTTTTCGTATTTAAGTCAAAATAACTAAAAATTTTCAAGATCCAGCTACAATGACACGAGAACTTTAGATAGCGAGTCCCTCTCGCGGCTAGCTTATTGTAACTCGAGATAATTTATTTTATAAAAAAAAAAAATCGTAAAAACCTTCATTTTCTCTGAATTTGCAACGATTACTTTCGATTTTTCAATTTTTTTTTTTCAATTCGAAGTCACAATCATTCTCAAAATATGCAATATTGAATGAAATATCAAAAGACCTTTTTTGTACTAAAAAAGCCTACAAAAAAAGGTCTCTTGACATTTTCAATTTTCGTTCATATCTTCGAGCGAAATCGACGGTGAGTCGCAGTAAGTATTTTTTCACGTATTATTTCAATGTAAAAGCGTAAAAAACAAAAACGGGACCTCTGAACTTGAACCGATTGAGCTCATCTTTTTTGGAGATTATTTTTTAACTACTACAAACAACAGTTTCATGAGGATGCAGCGCCGAAAAAAAAAAAAATTTTTTTTGTCGGTGAACCACTCTACGGTGTATAACATTAAAATATGTATAATTTTTACAGAGATCCCAGGTGTCTGTGCCTCAACAACATACACGGATTTATTCTCAATGTACCAACGGAATATAAATTGGGCTTTGTTCTGTTGCCATTGAAGAGACGTCACTGGATAGCCCTGAGGAAGATACGCGGCGCATTTTACAATCTCGATTCGAAGCTCGATTCGCCGCAGCTCATCGGCAAGGTATATAAATTAAAATAAATTCACTCCCCCCTGCCCGTCTGTCGATGATTTTTCGAATTTCAAGAAAATCAAATAAAAAAAAACAAAAAAACAACGTGCTCAACGAAATCTGCACATTGCTCTCTCATGACTTTTGTCCTTTCACAAATCTTGGATTCCTCATAGAGGAAATTAATTCGATTTTCCAAACGATTTATTTATTTTCATAAATGGCGAAAAAGGAGAAATATTAATATCGTGATCATTGCAGGATGAAGATTTATTAGCGTACCTGAAGGAACAGATAGAGAGCAAAGAGAAGGAATTGTTTCTCGTTGTTTCGCAAGAAGTGGAGAACAGCCAGGGTTGGTTGCGCGAAGCTTCCGAAAATCGAGAAAATATTTGTAAAAACGTGAGCGAGGAAATACGTTACATCGAGGACGGTTTGGCTGACGATATCGATATTAAAATCCCGATAACGGAACTCGAATTCAATGAGGCAAATCGCGAATTGTCGAACGACCAAAGTACCGAAAGGTAATCCCACCTGAGATCAGATTTACGATAAGGATATATAGATGAGTTTCATATACCTATATATATATATATATATATATATATATATATATATATATATTCTATTAATTGTATAGCTGAAAGTGACAATAGGCGATATTTCGGGCCGGATATTCCACGCAAGATGGAAAAAAAAAAGATACAAAGGTGTTCAGTGATAAATTATAATTTAATATATTCGAATCAATTTTATGATCTTGGTATGCTGAAATTCACAAATTTTTACACCGTTCAATTGGCCCTTGCAGCGCGAAAGATTCGTTATTTATTGGGTTGCGAAACAAAGAAAGTTTCATTTTTTTTTGCTTCTCATTCGCATAAATTGCTTTTTTTTTTTTTTTTTTTTTTTTTTTTTTTTTTTTTTTTTTTTTTTTTTTTTTTTTTTTTTTTTTTTTTCGTAGCCAAGCAACAAAATTTATGAAAAAAAAAAGATGGGTAGGCATCGATCCTTTTTTAAGAGAATAATAATCGACGTATGAACTTGTACGTAACAATATTGTACCCTTGAATTAACAAATCTTGTGATAAGTTTATCGTTAATGCGGTTTAAGTTGGGTGAGTAATAGCCTAGTCTTTGTCAACGGTACCTTCGGTCCCCACATTTCTATCTTAAGACGTCTCGAGGCAGGAAAGGGGCTGTCCTTTGCGCAAGGATAAAAGAAAACTGAGGCTCCCACTCTGAAGAAAAAAAAAAAAATAAGTTTCGAGCTCGCAATAGGAAATTGGCGAAATAAAAATAAATTAAAAGTTTAAAATTACACATTATATATATATATATATATATATATATATATATATATATATATAGGGTGGTTCTTATTTGCCCAATGTTCGAATTTCAATTGTGCCGCCTCCTCGTTTATTTCTAAAAATAAAAAAATAAATAAAACTTTTGAGCCCAATATGAATTTCCCAACTTGATTTTTACTATTCGCTGTAACGACGCGAAGTTTTCCATTTAAAATACATACACGTGATTTTTATCTTCTAATGTTATTATTTTACTGGCACATCTAATCTTTGACGAAAAAAATTAATTTTATATGGAATTGACGGGGATTGATAGTTCTTTCAAAGAAAAAAAAAGGAAAAAAAATGTATTGGCCATTCTAAGGCATTTTTACTCTACTTATTTGAATATTTTTCTTTGTTTCAATTAAAAATGGTAGGAAAAAAGCAAGATACAGTCATATCTGACATTTATTACGTATTCAGGTTATCGAGAAATATAATATGAAGAATTTTAGGTTGTAACGAAGTTATCAAAGAGATATTTCGGTAAAGATCATCCGCTTTTAATTTTAAAAATAGGTCATTTAAAATCATTTCCTTAATAAACCTTTCCTAATTTTAACGCAATTGAAATTATATTTATTTTTTAGCATTTTTTTATTGAATCAACGTTATGGATTCCAAAATATTTAGCTTTTTTTTGTTTTTTTTAATACTACACAACAGTCATTGCACATGAAAAATTACATATTTTGAATAAATATTTTTGGAAATAATCTAAAAATCGATCTCGAAAAAAAATTCTCTCTTTTTTTTTAATTTTCTATTTTTCAAATTTAAAGCGGATGATTGTTATCTAAATATCTCTTTGATGACTTCGTTAGAACCTAAAATTCTTCATATTTCTAGAATACGTAATAAACGTCATGATATCTTGCTTTTTTCCTACCATTTTCAATTAAAACAAAGAAAAATATTCAAATAATCAGGGTAAAAGTGCCTTAGAATGGCCAATACATTTTTTGCTTTTTTTTTCCCCCTTTGAAAGTACTATCGATTTCCGTCAATTCCATACAAAATTAATTTGTTTTTTTTTTCAAAGATTGGATGTTTCAGTAAAATAATAACATTAGAAGACAAAAATCACGTGTATTTTAAATGGGAAAACTTCGCGTCGTTGCAGCGGATAGTAAAAATCAAGTTAGGACATTCATATTGGGCTCAAATTTTTTTTTATTTTTTTAAAATTTAGAAACAAATGAGGGGGCGGCACAATTGAAATTCGAGAATCGGGCAAATAAGA
Organism: Rhorus exstirpatorius; assembly: GCA_963564615.1. Lineage (NCBI taxonomy): Eukaryota > Metazoa > Arthropoda > Insecta > Hymenoptera > Ichneumonidae > Rhorus > Rhorus exstirpatorius. Next base: position 10,091,788 of record OY751316.1, read on the forward strand.
ACCACCCTAATATATATATATACTGTATGCCCTCTACGTTCAATATACGGTACGTTAACTTTGGAGATTTATTCGCAATATTTTCAAGGAAACGCGAAAAGGTGGCCAAAGCTTTTTAAATAACGCCAGCTGAAGACAGTAGCGTCCTTTTCTCAAACTTTTGGTCAATCGTAGGTAAAACAAAAATTCATTAAAATAGCAAACCTGCGATCATTGCATTCCGAGGGTGGGAATATTCAAATGAAAAATTCATCAAACTTTTAAAATTCGTATCTCAGAATTGAATCGCGTTCGGATAAAATTGATGCTTGGCTTGTATGGCTCGATGTACGATCAAGCTCTCGTGCACGCTCGACCGGTGAACTTGAAATGTACCCTCGTATAATTTCGTTCTATTCAGAATTAATTTTCACGTACAGTTCGCCCATCGATGGTTCATTGTCGTTACACAGCTTGATCGATGTATGACCCGCTTAATGCACACTGTCGATCCGTCGAGATACGTAAATGTTGTAAAAAAAAAAAAAATAAATAAAAAAAAAACAAGTTCCGCCGCTGAGAATGAGACTAGCAGTATTTTGAAGAATAACATTGCGCAATACGCGATTGTTTTAGCGACCTAAAACTTGAAAGCTCGGAGGAGCTTATGTGAGCGTTTACGTGCTGATCAAATGGAAGGGAGAAAACGAGAAGCACCTGGGTGACCTCTGAAAAATTTAGCTACAGATCCCATGTTTCCGAAAAATCGATTTCAATTTGCAAAGTTTAAATGCGCAGCGAAAGAAAAATAATAATTTGCTACACTCTAATTTACACGGATAATAGATCTTTTACGAAATATTGTATAATTATATACACAAGGATCTCTCAAAAGTTTCTCGCCTCTAAAAAAAAAAGTTTCTCCTCCACTATTATCGGCATATCTCGTCAATGGTCAAATTCGGCCGCTAGTCCCGAGCTCGTTACTTATGAGAGGTCCTACTTTATTTTCTAATCTCTTTTTTATAACGACAATATGAAACTAAGAATCAGCTGTAAGTGCATATATATATGTTGTTGTAAAACTAACTGCACATTATTATTATCGACATGTTGATTATTGCGCAAAAAAATGTTTTTTTTTTTTTTATTTTTAATTTGTTTTCTATATGTATAATTCAATATCGACGTGATACATTTATTGTTCATACGATCGAGATTAAATATTTATGGAGAAGGTGAACGAACGTGAAAGGCTCGAAATTGTTCTTTAAAAAAAAAAAAAAAAAAAAAAAAAAAAAAAAAAAAAATCACCAATTTGCTTTATTGCAGAAAAATTTCCATCACCATTTCATCGCAAGGGCCGTATTCATTTTCTCGATCTCGTGATACTGGGTGTGCAAATAAGCCGATGCTTTGTCAGAATTTGCCCAGTCGAGCCAAGCTCTGTAGAGATTCTGCATCGCTTCGTTTTCCTCCGGCCTTATCGCCGGAAGTTTATGATATTCGGCCTCGAGTCTCGACGCCAATTCCCGGGGTTGCGTGTCGTCCTGCGGTCGTATTTGTGCTCCCCCGTTCATGCAACCTGTTTTTTTTTTTTTTTTTTTTTCAATGCTTAGTTCTTTCATTCAATTTGCATTCGTTTGCAAAGAATTTTTGTTTGTTTGGGTTTGTTTTTTTTTTTTTTTTTTTTTTTACTTGCCTGCGGGACACGCCATGACTTCCACATAATCATACGTGCACTTTCCCCTCTTGAGCTTTTGCACGATATTTTGGATATTACGAAAGCCATTGGCGATAGCGAATCTCAGCAGTACTTGACCGTCTCGTACAAGCAGGGCTTCCTGAAAGTCCGGATTTCGAAGATTCTTGAATTCAATCCTCGCATCGTCAATCTGGAACAAGCTTCTCGCCGCGTATTCGTAGATGTAATCGGCATAACCGCCCGAACCCGAGCCACGATGCGACCAAATATTTGTATCCGCGCCGAACGAATCATTGCAACTACCCAGCGGTCTGTCCAATTTATTCGCTTTTATTTCATTCAGCGGTGTTCTCTGCTGTTCCAGCATCTGTTCCAGCTCGACTGGAACATCGTTGACAATGAATTTAACGATATCGAAAAAATTTAACACTGATTCAATGCCAAAATTATCGAAACTATTCGATAGCGATACAAGTTTTTTTATTTTTTTTGTTTTTTTTTTTTTTTTTAATATCGAAAGCCCAATTGAATTCTTATATCCAAATATCATGAAAATTTTGTTGATCTCCGGTATGAAAAAAAAAGTATCAATCGACGTGTTTTTCGCTTTTTTTTTTTTTTTTTTTTTCTTTCTTTGGATATCACTCACTTGCAGTTATGACGCAATCGACGTCCCTCGTATCTTTCAATTTATTGTTAAAGTCTTCCCTGTAAGCTTCCAATTTTTTGTCGTAACAAGGCATGAGCGTTATGTGATAAACTCGATCGGGCGATAAACCTTTCGTCTCGGCTACGTGATACTTCACCAGCGAGCCCATTATCTGCTGCGGTGACTTTGTAACGCTTATGTATGGTAATATAAAATTACCGTGTGTCTTTTCCGCGTAACACACCCATCCTAGGACCGGTACGACCAATAAAATCGGATTTCTCATTCGACGATGGTTCGATGAGAAAAGAGTGGAAATTTTAAAAAAACAAACAAAAAAAATTTACCAGGACAGGAGGACGCGAGCATTGGCAATTGTTTTGGCAAGCCTTCCCTCGCTGATTTGTGCCTCTCGACGAATTCTCTGGCCGACTCGAGCAGGGCGAAATCTTCGGCCACCGTCATGTCGAGTATCATGTCGGCTCCTAAATTTCGAAAATAACCGGCGAGCCGAAGAACAGCCTCGTCGGGCTCGAGCTCGTAACGCGCAGCCAACGACAATACCGGCTGTACCGATAGGCTCACTACGATGAATTTGCAATCTTCCATTTTGCCATTCTACGCGTGTACAATTAAGGAGCACGAATGAAATTTTTTTTTCAATCATCGGAGCGCATAATGTAGAGTAAGTAAAAATAATGAGGACGTATTTTTTATTTTTCGTTAAAAATGACAGATGCACCTGTTATAGGCAATTTAATTTCACGGATTTTGATATATATATATATATATATATATATATATAGATAGGGTAACATGTGTGACGTCATAACGTTATATTTTTCAATTTTTTATCTTAACGGCAACTTTGATTCAAATAAAAAAATAAAAAATACGTACTAAATATTTTTTCCTAAACTACCAGATTTTGAAATAGAAAAATTTCATTTATACTCCCAATTAGGAGTATGAATGAAATTTTTTTTCAATCATCGGAGCGCATAATGTAGAGGAAGTAAAAATAATTAGGACGTATTTTTTTATTTTTCGTTAAAAATGACAGATGCACCTGTTATAGGCAATTTAATTTCACGGATTTTGATATATATATATATAGCGTAACATGTGTGACGTCATAACGTTATATTTTTCAATTTTTTATCTTAACGGCAACTTTGATTCAAATAAAAAAATAAAAAATACGTACTAAATATTTTTTCCTAAACTACCAGATTTTGAAATAGAAAAATTTCATTTATACTCCCAATTAGGAGTATGAATGAAATTTTTTTTCAATCATCGGAGCGCATAATGTAGAGGAAGTAAAAATAATTAGGACGTATTTTTTTATTTTTCGTTAAAAATGACAGATGCACCTGTTATAGGCAATTTAATTTCACGGATTTTGATATATATAGATATAGCGTAACATGTGTGACGTCATAACGTTATATTTTTCAATTTGTTATATTAACGGCAATTTTGATTCAAATAAAAAAATAAAAAATACGTACTAAATATTTTTTCCTAAACTACCGGATTTTGAAATAAAAAAATTTCATTTATATTCTCAATTCAATTTACCGTGAAACAGCTTCATTTCAATGTTCTTTTAAGAATCCTTTAGGCATACATTCCCAAGCCAAAAGATAATATTTCATGAGAATTTCGCAACTCGCAATCGAATAAAATTCTGAAACAAAATCCAACCATTTGGCAGAACTTAAAAACTTGAATTTTGAATATCAATAACGCCGAAAAGTTATTAACAATTTTTTTTTTTTAACTTGTTCAACAAATCAGGATATTTTCGCCCTTTCGCTGTACCGTACGAAACTATTCGTACAATGAGGCGAAAACTTTTTCAATGAAATACGCAACCTTTCTACGAAATCATGTCCAAAATTTAAGATTTGATTCACGTCTCAAGATTAAAAAAAAAATATATATATATATATATATATATATATATATATTCACACGCATTAAACAAAAATCAACGAATTCATTTTACATAACAAAAAAGAAATTCTGCCGATGCTTTGTTAAAAAATTTATTGAAAAAAAAATTGTTAATAACTTTTTGGTCCAATGTTTCAAGTATCTTCAATATCGTTGATTTTTCTCAGATTTTTGTCGCATAGGGGAAGTACCGAAATTCCAATCGGTTCAAACATTTAGTTGGGAATGTATACGCGAAGCAACCACAGCAAAAAAAATTTTTTTTTTTTTTGTAATAAAACAATAAAATCAATTGGTTTTGTAAATATGCTCTGGTTCCACTGAGTAACCAGAATAATGGGTAAATATTGTGAATCGAACGATATGATAAAACTGTGAAAATGTCGATTTTTTTTTTGCCAATACAAGGTTTCCCACACCTTGAAATTATTATTTACATTTTACTTGAAGGGGGGAGGAACGATAAAAAAAATTCCATAGGGCATTTCCAGCTGCAGCACCGATTTGCAATATTTACCAAGTTCCAATCGAATCATTAAATAATTAAATATTCACGATAATTAAATAGAAGATTATGACTCTAATTTTCATTGATTCTATTAACTATTATTATTGGTAAGGAAAAAAAAAAATTAATTTCTCATCATGTTAAATTTGCTCGAATATATAAGAAACCTGCAACTGATCCTTTTTCTCCTGAAAGACTCGCAATAGTTCTTCCTGGCTCTGCTGTGTAATGAGTACACTTTCAGCCGATGTGATACATCCGCTGCAAGCCAAGCAATCGGCCAGTGTAATTTCGACTTTTTCAAGTTTCTCCGTGCCTCCTCTCTACAAATTCATTTTCAGCTCAAAAGATTAATTCCGCATGATTTATCGAAATTTATTCAGTAATATTGTCTTTGGGAAATTTCTTACTGCATCCAATTCAAAGTATCCATCCTCCTGTATTTTTATTTTAGCTCCAGTTTTCGTACTTGATTTTTTTATCTCCACGGGTTTTATGCATTCCTGAATAAGCAACGAAGAGTTACGTTTAGTTCAACGGATAGGGAAATTGACGGACTTGAAGGATAAAAAAAAAAAAACAAATATGCAAGCTGAAACTCGATGAGAAAGTATTTCCTGAATTGTGACTTCCTCATAGAGTAAACTTTGCGCATGATGGAAAATAAATTAAAAAAACTTTATTTGCCGTTTTATCACACATAAACGCTGTACGCATCAATTCAGACTATTATAAATGTGATTTTCCTGTTTTGTTTTAAATTTGGATATGACGGGTTTAAGGTATTCATGGTACCACCGGTAGCGAGGAATAAGCGGGAACGTAGGCATGGTGAAGAACGATGAGTGGGTAGGCACGAAACAAGAGAGTCGATCACTCACGGGTTATAAAATTGCATTTTTTTTATTATATAAAGAAATAACATCTCTTCCGAGCATTCCGCAACCCTAGTTTCTTAGGTGATTAACGGAAAGCTAAACATTTTTCGAATAGAGTATTTACAATCTCAATACTGAAGTGTTTGAGTCGGTTAATTTTTTGTTTGAATGCGAGACTGGAAGATTTTACCATATATGCGCTCTATGCTGAATAATGCGATTTTAAAAATCAAATTATCAGCCGAAAAGGTCCCGTAACGTGATCTGAAACTTTGCAGACTGATAGAAAAGTGTCCGAGGACTAGCATATTTGAAATACATGAAGATCTCAAGTATGTACCAAAGTACAATGACTAACTTAAAAACTTTGAGAAAATTTTTTTTTGTTTTGCAACGACAGAGGTTTTTTTTTCTTTACGAAGAAACAATAACGGTTGACAGCAACGTACTCACTTGTGAAGGGGTTATGAAATCGTCGAGATTCGTTATTTGTAACGCGCCACTAAAACGCGATGCCATTTTGTTTCAACGATATAATTCTTTTAATAGAATCAAATAGTAATCGACACGTTCGTGAATTAAGTATTCGCGTCTTTTTTAAATAGTACAACAAAACACAAATTCATAATGTCGATTCACGCATAAATGACATAAGCCTCGAAATCAGCTGATATTGGTTTATCTTTTCCTTCGTTAATTTGATAACATTGTTACGCGTGATCTGTGACATAGATGGAGCCTGCTCAAAAAGCCGTCGAGAATCCCCAGAAAGACCCGACGCACCCCCCGGCGGTACGTTTCTTTGGGATTATCTGGTAAATTTACAAACACGCCCTAATCGCCATGCCTTCCCTCTCACGTTTGCTCTCTCTCTCTCTCTCTCTCTCTCTTTCTCTCTCTCTCTACGAGAAACAAAGACAGAGAAAAAAGGGCGACGGAGGGAGTTGGCAAAAATGGCTGTAGAATCAGTGATACGTGTTTTCATCATTTCCACATTGTTCTGAGATATAAAACTGTTGAACCGTGAATTCATGACATTGATATCGTGAATTCGCGTGACGTTCGTCTTAATCAAGACACCGTGAATGATTCGATCACCCCGTGAAATTGGTTAAAGGGTTGGATGTTGATAAGCAGATGCACACTCTCCTGTCAAGACTTGCATAGACAAGTTACGACTGGCAGGCAATGAGAGTACCATTGATGATGGATACTCGCACGTCGTAGATTCATCGTTATTTCATTAAACCTCAGTTCATTCGGCTTATCATCGGGACAACGATTGAATTTCTAACACGTACAGGATAGTAAATACGCGGTAAATATATATGCATAGATATATATATATATATATAAATGACACATACACATATATAGATATAGATACTATAGATCATTTGTAAAATCGGAGTTATGACGAATCGGAGATGCTCTCCAAGTGCGGACTTTCACTTGCTTCAATGAGCTTTTCATTGTCACGCCAAGACCCCCCCCCCCCCCTCCCCCGCATTTGCTCCCTTTCAAATCTTTATCTATAATTAATCATTAAGGAGGTTCATACCCGTTGATCAAGATATACTGTGACGTTGAAATTTTTACCATTTGTTTTCTGCCTATCGGTGCGTGTCGTAAATTTTTCCGCACACGTTTTTTAAGAAAAAATTGGCAAAAATTCGCTATTGTACACAGGCTCTTACAGCAACGTTAGTTCGCAATCTGATTTTCGGTTGTCCACGTCGGATAGAAATATCAGAAATCAATGAAAACCCATCCACCGGATGGAGCACGTACTTAAGATTATTGTGTGACCAACGGGAACAAGTTTTACCGCATAATTTTTTAAGCATGGCTTTTACGCATATGGAAAACCGGGAAAACTCAGGGAATTTCTTTACTCCTGTAATAATCAGGGAAAAGTCAGAGAATTTAGAAAATTCTCTGGAATTTTTCCAGAATTTACTCTTTGCCAGAATTATGAAAAATGAAACCAACTTAAAAAAAAAAAACCTGAAAAGTATAAAAATAAATATTATATATTTTTAATATTTCATATTATTCTTTATTATATGCGACAAAAGTTACGTCAGTGCCGAACAATGAAAATTTCGAAAATTAAAAACTAATTTACTCCAAAGCTCCAAAGCTGCGCGTCTGCATTCGATTTGTCGATACGCGACTACGCAATTATTATTGTAGATAAGCGTTTATATTTATTTTTCATTTATCAGCACCGACATGAAAATTTCCTTTAACAATAAAGAACAGGTTCGATATTTGCTTTTAATGTATTTATATTCTTACTTTGCAGTGCTCAAATTATTTTTTGTATTTCAGTTTTTTTTTTTTTTTTAAATTTTAATATACAAAATTTTTTTATTCGATCCTGGAATCTTCCTGGAATATTTGCAAAACCCGTGTGAAAAACCCGGGAAAGTCAGGGAATTTCCGAGTCAATAATGCGTAACAATCATGTATGAGGAAAGAGACTCACGCTGAATAATAACAATATATAGACTTGGGGTTTCTTAATACAGACATCTCTCTCGTGTGCACTGCCAACCCGGCGATCCGCGCACCGCCAAAGCCTTCGATCACGACCTTTCCGTCACTATTCCGCACGCATGAACCTCCTTGAGAGTCGAAATGAACGAAAAAAAAAAAAAATCATTCTATCCCTTTCAGAAAAATCTCAGCAAAATCATCGAAAAATAGTTGGAAAATAATTTAAAAAAAAAAAAATAAATAAAAAACCGCTCTACCCGTCTCACCGGATGATCAGTCGAGAGCCGATCGATGAGAGTCGGCGCGTTCATTGAGACTGTCGCGCCTAAATTTTGCAAGGCTATCCTGGCACGATAAAGATGCCTGCGGTATTGTTCAGTTATGGGACAGCATTTAGCTAGTTTCAGAGAATTCTTTAGGATGGATGGCGAAAGGCCAAACGCGGATTTATACGCTCAAGGGCAAAGGCAATCACGGCTTGATATGCCGGAGCGCTCGGTTACGAGCAACGACGTGACATATAACGAGAGCAACGGCAACGAAACGTCCTCCGATAATATCAACGACGAGACCATCAACGAATCCAAGTCAAATGGAAATTTTTCGAATAATGACGAATTGAATTTTTCCCTCGACAATCACAATTCGAGATTCGAGTCGATCTATAGCCAGGCGATAGACGCTCAGGACTCGAAGCAAGATTGTAGCAATGGAAATTTCGTAGCTCCTAATTTAGCAACGGTGGAGGTCGATTTCAAGCAGGGCGAAGCTTGCTCGAGCAGTTCGACAAGCAGCAGCAGCAGCAGCAGCAACAGTAGCAGCAGTTCGGAGGACAGTCCCGTTAATCCACCGCCTAGACGCACCTCCAGGACCCTCTCGTTTGGCAAACAAAAGATCAAACAGAGAAGCAAGGAACAAACGGCGGTGTGCAATCATGTTTTATCGACGAAAAAGAAACGGAGCAATTGGGTATTGAAGTTCAATTGCGCCAAGAGCAAAGGATCGAAAAATATCGATATACCGGAACAGCCGAACAACAGTACCGAGTGCGTTTGCACCGGCTACAGACGCACCGAGGAACATCCCATGGGCGCCGGTATTGTTTTCAACAATCGTTCGCCACCTCAGAGTCCCGTGCTAGGACCACTTCCGCCGAGTCCCGTCATCGATCTTTCGCGCTTCAATCCAGCCGAATTTCCAATGGAGGTGAGCCCCTGTGTATGTTCTCAAAAATTATTTCACGTATCTTGGCGCAATACAAAGCAAAAAAAAAAAAAAAAAAAAAAAAAAACCCCCCACACCCAGGAAATTTCATACGAAAATTTTGATCCAACAAAATTAATACACGTAGGGTTAAAAAAAAATCGTATTAAATAGAGAAAATTTATCAAATATTACAAATTATTTTTTAATGCAATGTTTGTTTTTTTTATAGCTATGCTGTAAATTCACTAAATCCATTAATCCCGTTCGAAGACACAAATCTTCACGATACTTCAGAGACGCGTTTCTAAAATTCTCAAATTAAATTGTCCAACATCGGGTTGGAATAATTTTTTTCCTTAATTTTCTCATTTCGCATGAAACAATTGAAATTTCATACGAAAATTTTGATCCAACAAAATTAATACACGTAGGGTTAAAAAAAAATCGTATTAAATAGAGAAAATTGATCAAATATTACAAATTATTTTTTAATGCAATGTTTGTTTTTTTTATAGCTATGCTGTAAATTCACTAAATCCATTAATCCCGTTCGAAGACACAAATCTTCACGATACTTCAGAGACGCGTTTCTAAAATTCTCAAATTAAATTGTCCAACATCGGGTTGGAATAATTTTTTTTCCTTAATTTTCTCATTTCGCATGAAAACAATTGAAGCATTCTCATCGCGATAATCGGATCGTGGCGCTTGAAATCGGGAAAAAAAAAAAAAATTTCTCAATTTTTCTGCTTTTAACAGGATTGCGATGCGAGAGCGAGACTCCAGAGGGCTCGTGAAATGGAGGAGGGTGTCGAGCCACCGCCCGGATATCGGCCGAATTATCCAGCCGGAATTCAGGTACATCCCAATGGCATCACCGTCGACAGTCTCGCAGCACTTTTTCAAGCCCACGGAATACACGCAGCGGCTCTTACAGCTTTGTCACAAATCGACTTTACTCTGGTACCGAACATAGAACGACCGGCTCATACTCAGGTGATAATTTCTCATAAATTTTCATAAACAACCTTGGTTTCAGTGTTATCAACAGCTGTCGACGCGATATTCGATGATTTTTTTTTTTTTTTTTTTTTTTTTTTTTTTATCATTTTGATTCACCCCCCGTAAATCTCATTCGATCTTTGCGATTTTCCTCAGGTCGACTATGTGCACTGTCTGGTGCCCGATTTACGTTCGATCACGGCCTGTTCGTTTTATTGGGGAAAAATGGATCGTTACGAGGCCGAGCGCTTGCTCGAGGGCAAACCCGAAGGCACATTTCTCCTGAGAGACTCCGCCCAAGAGGAATTCGTCTTCTCGGTGAGCTTTCGCAAGTACGAGCGTTCTCTTCACGCGAGAATCGAACAGTGGAATCACAAATTCAGCTTCGACGCCCACGATCCCGGAGTTTACGCTTCGGAAACGGTAATTAATATTTTCACACGATCGATTCGTCTTCGATTCGCAAGATCCTCGCGGATCTTACGAGTAGAGCGACTTTCATTCGCTAAAGGATCGGTCTTTGCGAATTTTTTTTTTATAGCTGAACTAGCTCAATTTTTTTTTTTTTTTTTTTTTTTTTTTTTTTTTTTCAATTTCTGTTCAATACACTTTCGGTACATGTTTTTCAGATTCTCAAATGTACTTTTTTCAATCTAAAAAAATATTTATAATTGACCTCGTGTTACGTTTTTCGCGTTTATGAGAATCATAACTTGACCACAGTTATTTCGATTGATTTGAAATTTGTATCGCACAGCTGTGTAAAGGTTTTTTTTTTTTTAATTAGTAGCGGTAGTAATTTATTTCCAGTATATTTTTACATAGCGCTTTCCCTATACATTTTGTCCCCTCTTAAAAAAAACTATTATTTTATTTTTCGTTATATCTATATTCGAGGACTCGGCGCATCGCTATCTTGTACCTTTTGTTTCGCTAGTCTTTCGAATTCTCATACATATTCACAAAGTCCCTTCACTGGTTCATCATTTAATTTTTTCGTTTATTCTTTGAATAACTCCCTCTCCCCCTATCATCTCCTATCCACATTTTCAGACCCTTCATCACTTTAATTTTCATTTTGTTCTTTAGCTTTTACACATCCCCCCCAAATGTTCCATCTCTGCCCGCATAGTCGACACCTATTATCTTCGTATCCCTTATTTCCATCCCTCTTCCCACATTTCCGCACCTCTTTCTTGTCCTTTTTTTTTTATTTTTATTTTTTATAATTATTATTGACCATTTTTGTCTGATCAATGTTGAAAGACGAAATTTTATGCGAAAAAAAAAAAACCCAAACAAACGCATTTTTCAACGTGTTACCAAAATCCGTGTTTTTTTTTGTCAAATTTTTAACGAATCCTGCAAAACAATGTGAATGATTGTATTAAAAATTTCAAATCAATAGTAATAACCGTAGTTGAGTTGTGATCCCTGCAAACTCATCACCGCCAATTATTAATATTTCTCTACATTGGAATAAATCAAATTTTAAAAACATTGAAGAATTTGAAAACATGCGTTAAAAGTGGTATTTAAACGGAAACAGAAAAAAAAAAAGGCTATGCACAAGTTTAGCCGTTGAGAATGCATAAAAATACCGACGATAATTTTAGCCTCTCGGGGAGGTGGTTGGCGGAAACCTCTTGACGGGACTCAAATCTCAATCAATTATTATATGCTCGTAGGTCTGCGGTCTGATCGAACATTACAAGGATCCATCCTGCTGTATGTTCTTCGAGCCGATGCTCACAATACCGCTGCATCGTAACTTTGCATTCCCGTTGCAACACTTGTGCCGCGCGGTTATAACAACGAGAACCACTTACGATGGGATAAACAAGCTGCAGTTGCCAAAGACACTTAAGAGTTATCTGAAGGAGTATCATTATAAGCAGCGAGTACGAGTAAGAAGATTGGATAACGAGAATAACGTTACGCTGGACAGCAGATCAATGTCATACTTACCGCTGATTTAGGCCGACGTTTTTTTTTTTTTTTTTTTTTTTTTTTTTTTTTTTTTTTTTTTCAACGCTACACGAACAAGCTTCGGCGTCTGCAATTAATTTAATTCGAACAAATAACGGCTATTCAATACCCAAAAGTACCAAAAGTGACAATTCTTTTCGCACGATTCAGACGCACATTACAATTAACCTTTAGCGCATTGCCCGAGACTTTATATATTTCTTTTTATTCGTTTCATCACGGTAAAACCATCACCATCGCCCTAAACAGCCTAGAATATACGATTTAGCGAATATTGTAACATTATTGTTATTATTATTATTATTATTATTATTATTATTATTATTATTATTATTAAATTTATAGGATGTACGAATCTAGGATCAACTGTGTTGTTTTGCGCGTAGGAAATGATGAAAAAATTCTAATCGATTCGATCGGTGATTGTTGAAGAGAAGATTAACAGTCGGTCTCGCACTGTCAAGGACAGTATTGAAATTCAACGATTTTTTTTTTGTTTTTGTTTTTTTTTTTGTTTTCGACACAGCGAAGCGTCGCGGAACATCATGTGATCGATCAAACGTATCTGTGCGCAAAAATTCAAGTTAAAACCAACCAAAAAGGGTAGAATCTTCCCCCGAGAGACGCGCTTAAATTCGTCTCAATTGCTCCTAATGTGCCTATCTCTATTATCAATTAAATCAATGTACGGAGATGTATGGCGTCGGTATTCGTCGTCGTTGAATGACCCTCGTCGTTCTCAGCGAACGCTAGAAAATATCCCCCTCAATACGTGACTGTATATTATAGATTGGGGACGAAAGATACAGAGTGAAATGCGCAAGAACATCGCGAAAAAAGAAAAACTAAAAAAAAAAAAAAAAAATTATTTTGTCATCGCAATGGTAGACTTTGGTTGCGCGGTGACGATTTTCAACGTGTAAAGGCTCGAATGTTGATAAACGATACTGCATATCGCAGTATTTGCCATTAACAAGAGCGGAGAGGGGGCGGGGGAAGGAAAAGTTTTTATTTTTGGTTGGTAAAACAAGTTAAATCGGCAGCTAAATCGGTCAAAATGGGAGAAAAATTGAAAAAAAAAAAAAAAAAAACACGAATATATTAAGAATCGAAATTGTTGATACTATTGATTTATTGTTGATTTGGTACATATATGCATATTATAAATAAAGATTTAATATTTATTATCTGTACAGCTATGAAACTTTCAGGCTGAATGAGTTTTCACAATTTGACGGAAAACAAAAAAAAAAAAAAATCTCTGAGACTTCATTTGTGCCGTATGAAAGTTGAATTATTGATTGATTAGACGCACACACACACACGAATAGCGAGCTATTGCGGTATACAGCGCTGTTCGCTCTAGGCATAGAAAAGACTGCGAAGCTTTATATATCTGCGGAATAATGTATTTAGGATAATTGTAAGATAATAATAACGATCGAAAGGTATTTGGTCCTGGAATGTGAACGATGAAAGACCCGGAGTGGAAATATTTTTTTTTTTTTTTTTTTTTTTCTTTAACATTTGACATAGTTACGAATTCGCTAGTCCAAGCTGATCTCGTCCTCTGTTTCCCAAAGTTACATTTGTCAGTGCGAAGCGAACAGATTTTCGGTCGCCGGTAGGAGTATCCTGCAGTTGAAAATGAACAGCAGAGCAAATATTACGAGGACAAAACCATCTGATGGAAGTATAGGAGTCATATCGACGATACGATCGCTAGCAATGAGCTGGAATCCTGATGGCTCGCTTGCATCGTGATCGAAGCGATTTTTCCCCGATTATCGGAACGAATGACGCGGTTGTTACGCGTATGGAAAATCGGGAAAACTCGGGGAATTTCTTTTCTCCTGGAATAATAAGGGAAAATTCGAGGGAATCACAGAAAATTCTCTGAAATTTTTCCAGAATTTACTTTTTGCCAGAATTATGAAAAATGAAACCAACTTAAAAAAAATTGAAAAGTATAAAAATAAATATTGTATATTTTTAATATTTATATTATTCTTTATTATATACGAAAAAAAAGTTATGTCAGTGCCAAACAATGAAAATTTAAAAAAAACTAAAAACTAATTTACTCCAAAGCTCCAAAGCTACGCTTCTGCATTCGCTTTGTCGATACGCAACTGCACAATTATTAATATAGATAAGAGTGTTTATATTTATTTTTCATTTATTGGCACCGACATAAAAATTTCCGTTTATAATAAAGAACAGGTTCGGTTTATTTGCTTTTAATGTATCAATTTTTTACTTTACAGTGCTCAAATTATTTTTTGTATTTCAGTTTTATTTTTTTATTTCAATATTTAACATTTTTTTATTTGACTCTAATCTCCCTGGAATATTTGCAAAACCTGGAAAAAGTCAGGGAATTTTTGAGTCAATGCGTGACAATCATGAATGAACGTTTCGCTTCGAGCGCGATGTTAACGAATCGTCAAAATCCCAGCCTAAACAGACAAATTCTTCACATTTTTATCAAGCGATACATCTTTTTGACATCGGATCAGGCATTATCCGTTCTCTTTGCTTACGATTTTCTTTGATTCTTGACTTTCATGCAAATTCACCGTAAATTGTAAAAATTGGAGCAAGTATAGGCAACTCGGAAATGAGCTAAAAACAATTGATTTGTTGCAAAAGGATACGGATGAAGTTTCGTTCCCACTTTTCGACCATGTAGAGCTCCGTCACGAGGCTATATCTAAAATACCAGTATCGCAGGAACGATAATCCACCTCGTATTGGATTCATGACTGCGAGAGATAAATTTTTTGTACGGTCGTGTCGTTTTGTTTCAATCGAGATTTGTTTTACATCCGCCGTTGGTTTTTCAATATCTATGCGTCTTGGCCGGATGTCAGTGGATCTTGGCGAAATGAGAAATAAAAAAACACAGAAAAGTGTACTTCTTTTTGCCTTTGTGGATTATATCTTGTTATTGGAGTTTCCACTCAGCTACTCGTTTGAGTAGGAAGTTGGAAGAGCTTTTAGAAACTGCGGGCGGTGGGGGCGGTGTAACCAGCCCGGACGTCACGTCTTCTCCTTGCCCCACTTCTATAGCGTGACGCGGTACCCCCACCTCTTGCTACTCTGCCTCGTCGTGTGCTGCGCGTGTCCTTCTTTGAACCAAAAAAGGTACGCGCGAGAGGCTTATAATAAATTTTAAACAAATTTTTTTTTTTAAATACCATGCGTCGAGATGCTGCCGCGTTTCTTGATAATCAATTATTAATATTACGGTAAATATTAATTTGTAATTATTTATTATTAATTTCATTGTTAATATATTTTTTAAATTAGTTACGATTGCTTCGTTAGACAATCCTGCATGGTTTTTATTTTCCGAGTAATACACGTCAGCAATTATTTCTTATCTTCACTCTGCTATTTACATTACACTATATAGTTTCCTTGTCAAATTTTACTAATGGGACAAAAGATACTAGAATGTATTTTTTGTTTTTTTTTACTTCTAGTCCGTTATATTGAGAAAAAAAAAAAAAATAGAAATCGCGAAAAGTCCATGGAACAAGAATATAATTTGATCGGATTAAAAAAATTTCCGACCATACGGTGCTTTTATTTCATTCTTCATATTCTTATTATATCAATGATAATGAAGCTTAAACAATGTTTTCCGCGTAGAAAACCGTTTATTGCCAAATTATCCTGGAGATATAAAATCCTACAGGATAATCATTGGCAGCTTCAAGTTCGTCAGTTTTCGCCGCTAAAAGCGAACGTCAGAAAAATGCTTTTATGGATATTGAAGCCATAAAGTCACGGACATGAAATGAAATTTGAAAAAAAAAAAATGTCAAGTACAAAAAACATCAACCCTTAAACCCAAATGATGAATCGTTTAAATCCAAGCTGATTTTAATTGTTCGAATAGTTTCAGTGAATATATATATATATATATATATATATATATAAAAGACGTTGCAAATAATTATTTCAGATTTTTTCTTTTCATAGCGTTGTAGCGGAAGGTTCAAAGATATTATATGAATTTTTTTATACGTTAAATTGATGGAAAACGAGCCGGACAAAAATGTACCCATCTTTCGTGTACCAAACATTTCACACCAAACGTGTATGAGGGTACTAAAAAAAAAAAAAAAAAACGTTTTTGGGCTTAAGGGTCAATACCGAAAAATCGTTATCATGATTTTTATTCGAATTATTATTCCACTGACACTATAATGAAACATATTTATAACCGGTTGAAAGTTTGAAAATAAAAAAAAACAAATCTCGTAACTTGATAGCAAATCTCTGCTGCGCATTCGAATATAGCCCGGTTTGTCGACTCAAAACGTTACAATATATAAAATTATTAGCGAATACATCAAAATGTAATTACCTACCCGTTGAAAAGCTCACTCTCCTCTCAACAGCGATGAATAATCGTTGAATCATGAAAATTCGCGTGATTCAATAAATCAATGAGAAAAGTCAAATAAATATATTGAAATAGGTCGAATAAATTCAGTCTCTTTGTATCGTTCTGGAATTTCGTTTCTTTTTTTCTTTTCGACACAAGTTACCGTTTCTACAGTCGATCTTATCGCTATAATATACAAAATTCGCGAAGCCAGGGATATACATTGTTAAACGATACTAGATACACGCGTTTTTTTTTTTTTTTTTTTTTTTTTTTTTTTTTTTTTTTTTTTTTTCCCTATCGATCGATCTCACCGAATACAACGTCCAGGGTACCAATGATAGCTACAATGTCAGCGAGCATGTAACCCGGCGCCATGCTCTGAAGCGCGGATAGATGGGGAAAACCGGGCGCCTTGATTTTACAACGATAAGGCTTGCTGCTGCCGTCGCTCACGAGATAAACACCGAATTCGCCTTTCGGCGCTTCGATAGCGGTGTACGTTGAGCCGGGTGGAACTTGGAAGCCCTGACTGAAGAGCTTGAAATGATGGATCAGTGCCTCCATGCTTGTTTTCATCTCGTGACGACTGGGCGGCGTGACCTTCGCGTCGTCGGTCTTAACTTCGCCGGGTGGCATTTTGTCGAGGCATTGATTTATAATACGCAGAGACTGTCGCATCTCCTCCATGCGGCACAGATACCTGTGCGAGCAAAAAGATTTAATTAAACTTTGTGCTCGATTGTCGTGGCCGATGGCTCAATTGTATCGATTCCAAAGCATTCGACCTAAAACTTCATGAATTACGCAATCGTTCGAGAATTATCGATATTTTATTCGATTAATAGGATTCAAATTTCATTGTATTAAATTATTATTATTATTATTTTTTTTTTTTCAACACAACTATGTATGCTCAGAGTCCAGGTAAGATCATTCGATCGAACGATAATTTTTTATATCCGAATTATTGACATTGAAGAAAGTAAAAAATCCTGCCAGCTATAAATTTGCAAATATCATCCTAATAATTTTTGCATTGCTCGCAATGCTTTCCGTTATGAGAAAGTAGAGAGATCGAGCCCTTTGACAAAGCCATTTTTCTCACCTGGCTTTGTTAAAGGAAAATTCCGAGGAAAGAACGAGCAACTTTCGAATTTGGATGGTTTTTTGTTTGTTTTTTTTGTTTTGTTTTGTTTTGTTTTTGTTTTTGTTTTTTTTTTTTTCATTTACCGGTCGTAACAATCCCCCTTGACTCCGATCGGCACGTCGAAATCGACAAGATCATAAGCATCGTAAGGCGCGGTCTTTCTTATGTCCCATTTTATGCCGGAGCCGCGAAGCATAACTCCGCTGAAGCCCCAGTTGAGAGCATCCTCGGATTTAACGACGCCAACGTCGACCGTACGATGCTTCCAGATTCGATTTTCCGTGAGCAGATCCTCGACCTCGTCGAGTCTCTCGGAATATTTCGACGCCCATTCGTGTATGTCATCCATTAGACCGAGGGGAATATCGAGAGATACGCCACCCGGACGAATGTATGCGGCGTGCATTCGTGCACCGCTCACGCGCTCGTAGAATTCCATCAGTTTCTCGCGCTCCTCGAATAGCCAGAAGAACGGTGTCATAGCACCAACGTCGAGCGCATGAGTCCCGATACCCATTATGTGATTAAGGATCCGGGTGATTTCCGCGAAAAGAGCTATTCCGTAACAATATTAAATTTTTATTCAAGCATCTTCGTTATTCCGTACGGGATCTTCGTTTGGTATCCGAAATTATATAATATTCGTAGCGGAAAAAGAAATTGCGTTTTCATACAATCGATGAACTCGCTCTTTGTAATCGTGAAAGTGCCCCCGAAGCTTATTAATATACGAAAAAAAAAAAAAAAAAAAAAAAAAAACGAAAAAGAAAATGGAGTAATTATGCAGTTTGAGGACTATTACAAACCACTGCGGTAACCATTATACAAACAATAATCAGTCGGGGGAGCTCGGAAAAGTAATGTCCAAGTACTGCCTCATGCAATTTTTCCAGAATTTTTACGAATTTTCCTTATGTCTTAGGAATAATATACTAATAATATTCGCTGTGTGCAGAAAAGCCAAGTGGCGCCGCGGCCGGCTGTAATCCGCAAATTTTGCTGGAATAGCTCTCATTTATTTACACAGACGAAACTTTGTTGGATTAATTTTAATAATCGAACGTTTGTATTCGTGCTGCATAGAATTTTTTGAGGCGAGCTTGACTGTAACTGCGTTGAAAAAAAAAAAAAAAAAAAAATCGACGTATTACGATGTAATGAAGATAGCTTTACGGCTACTTTTCCTTCTCAATTTAAGGTAGTTCGGTCGAATTGAGGTTCACGTTTAACACCCTATTTTTTTGCATTTAATCAAAAGAGTTGACCTTGCTCTACATGTCTGCAAAATTTCAAATTAATTTACCGTGTAGTTTTTGCGTAATTAATAAATAAGTTAACATTGCTCTTATAGGGCATATAAGGCTCAGATGGCACGCCAACTATCGAAATTTCAGTATACACGAAAAATTAATCGTTCAAGGGCAAAAAAAAAACATACCACAATAATGGTTGATATCTATAAGAGATATTTACCAAAGATTTAAGTCGATTTACCGTACGGTTTTTTTTTTATTTCAATAATTAATGCGAGTCCGCGGTCTCTGTCCTTGTCATACACCGGATCTGCTCGCTAGCAGAAGACTAGGGGAAAAAACATGTGAAAATCGAAGCTAATCCGCGTCTCACTTCAGATTCGATGAACGCCAGCAAAAGTGGTTCCGAACAACTGTCACATTTGAGTTGTTCGACAAGATATACAATGTCAACTAGACGAGTTCCGAGTTCATTGCATACTGGCCGTTGATTCAACTGTACTTGCCTCGAGACAAGCCTTTTTTCTCCCCTGTTCTTCATTATACTGTTTTAAAGCATACAACAAAACTCGCGAATGCAATCCAGTAACTTTATGCGCAAGGTTAGTTTAGCTCGCTCCCTAACGTAGAGAATGAGTCAAGTTGAGTCTGTCATTATTCCGGCTATTAATTATTAACTTATTATTTACACCCTAAAAGAAGCTTGTAATATTTTTTTATGCAACAATTCAATTTATCGTAGCTTTCATATGGTTAAATTGTACGTAAATAAATCTGAATTACGGATGAAATTTGACTTCGGCCAAACTCGACCGAACTACCTTAAGGCTAAGCATGAACCCTGTCGGTCTTGTCATACGAACCGACAAGGCTCGTATCGAGAACAAGAAAGAAAAGTTAACTCGGACTTGATTGTAACGTAGACGAACGATTACCCGCGAAGTGCTCGCTGCATATTCGGGTAGCCAAAAATGAGAGCTACTAAAGAGGAAAAAAAAAATCAATTCATTTGTATTATAATATCCTGACATGAATTTTTCATACCAGACAAAATATGCACGTTTAACCTCAAGAAGTTTACTTTTTTTTTTGTTTTTTGCACTCAATGAATCTAGTTTTTGCGCTGCTCAACTTTATAACTTGCTGTCGGAAAACGCGTAAAACTTAATTTCCGAAGTCGTGTAGCGGAAAACATTCTTACATGACTTCGCGCAAAAGTTTAAATTTCCTTTCCGCGACTTGTCTATTATATATTGCCCTCAATTGCGCTACGCGACTCCAGCGAAACATGCGCATTCTCGCCACCATGGGCGCTCCAAGTCGTTCTCAGCCGCTATAATTATGGCACTGCACACAGCGACTACTACACTCAATAATATACTATTATACATTCCGTGTAACGATTTATGTATGCTAGAACGGTGACATTTGTCTTGATTTCTGCGGTCATGCCTGCCCTTTCCGCACTACTTGTATTTTCATTAGACGTACTGAACGAAAACAAAAGAAGCGAACAGTCTCGATTATTTCACGCGTATTTTCGAAATTAATTGAGATAACTGCTCTTATAGACCTCGCCGCTATCATCAATTGTGCAAAGATCCAGAACGGCTTATCGAGTTTCTAAAAGCGCACAATGCCTTATTGCGAACGGTGAAATGTGATAATTGCGAGGGAACCGGCTCGATGGAATGCGGCACAGTTAAAGCGGATGCCAAAAAAAAAAAAAAAAAAAAAAAAAAAAAAAAAAAAAAACGAAAGTATCAAAAGGGAAAAAAATAATTATACACAATGCTCTTTCGGACAATCGCTCCGGGCTAATACTTGGTTTAAAAATGCTACGCTCTCATTGGAAGAGATTTAAATTCGGAAAAGTCCTCAAACTGCATAATTACCGAAAATAATTTAATTTCTCTATGCGACAAAATCTTTTCCGCATAAGTTTATTCCCACCAGAGCTGAAATATTTCTCGAAACGAGCTTTATGAAACTTTGTCCGGTCCATAAATGGCTTTTGGAAGAAACAATCGCGTGTCTTTTGATCGTTAAACCGGTGCTAATGCGAAATTTGATATTATTCATGCGATATAAGCTTTAACTTGAAACATCACCGCCCTTATTTCTTTTCGCATGTACCGGACACGATTTTGGTCGATGAAAACCTTGAAAAATGGAAAAAAAAAAAAAAAAGGTATACTAACTGCGAATGTATTTTCCTCGAAGAGGTACTTGAATGTTGAGAAGCTTTTCGATAGCCAGTGAAAAGCACTGTTCGTTGCACATCATCGACACATAATCGAGACGATCAAAGTACGGTAGAGCTTGCATATAAGTCTTGTACTCTATGAGCTTCTCTGTCCCTCGATGCAAAAGGCCGATGTGAGGATCGGCAGATTTAACGACCTCACCTTCCAATTCCAATATCAAACGCAATACGCCATGAGCGGCCGGATGCTGGGGACCAAAGTTGATCCTGATATTTTTAATATTTCGCTCGATGACCGGCTCTTTGACGATCGGCGGCATCGTCCATCTGATACCATCCGCGGGATACAAGACCGGGCCATTCAAGTTCTTCATCCACTCTGCGTCCGGATACCATCTCGCCGCTGTCCTCTGCTGGCTGCCGAACAAGCGATTGTAACGATTAAGGAGATTCGTGCGGTAAGCCGGGACGCGCCAATGGGGAATGTATAGGACGGCACGAGCGACGCAGTTTGCGCTTTGGCAATTTTTTTTCAACTGTAAAGAGCATAGCGATGCGAAACGAGATGGAGAAACTGCCCGAATCGTGCAGGGAAACTTGTTCCCGTTGATCGCACGATAATCTTAAGGGGAGCAATCACTTTTGATGCTTGAAAAAATCGTTTTTTTTTTTTTTTTTTTCATTTCATAAAACATCAGCAAAATATCACAAGAATAAATCCTGAAAATTTCAAAACGATACTCGAATTTCTTCTAACGGTTCTTCTCGGGTATACGGGAAACGTGTTTTTCTCTAAACGATTTGAAAGACGTTTGCATAATATAATTTATCGAAAGATCAGATTGTTTGAAACATATTTATTATTGCAAAATGCTGTAAAAAAAAAATATACTAAAAATCGATCATTTTCTTTCAAACATGTTGGAACATTCGATTTTCGATTTTTTTTCTTCAAAATGTAGGTACGTGATCTCAATGAACTAGAAATTTTTTTTTTGGGTCATTCCACACGCGAAATGCGAGCTGCACAAATCAAGCGCCAAGGGACACAGCGGATTACACCTTAATTAATGCATTAAATAAGTTGAAAAAATTACCAGAGATGTACGATGACATAAATTATTGTCAGAGTTTGGGAAATTTCCATTGTTTTTTTTCACATTAAGAAAAAATCCCATAAATCACCTAATTTTCGGTCCCCTAAAATAGTTGCTCCCCTTAAACATGTACTCTATCTGCTAGATGATTTTTCATGGAATTTATACATCTCTATCCGACATAAAAAATTTTAAATCATGTTGCAGACTGACGGTGCTATGAGCCTGCATACGAGAAAAATTTTTATCTCAAAAAACACGCAGTGAAAAATTCAGAATAAAATTGACGACGCATTGATAGGCACAAAAATAAATTGTAAAAATTTCAAGACAGCGGTATATGTTGACCGACAGTCATGAACCTCCTTAATTTTAATTCCAAGTCTTTTTTTGATTGACAAGTATGGTAAAAATTTTTAGTGCCATTCAAAGGTAGTATTGGTTTTTTTTTCAAACTGACATTCATCTACCTGAGAAGAGCTTATGCCATTCCATTAGGAATCGGTCGAAAATTGAAAGAAGCGTAAAGTGAATAAAATTTAGAATAAATATACAAAGCGCATATAGTGTAATTAATGGAAAAAAATACATAACAGTGTATAGTGTTGTGATATATGTATACATATAATGAAGGAAAGAGCGATAGAGGTTAGACATTTATTACATAACTTATTCGATGATGATTTGTTTTTATGAAGATTTAATGTATATTGAGACTGACCTCGTGAGATGTAGAGGACCTCCATTCTGCAATAAAATCTTCCCGTCGATCGTAAATCCCGTAGATTTACGTAAAACTGTTCTCAGGACACTAGTGGCCATGTTTCACCGCGGCCTCTGATCTCAGATGCACGGGAATACGGAACCAGGTCCGAGGAAACTCATTCTGTTTGACAAATATTTTTTTTTTTTGCGGAAAACCGACAGTGATCCGGTAAAGTAGGTCGTTCTGTTACCTCCCGTAGCAGAGCTCGTGTGTAAAAAATATATATCCCCCCCCCCCACCCCCCAATAAATAATCAAAGGAAACAAAATTTTTACCGACCGAGTCGTGTGTCAATTTCACCTTAAGGGGTTCCATACATTTAGGTAGGATAAAAAGTCATATTTAAGAATTGTTTTCGCGTAGCTTGTTCGAGATCCATGATTTCGAAAAATATTGTTGAAATTTATTTGAAAATAAATCAGTCATCGTGTTTTTAATCCAATCCCTGCTGTCCCGAAGAAAATTTTTCCTCAGTTGATTTTTTTTTCAGCTTATATGTATTAATTGATAAAAATATGTAAATTAGAAGGTGTTTTTTCCCTAAATTAACCGAATTTGGATCCAAATTGTCAAAGGTTCCTAAGCAAGCTCGATAAATATATACTTTTAACATTACTTATTATTTAGAGTAGTTGTTTGGTCGAGTGGGTATCGTGCACGTCTGAAGTTGTGAAAACTCTGGGTTCGAGCCCGCATCTCTATTTTTTTTTTTCTTTCTAAACAAAAATATATTTTTTTAAATCAATAATCGAATTTTAAATCAATAAATAATAATCCAAAAATCAAAATTATGTCTCGCATATATATATTTGCTATAAGGAACCATATAATTCTGAATTACGTGGCCAAAGCAAATATTCAAAGTGGGGGCCCTCCATTTAAGTACAATAAATTTAATAAAATTTGAGATACAAGCGAAATAGCCGCGTGGTACGACGCTATAATAGGCTCGAGCACACGAAGTCGACCTTTCGATTCCGAGGAGTTGTTTTTTTTTTTTTTTTAAACATAACACGACACGCGAATATGTGGGTTCCACGTTAACTCAGCCACCCCGTTTCTTTTGTCTCGAAAAAATTCTTCATGGGCATTTCGAAGGACAATAATATATCCATGAAATTTCAGCAAAATTTCATCCCCACACTATTGTTGGTTCTCTACATAGATAATGATTAATGAATTCCCAATTTTATAAAAATCATAACTTCGTAACGGCTGATCGGATTTAAACGATTAAAACAAAAATATTTATTATTTTTTTCGCCCTTTTCGAAAAAAATATGCCGTCATCGGAGAAAAGCTCATTAGACAGTTTTCGGGGAAATTTTTCGATTTTTTTTTCTACGAAAGGGCCACCGGGAATTCCACTCACTATTTTTTTTCCTGATAGAGGAGGGCAATACGTAACTCCACAGAATTTTTTTAAGATGGAAGAGGGCATCAGTAAAGAGGGAAAATTGTTTTTTGCCCTTTTCGAAAAAAATGCCATCATCGGATAAAAGCTCGTTAGACAGTTTTCGGGGTAAATTGACAAAAAAAACAATTTATCCCTCTTCACTGATCTTAAAAAAATCTTAAATTCCATCTTAAAAAAATCCTGTAGAGTAGCGCATTGCCCCCCGCTGCCAGGAAAAAAAAAATAGTGAGTGGAATTCCCGGTGGCTCTTTCGTAGAAAAAAAAAAATCGAAAAATTTCCCTGAAAACTATCTAATGCTGAGCTTTTCTTCGATGACAGCATATTTTTTTTCGAAAAGGACGAAAAAAATAAAAAAGATTTTTTTAAAATCGTTTAAATCCGAACAGCCGTTACGAAGTTATGATTTTTACAAAATTAAGAACTTATTAAGGATGTATCGGACGTACCTGCTTCCCAACCAAAAGTGACTATCGTCGACAATGTTGCATACTTCATAAGATAAAAATCGGAAAAAATTCAACCACAATAAAGACGATAAGAAGATTACTTTTGAATATAATAATAATGCCAAAAATTTATCAATAAATTGTTGAAACAAAACATTGTTTAACAAATTTTTAGGGAATGTTTATTTTTGTCATGTGAAATGAATTTGTTGATTTTTCTGACTAAGACACGCCGCTTTGAAATTTTAATATTACTTTTAAAAACAAAAAACCCTCAAGTCTGCTTTTTCCTGTAAAAATATCGAATTAAAAATTTATTTTAAGGTAAAACCTTTTTTTCAACCCTCAATATCCTTTTTACGTATTTTATCGAATTTTTTTTATGAAAAATGAGCTTTTTTTTTCAACTGAGACTTTTTTTCACACGCAAACTCGATCAAATATGTTTTCGAGATTGATAACAGCAAAAAATTATTACAAATAAATAATTTCCTCAAACGATAATTCGAGAATCCCTGAAACGAAACTCAAGAAAAAATTAAAAAAAAAAAAATAATTCACAGTCTCGTCATTCGAGGTTGAAAGGTCGTGATCGATATTTGATAAGGTGGCTGATAGATTCAATTTTAATAAACAATAGAAAAAACGATGTTAATTGTTCGGTGTTATGGCATTGAGATAAAAAAAAACAGTATGTTTGCTGCGGCAATATTAAAGATTTGTGATTCTTTTAAACAATCACGTATGCTCTTTTCCAAAATCCATCCCTAAAACGAACACTACAAATATCATCGTTATTCGTTAATTGCTATTCGTTAATTATGATTATTTACGATAATTATCATGAAATTTTGAATTAATTGATTTTAAAAAATGATAATAATAATTACAATAATTCAAACTCAGGCAAATATCAAAGAAGAGGAAGTAATCTAAATAATTATTTAAAATATCATCGTTATCATTGTTTATTCGTTAATTATTATTATTCATGATAATTATTATCATGGAATTTCGAATTAATTGATTTTAAAAAATGATAATAATAATTACAATAATTTGAACTCGGGCTAATAATGTCAAAGAAGAGAAAGTAAGAGGTGGTTCGTTGCTTCATCATAGTTTTCGAAAATTTACAAAAAAAACTCCCACCGTCAGAAAGCCAAAATCGAGAAATCATATCTGACATTGTTTTTTAAAAAAAAATTTTTCTCACCTTCAAGCTACATTCGACAATCCACAATTCCTTGAGATTATTGAATTCTGCGATGACTCGTCGTAAAGACGTAATTTCCGATTGTCCGATGACAATGACCGTGTCCAATTTTTGTTGCATATATGCAACGAAAAGTCAGCTGTCGAACGTGATGTGTCATAAAATATATATTGAACTCTTAATTTGCTCTTTATCACGTTTTTTGATTTTATTTCATTTTTCTCGAGAAATTTTTTCTACTGATATCCCAATTTAATCGCTATATTGGTCCATTTTTTTCAATCTTTTTTCATTCGATAACTCTCCCTTAAATGCATAAAATGTGTCAATAAGCTTTTTTTTCGAGGTTTTTTGATAATCTTGATTGCGGGGGCACAAGCAGCTCGTTGCTTGGCATTTTTTTAAAAACAATTTCGAGTCAAAATAATTTAGACGTTGTAAAAAGAAGAATTAAATATTTAGCAAAAATTATAACGATGATAATTATAATTAACTGTTATGAGCATCATGTTAATTACAATTTCAGGTGAAACAAAAATATAGCGCGCGAGGCAGTAACGGGTATGAGCGCGTGAGCGAGCGAGAGAAGTGGGGGGTACGCGTCAACGTGCGCCGGCGAGGTGCGTAGCGGGGAGTGGGGAAAGGATGGAGAGAGAGCGAGGAGCGAGCGAGAATCGTTCAGTCGCGGATCGCCCGTCGCCGGTGTCGGTTGGTTCGTCTCGCGCATTGTCGTGTGGTAAAAGAAAAAAAAAAAAAAACGTTTAACACGCGATCGCTACACAATTAAACAATCGTAACTAATTGAAAAAAAATTAATAATCAAATAATTAGAAATTAATAATAATTAATATGAATAATAATTAACGTTAATTATTTTAAAGTTCACCAAGCAGTAGTAGGGGCGAGAGAGTGTGTTAAAAGAAAAAAAAAAGAAAAACGTTTAACACGCGATCGCTACACAATTAAACAATCGTAACTAATTGAAAAAAATTAATAATCAAATAATTAGAAATTAATAATAATTAATATGAATAATAATTAACGTTAATTATTTTAAAGTTCACCAAGCAGTAGTAGGGGCGAGAGAGAGTGAGAGAGGCGATAGTGCGCGTACTGCGTAGTGCCGCGCAGTGACGCGGTCACGCGTGACGCGTAGTGACGTAGTACGTCGTGGTGTCGTAGATCGTAGAGCGTCACGTGTCGCTCGAAACTCGAACAATGCGTATTTTTCGCGTTTCCTCGATTTCACGCAGTTTTTCTTTTACCTCTCATCAACATTTCGAGTGATCGCGTAAACAAAAGTGCGTTATTCTTCGAGAAAGTTTAATCCGCGAAGGACCGCAGTCTCGTGCTTCGCCCTGACGAAAGTTCCTCGTGAATCAACCACACGTCGAACATAACCTGCCAGACGTCTTTACTACTCGTGTCTTTTTTTCTCCCCGCGATAAGCAGGATTATCGTTGACAGCTCAGGGTAAGTGACTATCTCGTCTCCAAGACTCTTTTCATTATCCTTATTATTCATTTATTTTAGAAAATATCCTTTTTTATTTTTTTTTTCTCTTAAATCGTACGGAATTTTTTTTGGCTTTTACGCGTCCTCTCGATCCTCTCAATTTCCATATCAGATTAAACTTCTCGAGATCCCCTCGAAATTTTTCATTTGCCTTGTCTCTGCGTCTTTCACGCTGCTCTGCCCGCTCGTAGTCCCAGAGACAGAGATCATCCCTATTACAATTTGGAGCAGGCTCGGTTTTTTATACTTTCCCTTTGCTGAGAAACTTTTTCGGACATTCCCAAGAATTTACAGAAACGACGATAGATCTTTGAGCCCGCTAAAAACCTAATCTCCGTCTACTCCGTCACTACTTTTCGAACAAAAGCGATAGAAACTTCCTACGGGGTAAAATCCCAACGGAGCGAATTATTTCATCGCGATTATCAAAAAACTTGCTCGACGACATCTACTAGCTTATTCTAAATTTTTCTCATTCAAAAAGATTTCAATATTCGAGAAAATAAGAGAGCCAAATTTTATAAAAAAAATTTCCAAATTTGCGATCACAGATTGGACAAACGGACGCTTATGTTTGATACCGAATTTGATCGGAGATGACCAAAATGTGGTCTAGATTTTCCAGAATTTGTGGATTAATAATTTTTTTTTTTTACTAAAATTCGTGAAGCTTTTATAAATTTGTAACTCAACGAGAGAGATGCGATAATGAGAAGGAAATTTTGAATTTGTACTATTTTAATTTACGATGGAATTATTTTTAATAATAATCATAAAAAATTAATTGATAGTAATAAATTAATTATCATTCATTCCGATAATAATCAATTTAATTGTTCATGGTTCTTCATTTTATTATGATCGATGGTTTTTAAAATTTTACAAAGCAGGTTCCAAATCGGCCACCTCCACGCGGTGGAACCTGGGAAATTCATGCTTCGACAATGTTTCATTGTAAAAGCATGAATTTGCTGATGGCTGAATTCGCGTTTGTAAAAATTGCGCCCGAAAGCGCCTGGTACTCATGCCATTGAATAATTTGATTACGCGGCTCTCGCGTGCTTGCTACTTTAAGATATATTTTGATCGATAGCAAGATCCACATTTTTTGTATCATTCGTATTCTGTTTTTAACATTTTTTATTTCAGACAAAGATGTGCTAGCACATTATCACGATTACGTATTTCTGTGCATTTTCTATGTTTTTTTATATTATAATGTGATTCTGTGCATTTTGCTAGATTATGCTTAACATGCGTTGATAATATTGATGGACTAATGCCAAAGAGGCGTATCGGTTGTGTATAAACATAGCTTATACGCTCTTATGGAATTTAACCATCGATATATATATATATATACAAATATATATCGTAGGTTTAACTTTCACTATTATCATCTCACATGTATTTATCATGTTATAGGTTGTTTATATGTAATGTGCCCATTATTACAGGATGCACAAATTTTTTTCATGAATCATGTCCGTCGTTGAAACAAAATTTTTTAGGTTTTCAGAAATTCTCATTGCTCTAGGGACTTTTTCTTTGAACCGAGTTGAACCCTTGCGTATTAATGTTGAAAGATTCTCATCATAAATTTAGCGGCTCTAGGAAATTTTTCTTAGATTTAAGTTAGCCCGTTCCATATTAATGTTAAGAGTTTTCTTCCCACAGCTTAAGCTAACGTTGAGATTTCTAGTTGACCGATTTCATATAATATTTCTATGGCAGGTATAAGAAATTCAATCAATAAAAATTTAATTTTTAATGATTGTTCATTTTATTATGCTCGATGATTTTTTTAAATTTTGCAAAGCGGGTTCCAAATCAGCCACCTTCACGCGGTGGAACCTGGGGAATTCATGCTTCGACAATATTATGTATTGTAAAAGCATGAATTTGCTAACGGCTGAATTGACGTTTTTTTTTTTTTAATTGTGCCTTAAAATGGCTGGTAATCATACCATTAAATAATTTCAATATGCGACTCTTGCATGCTTGCTACGGAAAAAAACTCGATATTTTATATGTATATATATGTATATTCCACGTGAATTTCTTGAATCGTTGGGGTTAATTTGCAAATGATTCTTTTGTTCAGGTTATGTTTCACGCATTGGAGGTTAATTTTCACTATTACCATGTTGCATCTATTTCCTTAGGTTACAGGTTATTTATGTCATGTTTTCACTATTATACGACGTACACAACATTTTTTCATCGATCATGTACTTCAGAACAAAACGTTTTAGGTTTTCACGTTTTTTCATTGCTCTAGGGACTCTTTCTTAGATCTAAGTCAGCCCGTTGTGCCATTAATGTTAAAAGTTCGCTATCTAAGCTTAAGCTAACATTAAGATTTCTCGTTGATTGATTAAATAAATATTTCTATCCGGATATAGGCAGGTATAAGTATAAGGTGCGACTCTCAATCGGTATAAAATACCAACCCCCTTTATCTAAGTTAGTCCGTTGCGTATTAAATTTAAGAAATTCTCATCGCAATTTAAGCTAATATTAAGATTTCTAGTGAACTCGATATAATATTTTAATCCAGATATAGGCAGGTATAGGTATAAGGTTGCGATTCTCAATTGGTATAAAATACCAACCCCTTATATCTAAGTTAGTCCATTACGTATTAAATTAAAGAATATATCATCGCAATTTAAGCTAATATTAAGATTTCTAGTTGACTTAATATAATACTGCTATCCATATATAGGCAGGTATAGATATAAGGTTAAGATATCTTAATATAAATACGAACCCCCTCCGTCGACAGAGAGGGTTGGTATTCAAACAAAGCGGGAGCTTTTTTTTTTTTTTGTTAGTTTCTGTAGCACAATGAAAAAGAGATTGTTCTGGACCATTGAAGCTAAGATTGGGTTAGTTCCACCTTCATAACGATTCTCTTTGACATTGCTGGTATTTTCGTATTTTGGCGAAAATAGAAAATACCTTTGCTATCCTCAATTCCGTAATTATTTCCGCTTTGTTTCTTATTATCCCGTTTAATTTTAGTTTTCAAAATTAGGCAGATATAGGTAGCGACCGCGTTTCCATTGATGGAGTTGGTCTGTGCTTTAGCATGAATGTGACCGTTCGATGGTTGAGGAGTACGTGTTCTGTGGCAATCATGCTTTTGCTACAACCCCATCGGTGTAAAGGTAGTCAAAGTGGAGTAGGCCTACAGGGTAGGCCTACCGGGTATCTCGTTTAATTTTATCAACCCCCTATATCTAAGTTAGTCCGTTGCGTATTAAATTTAAGAATATCTCATCGCAATTTAAGCTAATATTAAGATTTCTAGTGAACTCAATATAATATTTTAATCCAGATATAGGCAGGTATAGGTATAAGGTTGCGATTCTCAATTGGTATAAAATACCAACCCCTTATATCTAAGTTAGTCCGTTGCGTATTAAATTTAAGAGATTCTCATCGCAATTTAAGCTAATATTAAGATTTTTAGTGAACTCAATGTAATATTTTAATTCAGATATAGGCAGGAATAGATATAAGGTTGCGATTCTCAATTGGTATGAAATACCAACCCCCTATATATAAGTTAGTCCGTTACATATTAAATTTAAGAAATTCTCATCTCAATTTAAGCTAATATTAAGATTTTTAGTGAACTAAATATAATATTTTAATTCAGATACAGGCAGGTATAGATATAAGGTTAAGATATCTTAATATAAATACGAACCCCCTCTGTCGACAGAGGGGGTTGGTATTCAAACAAAGCGGAAGTTTTTTTTTTTTTGTTAGTTTCCGTAGCACAATGACGAAGAGATTGTTCTGGACACTTGTTGCTTGAGATTGGGTCTAGCGCAGCTTCATAACGTTTCTCTTCAACATTGTTGGTATTTTCGTATTTTGGCGAAAATAGAAAATACCTTTGCTACTCTCAATTTCGTAATTACTTCCGATTTGTTTTCGATTGGCCTCAGGCTTTGCTAGGTAGGCAGAGTGGATTAGGCCTATAGGGGATACCACTTAAAAAAAAACGCGCCCACATTTGCTCTACCTCCGTGGTGGGTGTGGAAATGAGCAAGTCGCAACTTTCATTAGCTCTAGGGGTTTTGCATTTTCATGTATGAGAATATGAGAAACTAATTTATATAATAAGAATGTGAAATTATTAATAATGGAATCTGTGTAATAATAAAGCATTTTAAATACAAAATTGCGTTTACATTTTTTTTCAATGGATTCGATGGATATACGATGACTATAGCTGTATAAATATATATTCTAATGCATGGAGATTTCGGGCACAGGAAGAATACTGATCGAACGAGACAGGTTTGATTGAATTACTACAGCATATCATACATATTTTTTATCTTTTTTTTCATAGTGATTACTGTCACGTGATATACGTTTGAGATGCAACTCCATTTTCAAGCTGGTATAATTAATAAAATAATAATAATAATAATGAATAACTAAATAAACCTATGTGAATGCATTTCGATTTTTATTTGATTTATTCATGAAATTTAGAAAACCCTTAATTTTCCATACCCGTGGGTGGTTCTATAGAAAAGATTTATGTGAGCTCCTGGTCTGCACAATAAAATGGTCTATTAAAATAAATTTGACTAAAACAAAATAAAATATGTGTGTATAAACAAATAAATTAATGAAAATGATGTAAACAAAATAAAATGAAATGTTGGAAAATTATCTTTTAAATAATTTAAAAGTTGAAAATACTGCTCTCTATTATGTTCTCTATTATGCAATTCAACAAATCCCTTATAGCAGCAATTTTCTCTCTACTTGCAAATAAAAAATAGAGAAAAAATTTAAAAAAAAATGGCTGGGAAAATACGCAGGAAGAAGTGAACTCTCGCAAAGCATTTTTAATATTAGTTTATTTTTTCAACATTTTAGGATGTATGGACAATTTTTACATAATAATTTGTTATAATGAGATATTTTCTCTTAGCGGTAGTTTGTAAGTCCCGACTTGTGTGTGTGTGTGTGTGTGTGTGTGCATTTCACGTTTTTTAAAATCTCTTTTGTTTTTTATTCCTTTTTTTTTATTGCTTCCCTCAAAAATTTTACAGATCTACTCGTTTCATGGAGAAAAATCGATCGATCGTCGCGAACTATAAATGAATCATGAAATACGCGTGCTCTTGCATGGGTTATTAATCGTCGATTAAACGTTATTATCATTATTATTGTGATTTGTTCGTTTTCTTCTCATTTTTGTTTTTAAATTTGTTTTAATACTTTTCTTTCATCAATCATTTATCAATATTGTAATCATTATATTACCATTAATTATTATAATTAAGATGTAACGCTATAATTAATTTTTTTCTTTTTTTTCTCGTTTCTTTTAGTCAATGATTCTATTAATTCATTCGTAATGATAGAAAGTACTTGATCACAAATTTTACAAACATTTTTTTTTATATGATCATATAATATTCGTTAATCATACAGGCCAAAAAATGCGAAATTCATTTTTTTTGTGATATAAAATGAATTTGTTGATTTCCTTTTGAGCACGTGTCAATTTTTTTTGGATTTCCTTAAAAAAAAAAAATCTCACGATTTATTTAATGTTTTTTTAACGAATATTTCAAATATTTTTTCAAAATTATTATTAATATTCAAAATCAATGATTTTAAGATCCTCTAAATAGTTCATTTTTTTCACAATTTTGTTCCATTGCCATGCAAGCGCGTAAAATTCTCACCGACTCTCATTCTCCTGAGAGTGCATACGTGCTCGCATTTAGGATGCTATAAAAGCAAGAAGAAAGAATCGTGAATTTTGGGAATTCCCTGTGTCGATTTTTAAAAAATCACTTTTTTATAATCCGCATTGGACAAGATTGTATTAAAATATGTTGACGCTTGTACCACGATAGGTGACGCGGTATATTTTGTCTTTGATACATTTGAATTTGAATTTTTCGCAAAAGTTAATAACAATGAATATTAATATATTCGATATGAATTGGAGTAGTAAACGAAAAAAAAAACCTGACATTTTTCGAGCTACTTTTTTAATTTTTCAATCATCATAAGCTGCGTTAATTAAGAAACAAAAAATAATACGTAATAAATTCTAGAAGCTGATTGGCAGTTATTATTACTGTTTAATAAATTTCTGCAAAAAAAAAGAGATAAAAACCCGTGCAAGTTGATTGTTTAAGGAAGTAATTGTAACTGATTGTTCGAAAAAAAAAACGAAATTATAGTGAATAATTAAAAATTCATATTGACGATAATATTAATATCAATTAATAATTTATTCATTATAATCGTTAACGCACCGTGTGGTGCAGCAGTAGAGCAAGAGAGGTGGGGGTAACGCGCCTAGCCGTGGAGCGCGCGCGAGTAGTGGGGAGTGGGGAAAGGACCGAGAGAGAGAGAGAGAGCGATAACCCAGCTGTTCCGAGTTGCCCGTCGCCAGTGTCGGTCGCGCGTGGTGCGTGGTGATAGTGTTAAAAGTTAATAATAATTATTAATATTAGTAATGAATATTAATATTAATTGTTTATTATTATTTTAAAACACACTCGGCAGCAGTGGAGAGAAAGAGTTGAACGAGTAGCCGGGTCGTTTGTGTGGTACGTCGCAGAGGTTACGTCACCCATTCATCAAACTTCGAAAAATACCAACAGGGCATTGCTACGCGTTCCCTCGCCCTCATTGTTTTATACGTCTCAACATTTCGCGCTCTCGAGTGAAACAAAGTGCACTAATATTCAGAAAAAATGTATCCGCAAAGAACTGTGGTCTCGTCCTACCGAGATTTCGTCGTGAATCGACAACACGGTGAACATAACCTGTCAGGCGTCGTTTTCATTTTTTTCTCTCCAAGATATTCCGGATTTTCGTTGACAGCTCAGGGTAAGTGACTATCTCGTCTTCGAGACTCGGTTTTTTAATTTTTTTAAATTTTTATTTAATGGATGCTTTTGCCCTAGAGTTTTACATTCAGTTTAATTTACATCACAGTTAAAAGAAATTATTTTAATATTTAATATTTTATTATAATTAATTTAATAATAATTTATTATTATTATTATTATTATTATATTCTTTAAAAATTTTTAATTATTTTTATTTTATTCTTTTTCGAAATTTATTATTACCATTTTAGCCTTTTTTTAAATTCATAATTATATTATTAATTTATTCATTTTATTATTATTCATTTACTCATTTAAAAAAATATCCTTTTTTTTGTCTACTTTGTTCCCCTCCCAATCCCACGATTTCCTTTGGCTGTCAAATGCCCCCTTGGTCCTCTCAATTTTCATACTTCATTCAATTTCTGGAGATCCCCTATGAATTTTTCGATTGCCTCGTCTCTGTGCGTTTGACGCTGCTTTTATCGCTCGTAGTCTCCGAGACAGAGACCGTTCTCCTTACAAATTGGAGCGCGATCGTTTTCTTTATTTCGCCATTTTCTTAAAAATTTTCTGGACGATCCTCCAAGATTAACACTTGAACCCGAAACGTTTTTTTGGTACCCTCGTAACCAAAATGTGGGTTTTTCCAGTTCGTTTTTCACCAACATAATGCGTTATAAAAAATTTATAAAAATTCATATACTATCTTTGAACCTTCCTCTACATCGCTATAAAAAATAAAATCTGAATTAATTATTTGCAACATCTTTTAAATATATGTATATACATATATATATTGCACAACCTATTCGAATAATTAAAATTGGCTTGGACAAAAACGACCCATCTTTTGGGTTCAAGGGTTCATAGAAACGACGAGGAGTCTTTAGCCATTTTAGACGCCTAATGTTGCGGCTAGAGAGTTATGGGTAATTTTTGTTAATAGCGTGATTACGCCGTCGAATGAGAACGATAAAAACGCCTTACAGGGCATAGTCCCAACGGATATGGGCAATGCGAGCTGTATCGTCTCGATTATCGAGATCATGCACATCTCTAAAGGGGGTCTCCTGAATTTTCATTTACTATTTTGCATTCTTTCTTTTTTTTTAATTTTGATTTGCAAGGAAAAATGAGAGAGCCAAATTTCACCGAAATTCTCCAAATTTGCCTATTTTGTGGGCTATGTGATGAACGTAATATCATAAACTTTGGGCCGGATTTGAGAAGAGAATTAATTTTTTTTTTTTTCACAATAGTTTGTAAAACTCGTACATTTGCAACTGTATGAGAGAGACGAGTTGACAATTTCGAATTTGCTCGATTTTTTCGTTATGCTATCATTTTTTATTATTTTTATAAAAAAATAATTAACAGTTACAATAAATTCAGTAGAATTACTTTCAATGAAAATTTAATTTTTAATGATTGTTCATTTTATTATGCTTGATGATTTTTTGAAATTTTGCGAAGCGGGTTCCAAATCAGCCACCTCCACGCGGTAGAACCTGGGGAATCCATGCTTTGACAATATTTTATTGTAAAAGCATGAATTTGCTAACGGCTGAATTAGCGTTTGTAAAAGTTGCACCTTAAAGCGCCTGGTAATCATACCATTTAATAATTTTCATTGCACGACTCTTACGCGTGCTTGCTACTTTGTGCGTTTAGCATTGATTTATTTTATTTTCAGATTCCACAAAGCTACAATTACCTGTTTCAATGCATTTTCTGTTTCTTGCCAACAATGTGATTCTATGCATTTTGTTTGATTGCACTTAAGATGTGTTTATATATATATATATTTGCTTGATATCGCTTGAATCATTGGAATTAACTCGCAAATGTTTTTTTTTCAGGTGATGTCTCACGTATTGTAGGTTAACTTTCACTATTACCATGTCACATGTATTTATCAGGTTATAGGTTGTTTATGTGTCATATTTGCTCTAGTACATGATGCACAAATTCTTTCACCAATCCTGTACGTTGGAACAAAACGTTTTAGGTTTTCAGGTTTTTTCATCGCTCTAGAAACTTCTTCTCAGATCTAAGTTAGCCCATTGTGCGTTAATGTCAAGAGTTTGCTATCTAAACTTAAGCTAACATTAAGATTTCTCGTTGATTGATTAAATATAATATTTATATCCGGATATAGGCAGGTATATGAATAAGGTTGCGATTCTCAATCCGTATAAAACACCAACCCCCTATATCTAAGTTAGTCCGTTGCGTATTAAATTTAAGAGATTCGCATTGCAATTTAAGCTAATATTAATATTTCCAACTGACTTAATATAATATTGCTATCCAGATATAGGCAAGTATAGATATATAAGGTTAAGATTTTCAATCGATATAAAATACAAATCCCTTAGATCTAAGTTAGCCCATTACTGATTCGTATTAAGAAATTCACATCACAATTTAAGCTAAAATTAAGATTTCTAGTTGAATAATATAATATTTGTATCCATATATAAGCAGGTATAGATATAAGGTTAAGATTTTCAATCTATATGAAATACAAATCCCCTAGATCTAAGTTAGCCCATTGCGGATTAATTTAAAAAAATTCACATTGCAATTTAAGTTAATATTGAGATTTCTAGTTGAGTAATATAATATTTTTATCCATATATAGGCAGTTTCGAGATAAGGTTAAGGTTTTCACTCGATATAAAATACCAATCACCTCTGTTGACAGAGGGGGTTGGTATTTAAACAAAGCGGAAGCTTTTTGTTAGTCTCCGTAGCACAATGACAAAGAGAATGTTCTGGACAATTGATTCTCAGCTATTCTAGTTCGAGTCCCAGCTCTATAACGTGACTTTTTGTCATCGTCGGTATTTTATATTCCTCGAAAATATAAAATTTCTTTGCTACCCTCAATTCCGTAATTACTTCCGCTTTTGTTTTGCAGTTCTTCCAGGGCAATACTCTTTGTAAGTTTAGTGTTTTATATTTTTTTCAAACATAACAACCAAAAACGTTCGGTGCGTATATTTAATCTAAAATTAAGATTTCTAGTTGAATAATATAATATTTCAATCCATATATAGGCAGGTATAGAGATATAAGGTTAAGATTTTCAATCGATACAAAATTCCAATCTCCTCTGTTGACAGAGGGAGTTGGTATTGAAACAAAGCGGAAGCTTTTTGTTAGTCTCCGTAGCACAATGACAAAGAGATTGTTCTGGACACTTGATCCTCGACTTTTTTGTCGGGGCGCAGCTCTACAACGAGACTCTTTGTCGTTGTCGGTATTTTACATTTCTCGAAAATATAAAATGCCTTTGCTATTCTCAATTCCGTAATTACTTCTGCTTTGTTTTGCAGTTCTTCCGGGGCATTACTCTTTGTAAGTTTAGTGTTTTATATTTTTTTCAAACATAACAACCGAAAACGTTCGGTGCGTATATTTAATCTAAAATTAAGATTTCTAGTTGAATAATATAATATTTCAATCCATATATAGGCAGGTATAGAGATATAAGGTTAAGATTTTCAATCGATACAAAATTCCAATCTCCTCTGTTGACAGAGGGAGTTGGTATTTAAACAAAGCGGAAGCTTTTTGTTAGTCTCCGTAGCACAATGACAAAGAGATTGTTCTGGACACTTGATCCTCGACTCTTTTGTCGGGGCGCAGCTCTACAACGAGACTCTTTGTCGTTGTCGGTATTTTACATTTCTCGAAAATATAAAATGCCTTTGCTATTCTCAATTCCGTAATTACTTCTGCTTTGTTTTGCAGTTCTTTCAGGGCAATATTCTTTGTAAGTTTAGTTTCTTATCATTTCTGTTCAGGTTTTCTATATTTTTATCAAACATAACATACCAAAACGTTCTCAGTCGTATTTACTTCCGGTTTGTTTTTTTTTCGGCTGGCTAGCAATGGGCCACGGACTGCTGACCACGACAGTATGCGGTAGCTATGCTAGTGCATTAGTATAGATCTGCTTTACATACGTCGTAGTAAGTTGGACGATGGTCAATTTCCTGCCTGCCTATATGCCACAATCGAAGAGCGAAATATATTCATCTCAGCAAGCTTCTAACTGCTAGTTCGCACCTTGTTAGGCAAACGACATGACACTGTTTTCCGGTAGTTTTGTAGCTCTGATTCCGCGACCAAATATCTCACAACTACTAGTTTTGTAGCTGTTTTGCGGGACACAGATCTCAACTACGAGTTGTGTACTTGTTCGACAGACACGGCTCTCAACTGCTAGTTTTGTACTTATTTATCAGGAAACAGCCTCGTAGATTTGTCGCACTCATAGGCGTGCTGCCCACGATGGAACCGTGGCGAAATTTGCACTTTCGTCACGGCGCTGTTATACGCATGTCCTGTTGGTGCGCAATGGCATGGGGTCGGCTCCCAGCTGCCGGATTTCTATTTCTTGCACTTGACGCGCAGGGGGCAGCAGCCAGGTCATTAGTTCTATTTCTGGGATACTGTAATTCCTCATTGATTGGCACGGCGATGCGAGAGAATTTTTCTGAAAAAGTGGCTAGATGCTCGAATTCCGGAAAGCGGCTACTTGCCGTGGGATGGGTTTACGCATTAAAGCTACCAATTAGGGGCCAATTCTCTCTGTTGATCGTCGGCATTTTATGCTTAAAATTTTTTTCTTCAACGTATGTTATGTTTGAAAAATTATACCAATCTTCTCAGTTGTATCTAGTTCGGATTACCGT
The DNA here is from genome assembly GCA_963564615.1 of Rhorus exstirpatorius. Taxonomy (NCBI): domain Eukaryota; kingdom Metazoa; phylum Arthropoda; class Insecta; order Hymenoptera; family Ichneumonidae; genus Rhorus; species Rhorus exstirpatorius. The sequence goes on from OY751316.1 coordinate 10,131,236, forward strand.
AGGTAGATAGGTAGAGACCGCACTTGCATTGATAAGGTCACGTTTTAACATAAGTGCGACGGCGATGTAAATCTGTCTCTCGCTCTCATGCTAAATCTCAACCCCATCGGTGCAAAGGTAGTCAGAGTGGATTTAGGCCTACAGGGGACACCACTTAAAAAAAAACGCGCCCGTATTCGCTCTACCTCCGTGGTGGGTGTGGAAATGAGCGAGTCGCAATTTTCATTAGCTCTAGAGGTTTTGCATTTCCATATATGAGATACCAATTTATTCAATAAAAATGTGAAATTATTAACGATGAAATCTGTATAATAATAAAGTATTTTTAATACAAAATTGGGTGTTTTTTTTTTCAATGGATATATGCATGACTATAGCGATATACATATTTATTTTAATCCATGGAGTTTTAGGGCACAGGAAGAACGCTGATCGAACAAGACAGGTTTGATGCAATTAGCAAAGCAGGCGGTAGCGAGGCTGCTTCAGAATCTGACGGACGTGGGTTCGATCCCGCACGAAGTCCTCATTTTTTTTCTCCGATATAAACATATGATAAATTACATAATAAATTATGTGAATTCGAACTATACAATAAATCATGTAACAAATCACAAAATAAAGTACACAATAAATTGTGCACTGATATCGGTCATAACTTCATACAATTTATTATGTGATTTATCATGTACTTTTCTACATGATATATCACATGAACTTTTTCAGTAGGGATAAGTTAGCCGGTTGTGCCTTAATGTTAATAGTTCGTTATCTAAATTTAAACTAACATTAAGATTTCTCATTGACTGATTAAATATAATATTTCTATCCCAATATAGGCAGGTATAGGTATAAGGTTAAAAGATTTTAAATCAGTATAAAAGTATCAATGCCCTAGATCTAAATTAGTTATTTAAATAAATTAGATCTAAATTAGTTATTAGCTAAATTGCATATTATAATGTTAAGGGATTCTCATAACAATTTAAACGAATATTAACATTTCTAGTTGACTTGATTTAATGTAATATTTCTATCCAGATATAGGCAGGTATAGGTATATAAGGTTAAGATTTTCAATAGGTATAAAATATCAACCCCTCTGTCGACAAGTGGGGGTTGGTATTTAAACAAAGCGGAAGCTTTTTTTTATTCTTCGCGGAGAATTCGTCTCTGGTCTCCGCATGGCACAATGATGAAAAGATTATTCTAGACACTTGGAACTCTCGTTGGGTTGCAGCTCTATAACGAGACTCTTTGTCATCTTCGGTATTTTAAATGTACGAAAATATAAAATGCCTTTGCTTTGTTTTTTTTTCTTCATGGCCCAATGATAGTAAATCGTAAATTTAAGCTAGTATTAATAGCGCTTTCCACTGGTGCACCGAGTGCGCACCGACTCAAGTTTTTCGGATGAGAGTAAGTGAGACAGATATGTACTCAGTGCATCTCTGTCTCACTCACTCGCATGTAAAAATATGCACTGAATTCCCCAGTGGAAAACGCTGTAAGATTTCTAGTTGACTTGATTTAATATGATATCTCCGTATCCAGATTATAAGGCTGGTATAGATATATTGTTAAGATTTTCAATCAATATAAACTACCAATCTCCTGTGTCGATAGCAGGGGATGGTATTTAAATAAAGCGGAAGTTTTTTGTTAGTCTCCGTAGAGCACAATTTATAGCGAATTTAACTCGTTGCACTGGTGCGCACTGAGTGTATTTTCATCTCTTTCCAAAGCGTATGGTAGAAAAGGATGAAACTGCACTCAGTGCGCACCAGTGCAACGAGTTATAGCGTTTTCCACTGGGGAACTCAGTGCAGATTTTTACATGCGAGTGAGTGAGACAGAGATGCACTGAGTACATATATGTCTTACTTACTCTCAACCGAAAAACTTGAGTCGGTGCGCACTCGGTGCACCAGTGGAAAACGCTATTAAATTCGCTATTAAAGTGCCTGATATTCATACCATTAAGTAATTTCATTACATCCCTGGTAGATTGTATGACTCACTAAAAACCGTAAAAAGGACCGGTCATCGATGGTTCTTTTTGGACAAAAAAAAAAGAACCGTTCGTAATATTTCGCGAGCACCTAAAAAACTACGAGCAACCACCAAAAGAACCGTACTAATAACCATACTATTTTTTTCGGGTTTGCAACCGACAAAATGACCATAAAACGAACCGTACTGGATAAACGAAAAATAAACACTGTATTTTGTAGTGTCAACGCGAGCCAGGATCGAGGCCGTCCAAATCAATTTCTTCAGTTGCTTGTTGAGTTCGGCAATCTACTAGGGATGACTCTCGCGTGCTTTTACCACAGAAAAAACTGTTTGCATGCATTTTCTATATGTTCCTTTCTAATAATGTGATTCTATGCATTTTCTTTTATTGCGCTTAAGATGTGTGTGCAGAGACACACATCTTCGTCTTCGGGACAGCAGGGATTGGGTTTGCGACAGCGAAACGCGAGATGGTCTCTGGCGAAACCGTGCGGCTGACAACCACCAACATGCAGCGCGACTTCAAGTCGATCTCACGAAAAATGAGAGCAGTTCGGCGTTTGACCGCCTAGGTGTCACGTCGACGCCAGGTATCAAGAAAACCCGAGCGCTGTTGATCTCCCTACTCATCTCTGGTTTTTGTTCTCCTAATCACGTACACTCTACTCGCCTAATATAAATGAACCGATTATTTTATTTTTTATAACTTAGGAGATCAGAATTTTTTTTTAAAGTGTATTGTTCAAAATTAAAGTGTTAATTTTTTACAAGTATTTACAACAAAGGAATAATTATAATGCATTCAACTTCGCGTCATCTTGCAACATAAATGTGCGCGTCTCTCGTGTAGTTCATTATTTATACCGCGAGATCGCATTGACGATCGCGCGCGTGGGACATAGCGGTGAAAGACCTTGCGCGCGGTTGTTTGACGTTTTGCACGCACACGCTTAGAATTAACTCCAAGAGTTTTGTATATCCACAACGCGTGTGCGACGTATATGACATGCAAGTTCATCCGAACGAATATGTTGCGTAGTTTGATAGAAGGGGCACACGCGTTTGGCGGTGCGCAAGCTCTTTGGGTTTTATTCTTCTCTCCCTCTCGCGTTTCTTCTCACGCCGAGTTATCTCTTTGTGTTATTTTTGGCCACTTCGCTGTTCGCGATGCTTTAAATAGGACCGGACTTTCGCCGAAGAACTCAGTCTATAAGAAAACGCCTCTACATGTTGGAGCATCGAACGATCTTCGACGTAAGTAAACAATAATATAACTCATCTCCAAACCAGTCGGAACGATAACGTATTTTGTTGAGATTTTGGATGCATTTGAGCTCACATTAGGGCATAACCGGAAGTTGTGAGAACTGTCCTGTGTTACAGCGTTTCCGGTTTATCAAAATAATTCGTTTTCACGAAATGTTTTCTTCAAAAAAATCTTCCAAAATCTCGCATATTCTGAAACAAAAAGCCTCCTCGCGCTCTTCATTGTTTTATCTAAGTTATATATTCCTTTCCTCGTGGTGACAAACAAAAAAATAAGCAATACATGAGCCTTATAAGCTTCTTTTACTTTACACGAAACTGTCCTCTCATCTCGATTTTCTCATCAGTGTTTCTATATGAGTTTATTCATAAGTTTATTCGCTCGAAACTATCAGAGTGTAAGGAAAATCCTTTTTAAATAAATGCTTTTAAAGGTTATATATATATATACCAAAACATGATGTCTTTCCATGAAACGATATATGACTCTCCTTGTATTATTCCTCCGTAGAAGAAAGAACTCCGTTTGTTTACGTTTTATCTTTCGATGTAGCAGAATGGGCGGGGTGGGGGGGGGGGGTTCCATCGCGATAACCACAACCGCCTTTTAATGTTTTTTTTTTCGTCGCAACGCCATTCGAGAACTGCGTCGTACCTTTCGCTTTGGCAAAAGTTCCGAAGCATGACTCTCGCGATTATTTTTGAAACTAAGACGCCGTTCCGTGTGTGTGATTTGAGACCGAATGAAGGAGAAGCAACAACCGAATTAGATTTATGGAAAAAGTATCGGTAAGGTAAACGTCCCAATAGCCGAACGTGTGTACCAGTAGCCGAACACCCCATGTTAAACTATACCTATATATATCACTATATAGATGTAGTTTAACATGAGGTTGTCCGGCTACTGCGGTACACGTCCGGCTTTGGAATGTTTATCCTATCGTTTTTTTAATGAACCACAAGTACGTATAGCGAAAAATAAAGGCAATAAGCAACTGGTTATATGTATAAAGGTGCAATGACGAATCTCCCAGAATTAAATATGTAATCGTGCACATCTTTATACCGCGTGTAACGCGACAACTGTTACACCACACGTGACAGCTTTCTTATTTCACAAACTTTCACATTATAGCCCTTTTTTTCTTATTATTAGTCTGTATAAAGTTGCGAGTAAAGACAGAGCAGTCTCAAGTATTAATGTTATTATCATTTTAATGAATGATTATCATGATTATAAAAACGTATATGCAATTATATGTATGTATGTATTGGCATGAAGACGAGACGATTGCTATCCGAAAAGTAAAATAAACCCATTTTAAACGGATAAAAACGTTGATAAATACTATTTTTCGAAAACATAATATATGATTTATTGAAGAATTCATAATGGATGAAACTATTTACCCTGGATGAAAAAATTTTCGAGGACTGAAAATAATTCGCATACATTTGTTTGAACAAATTTTATTGCCAAGACCTAAATTTTTGGGTAATTAATCCAGGTGTCTTAAGGTTCGCTAACCGCGATTATACATTGATATAAATTTTAAAAATATTCTCCCACTTTCGTGAATTCGTCAAATAAAACAGATACCGAGGCAAACGGAAGTTCATTTTTTTCTTTTTTTTTTAAATTTATTTTCAGAAAAATAGTCAATCTTTTGAAACTTTGGAGCAAGTATATATAAATATTGTTTCTCCAGCCAAGACTAAAAAGGAATAAATTTTTTGAGATGACTCTCGTTGAAATAAAAAATTATATATAGAGGTCAAAATATTGCCAACCCGATAATGTATGGCCTATACATATGTCTGGACATATTTCAATAAAGTAAATTTATTGAATAAGAAAATTGCAAAAAAGTGAGAATTCCGTAATGTTTATGGAAAATTATTTGTAATTTTCCTTGATGCTAATTGAAGCAATAAAGCCTGATCGTAGATTTATCCCGTACACGTGTATGAAGCGTATGAATATACAAGGGAAGTAAAAAAAACATCTCTTCCCTCCCAAAAATGAATATACATATTTATGTTTCATCTTCAATTTACGTACATCCGGTAATTCACTTACCAAACGATATATCCAACCATAGTCACTTTTCCTTCTCTTCAATGCTAAAAACCTCTATAGATGCCAGCAGAGTGCATCGCAAATCCGTTGCAGCGAGAGCTCGCAGATTCGATAATTCGTCTGCAGCCCCTCGACGAGATACGAATATTGCTTGCCTGCGGAGCCAAGCCCAATGATACGGTGACGCAGGGTCTGAGGCCGCTCCATTATGCCGTATGGCAAAAGTATACAGACGCGGCGCAGCTTCTTCTCGTTCGCGGCGCCGATATAAACGCGACCGACGAGTGCGGATATTCCGCATTACATTTAGCTGCGGAGCACGGTTATCTGGAGCTCGTGGAGCTACTTCTGAAACATGGCGCGAAAGTCGATCATCGTCAGGATACGAATGAACTTTTTCCCAGGTCCGTCTCGCCGCGTATATACGCATACTGTCTTTTTATTTTTATTTTTTTCAATTATTGCGTAATTTAACTCATTTGTATGATCCTGAAATTTATCCACAACGTTAAATACAGTTAATATGTTACTGGTAAATGAAACTTTATCCATGATCATATATGACTTTTCGTCGCAGAACTATGTTATGCGACGAACCGCTGAGACTAGCTTTGCGAAATCGCCACATAGAAGTGGCGAAGCTTCTTCTGGAAGCTGGCGCAAATCCAAATAAACGATACTTCTTCGGTTCTGAGATAAACTTGGTCTCTCCGATGGACCTTCAGTGCATGGAGCTGCTCTTGACATTCGGCGCGCAACCAAACACGAGAGACAGAGCCGGCCTTACGCCGCTTATGAAAGCAGCTCGTTTGCCCCAAGTAAGATATATGTGAATTATTTTAATTTACCGTTTATGCGTATATCGATACAAGCAGAGCCCAGATGGGGGAATCCCCTCAGAAATCCACGAGGTGTATATTATACCGAGAACTAAATCAACAAAATATATTCATAAAATAACAAATTAATATTAACAATTTCCAGGTATATAGGAATGTCCTTCTCATCTTTTGGATCCCGTAAATCTCATTTCGATTCTCATTGAAAGTTGTTTTGGAAAACTAATATATTTTCCATCAAGGATTGTCAAGTTTGCCATTTCGATTTTTCACAGAGTTTCGTTTTTCGCAAAAAAAAACTTTTGCTATGCCCGCACACGATTTTTCCGATTATACGTCGGCCAAATATACCAAAATATATATTTTTACAGCAAAGGAAAGAAAACATGTATAGTAAAAATATTAAAATAAAGATAAAAAAAAAAACAATTTTTTTTTCATCGAAACTTTCAGGGTATATCGTCGGTACTGCTGCTATTGAATTATGGAGCAAACGTGAATGCGATGACCGATGCCAGGCACGATTATCGTACGGTGCTTCATTACGCGATACTCGGAGGTGATCCAACGGTGATAAATCTTTTGCTGAAGCAGGGAGCAAGATTGGATCTTGGCCCCGATTATCAAAAACCAACGGCATTGGATTTGGCTATACTGAAGGGCGATCTGCCGATAATTGAAATGCTTTTGCAATCAGGTAATATGGCATATGCTTTTTGGCTCGGATATATCTCGGATTATATTGCGCATGAATAATATATACGGTAATAATTCTTGAAACGGAATTTTCCTTCTTTAAATTTTCATCATCAGGCGCCGATGTTAATGCCACATCGCCGATAATCGGCTCGCCTCTTCACGTAGCATGCGCGGATAACATTCCCAACAGATTAGAAATTCTTTGCATGCTATTGGAGCGCGGCGCGGATCCGAATCTCGTGATACGAAGCGACGATGGACCGGCGCTTCGACCCGTACTTGCCGAATACGTCGCGTCGAACGTTAATCCATCGGTCGAGATAGTCTCCCTGCTGCTGAAGTACGGCGCAAGAGTCGTGATAAAGACCCAATTCCGTGATCCCCATGGTATTCTCAATTCGCTACAAAATACGGCTGGCAAACCGATGCTACTGAGGGCCTTGCTCGAAGCCGCCGAGAGCTTCGATCCTTGCATGATAAAACGTTCCAGCAGTCTCACGGATGCCCAGAGGGCACTGGTAATGGAAGCGGCGAGAACGCCATTGCCGCTGGTACATCAGGCAAGGCTTACCGTTCGAAAAATGTGCGGCACAAGGTTGCCCAAGGTCGTCAGAAGACTTCAGCTTCCCCAATCGTTGCATCGATATCTTTTATATGACTTGTATTAGACATATTTATCCTGAAATAACGATATTCACCGAAGAGATTTTTGCCAAATAAGGGACATCTACGGGAGCATCAACGACCCGGAAATCATCGGAAGATTACTATTTTCTTTTTTAATTTTTTTTTTTTTTTTTTTTATACGTAAAAACGCGCGACGCGATCATCCTGCATTAATTCGATAAAGGAATTTTCATTCTCGATGGATTTTGTGATATCCAGGCTCTTATAGGATATGCACTAATGCGACTAAAACTTTCAATAGCTCCGACATTGAAATTCTCATATCTTAACGATTCGCTCTCTCTCTCTCTCTCTCTCTCTCTCTCTCTCTCTTTTTCTCAAGATTTGCCTCATTTGCCTCAAGAAATATTCAAGGCATAAATAAATTAATCAATCAATCAATCTCTAGTCCGATGGCGCATATGCGTACTTGGATTGAATTTGTTGACGGTAAAAAGTGCAAGACCAGTATTCAGTTTGTATACTTATACGGATAAACTTATTATCATCGCGCGGACAGGAAAAAAAAAGTATCGATGCACAATGATTTTCGGATGATTTTCGCATAAACGAATCAAAAGTATCAATTTCAAAACAATTTTTTTTTTTCTTCGGGAATTCATCTCGTTCGTCGTGAAATAAAAAAAAAAAAAAAAAAAAAACGATGAGAAACTCGTAGAAATCTTCATGCGATTTCTTTAATATATACATATGACGCGCGTGCGTTCGATATGTCTCGATATATTTGCGGAGATCGTGTGACCGTGCGGTAAAACAACTGTATAGCATATATCGTATGAAGCGGCGTCTCTGTGCCAAGTGATTGAAGAAAAAAAAAAGTTCTAAGAACGTTTTTTTTTTTTTCTTGACGCATATTATATAATTGTATTATAACGCTTGTACATATGTTTATCAGTCGATTATTCGATCTCAATGGCATTATTAATTTCCTTAAGTCTCGATTCGAAAAATACGATTCAATGTATAATAAGCCTGAGGGTATATAATTTTGTATCTTTATATACGATTACGATCTATACATTATACTATAAAAATAAAATGTTCTATAAATTCGTTCGGTGCTATATAATAACTCTATGGCTTTAATTGGCTTCGATTTAAAAATTTTTCATGTTTCGCCATGTATCAATATATTTCGTAGACCGCAGTCAAAGAATATCCTAATATCTGTATGGGAACACTCGTTCGTTATAATGTCAGAATCGCAGGAAAGATTTCGACTGATTCAAGTTCATTAATTCTCGTTATAGTCGCGTACGAACAGCGACGTTCTCTTAGAATCTCAGCCACGAAACGGCAATGATCTAAACTTTCCCATTCTCGAAATAGCACCCTCAATAGCAGTGATTGCGTCACTTTTGGCAGACCGCTTAATCAGTGACGAAATTTAAACTATAATCATCGCGGTCCACTTCTTCACGTTCGTTTACGATTTACGAAAAAAAAAAAAAAAAAAAAAAAAAAAAGAAATGAAGGATGCAGTAAAATATTATTAAATGTATTTAATTACGCCATCCTATCCTCGCGGATAGCCACGGCGCTTTTGGCATGAAAAATAGCATATTAACCGAGAAAAGGGTTCTCGCCATATTGAAAATATTGAGATGAGATCTGATAAAAGATATCAGATGAACTTCTGATGTGAGTCTACGCGAGATCTCATGTTGCGGCCCAAATGAGATCTCACTGACGAATTTGAACTGAGACGTGGCCATAAAATCGCATATGCAATCTTATGCAATCGAAGACATTTTTCGACAATTTAGATATTGTTATTTGTTTTCAATGCAGGAAACAATAAAAGACAAAATTTCATAAAAATTATCACGAGATTTGCCATATGAGATACGATATGAGATCTGCTGCAGGATCGCACATGAGATTTTATGACCGCACGTCTCAGTTCAAATTCTTTAGTGAGATCTCATTTGGGCCAACATGAGATCTCGCGTAGACTCACATCAGAATTCATCTGGGATCTTTTATCAGATATCTCAAAATATTTTCAGTAGGGCACAGTTACAAGGTTTGCAAAAATCATTTGAAATCTCTAATTGATTCACATAATCGTACTTTGTGACATGTTAGAGCAGGAAAAACTTTTAATACTTGGAACACAGCGTTGTTAGCGTGTCGGATAGATATTTTTTTTTTTTTTACCTCTCGCAGCTTCGAAATTTTGTGATTTTTTTTTTTCAATAAGGCACTCACGGCCGCGAATGGAAAATATGATGATTTTCGATTGTCCCGAGCTTTATGTTTTTCCGTTTATAGGATATAGAAACAAAAGTTGCATTTTCATTGATACAAATATTTTTTATCACGTGTGGTACGATCTCATGGACAGATTGGATTGGGCCAATCAAAAATTGAAGTCTTTTGCTCTCTGGGGATAGGTGCGGTGATAGGGGACTCTCCGGTATAAGTATGTCGTGCAAGAGGGGACGAGCAATGCGCGAAAGAACGAGAGAACGCTTTTCAAGCGTGACTATATATACAGGAATGAGAAGCGAGCCCAATTTTTTTCTCTCTTTAGTCGAGTTTATTCTTATAATTACTTCGACATAGTCCAACTTTTTATCATGCTATCATTACAATTGGCGGTAGGAGCTGTTATATATAAAACGTTCGAACAAATATGCTTTTATAAAATCTTTATCCGTCTAATCGCTGTGTATGTAAATTTTACTCAGGGGAGAAATAATCAGTCTTTACGAGATATTTTATTTATCGCGAGTTTCGCTCTCGAGCACCGCATAATACCGGCCGGATGGATCCGGCACGGGCTAATATTCTGCTCTTCCGCAGACGCGCACAAATGCGAGTTCTTCGTTGGACTCTTCTTTGGATTCTGCCGCAACCTCTACTGCTATATCAGTTCTACAATATATGGATTCTTAAAAGACAAAATTGAGCATACGAGTATTGCAATTATGCAAAAAAAAAAAAAAACCTAATTACAAGAAATTTATGCAGTCGCAATTCGAATTTTATTTTTAACAGGCAATCAATGAAGAAAGTTTTATATTTACTCGACTCTCTACTTTGAGATCCTCCAATGGAGATATCACAGGTGAATCCTGAATGAGAAGATATCGAATTAATTAATCGTAAAAAAAATTGTGCAAATTATGACACTTGCACATTGCTCCTTCATTATTTTCATCTCGCTTAGAAAACTTTCTCAACGAGCAAGTGGATTTTTCAATGCTGACTTCCTTATAGAGGAAGCAATGCACTAGATACAATATAGTCAGGAAGGAAAATGTGCAGGTGCCAAATATTCATGGTTAAAAACAAAAATTTGTTTTTTTTACTGAATTCGACTCCAATATAATTCAAAAGTACCATACAGATTACGAATTTGTATGATTCTTCGCCATAATTCAGAGAAATTTAATAATGCGGGAGCCATAACATACCGATTGAAAAAAAAATTAATTAAAATTTTCAACAAAATGAAGAGAACATCATGCAATAGCTCACCTCCGCCATCACCGATTGCCTTCCCAACTCAATGCCGAATTCAGTTGTCCCCTAGCCCTATTTGTGCCTATAGTGGCGAATTTAGAAATATTAAAGAACACAAAATTTACCATAAAAATTTGAAAAAATTGAATTTTTTATAATTTCCGTGTCCGTTTATTCGCGAAAAATTCAATATCAAATATATCATTGTCCCTAAACCCATTTACGTAGAAAGTTTTAACTCGATTGTAAAAATTTACGAAAGATCGAGGATTTTCAAAAAATTCAGGATTCTTCACTTTCAAAATTATTGCATAAATTTTGACGAAAATAATGTGAAATAATGAGAAGTCATTGCTGATGTATCTATACCGATTTCAATTCCACGGACGTGTCTCACACACACGTTCTTCAAGGCATTTATTGAAAATATAATAATTATCTGCATGACCATTTTAAACGTTTTGAGGACTCTGGCTCGATAGTTTCGACTGTTATTTTTTTTTTCGGTAAGAACAAAAAGCTTTCGCTATGAAACGAAATCATAAACGGCCAATGATTTTTTTAAGTTGTATAAAAAAAATTACAGCTAAAATTGCTTTAAAAAAAATTCATATACTTACGTCCTTCTCTACTTTTACTTTCTTTAATAAAGGTGGCACATTTTCTTTACAAGAGCAACATGGATGCGATGCGCTAAGATTTGTGTTGCAATATTCGGAAGAAATTGCATAGACCGACGATGGCTGTTCAATGTGATTTTTTTTTTGCCCCAATAAGTTTTTACTTGCTTTATCATTCTTGATTTTCCGTATCTTCCTGAAAATAATCGAACATCGTATCAAATGAGCAATAAAAACTCCATCTTGGCGCATCGTCTTTAGGATCAAATAAACGCCCTATTGTAAATATTGAGATGAGATCTGATAAAAGATATCAGATGAACTTCTGATGTGAGTCTACGCGAGATCTCATGTTGCGGCCCAAATGAGATCTCACTGACGAATTTGAACTGAGACGTGGCCATAAAATCGCATATGCGATCTTGCAACAGATCTCGTGATTTTGAATTAGATTTCAAATCGAAAATCGAAGAAAATTTTGGACCATTTGGATATTGTTATTTGTTTTCAATGCAGGAAACAATAAAAGACAAAATTTCATAAAAGTTATCACGAGATTTGTCATATGAGATGCGATATGAGATCTGCTGCAAGATCGCACATGAGATTTTATGACCGCACGTCTCAGTTCAAATTCTTTAGCGAGATCTCATTTGGGCCAACATGAGATCTCCAATATTTTCAGTAGGGCAGGATTTAATCAATTGAAAATTTTGATTGAAATATATCGCGGCGATATCAGTATAATAACGTACGAGTGAAGATTTTTGCGTTCTCGACACATTAACTTTGTTCGTTTCTCAATAGAACCAACAAGATCGAGCATAAATTTGAGCTTTTTTTGTTCCCCCGTATTGCTCGAGCTCCTCAACATATCCTCAACATTTTGCGAGACGAGTTCACTCTCAACGTGGATCCTTCTGCTTTTCTGTACGGGAGAAGAAGATAATCGATCAATTGCACCGGAGCATAATCCATAACGATATAAATTAAGGGGGCACATCCGAGTAAATTTTCAACAAAAATTATCACTTTTTTTTTTCTTCACTTGTCTCAAAGTTTTAAGCATTGAAATTCAAGGAATTGCGGAAGTTATCAACTGTACGCCAAAACGAGTTAGGTCCGCTTCCACAATCGTGGTTTAAGCCTGGTTCAATATTTTTTTTTACCTGATTTTAGCATAGGGTAACCAGAGTTTAAACTGTTAAACGACGATTGTGGAACCGCGCCTTAGAGTAGTCAGCATGCAGATAGGCTAGCCATAATTTTTATTCAAACTTAAAAACTTGATTTTCACAAAAACAGTTTTCCCAGCACCGCGACTGCTGTATCCTAGGATATGGTTCAACCGATTGACATTCAATTTCGAGACAATGTTCTTGAATAGTTAATCTTCGAGGTTTTGCAAGTGAGAATTTCTTGATATGAAATTTTTTCAGCAATTACCCCCCCCCCAAAGACGGTAACGAATTTTTTTCAAAGAAAAAACCTTACTTCAACCGAAAATATTGGCAATTTTATTGTAAAAATAAAAAAAATAATAATCCTATCGTCTCTTTCCTCTATATCGTCAACTAATATTCACCACACCTCCTAAAAAATGTAAAAAAATTTTAGAAGAGGCTGTTGCAAATATTCCAACTGAATTTTGTTATTAAGTGCTTTCAATTGAGAGAAATAAAAAAAATAAAAAATTATATATATATATAGTTTGTAGAAAACAGTTTAGGTGGCAAAAAATGTATAAAATGTATACGAATACAGCACCCGCGCATGCATAAGAAGAATAAGGTGTGCCTTAAGATAAGATAAGTAGGTAATAAGTAGAGTTGCGGACAAGTGCTATAATGCGCTTTTGCAATTCGAACTTGGCCTTTGAGCAGTGTATAGAAACGTACCAATGATATTATTATTAGGCATTATAGTTATGTGATCAAAAATATAGGATTATTATCTGACTGAAAACTGTGATGTATGTCTCTATTGCTGTACTCGATAAATCAAATAAAATTTATACGCGCTTTGATTCCAAGAATGCATTCGCATTTCACATTGCAGGTTGTAACCCTGAGGAATGTCGGGCACCGGTAAGGCTCGTCAGCGAGGGATCTATTGATGATAATTAGGAGTACAAATGAAATTTTTTTTTTTTCAATTATTGGGGCGCATAATGTAAAGTAAAAATAATGAGGACGTATTTTATATTTTTCGTTAAAAATGACAGATGCACCTGTTATAGGCAATTTAATTTCACGGATTTTGATATATATATAGATAAGGGTAACATGTGTGATGTCATAACGTTATATTTTTCAATTTGTTATATTAACGGCAATTTTGATTCAAATAAAAAAAAATAAAAAATACGTACTAAATATTTTTTCCTAAACTACTAGATTTTGAAATAAAAAAATTTCATTTATACTCCCAATTATCATAATAATGCATTTGTGCTCGTGAATTATCATTACAAATATTTGTTATTGGTGTATTCCGTCGTAAACCCTTTTCAGGTTTTTATATCCCTTGCCTTTTCTTTCCATTTTCATTTTTTTTTTTTTTTTTTTGAGAACTTTTAGTGTCGTTTACATAGTTACTTTTTACCAAAATGTACTACTGTATCGCATTCGCATATCAGGGTACGCAAGGAAAAACTACGGAAAATCTTGTCGATACAGGCTGTTATATATTTTATTACTGAGTTTCAGTTGGTCGCGATATCATTTTGGGAATTCAGACAAATTGCCTAAATTGCATTCGGACAATTTTTAATTGTACGAAGAAATCTCCCGATCGATTAAATTAATTTTTATTGAAAATGAAAATTCCAAAAAATTTGTGCAATTTTTCATCAGCAATCTACTTGGACATGTTCCCCCTTAAAAAGAGATACAAATGAAGTTTCAACCACTTCATCCAAGTCGGCGTTGAGCAATATCCAATCAATTTCGTCGGTTCGGTTGACTTTGTGCTCTTCGCTTATACTCATGAAGTACCATTCTGTCTCGACTTCCAATATCTGACGTTCAAATTGATCTTGCTTCTTCAATAAACCGTATAATTCTTTGACGATTGCAATAACTTGCGCAATATTTTTAGTCACAATCGATGATTGTTCTTGTTTTACTAATATCTCTGTCTGTTCATTCGATTCTTGTGATTTTGTTTTATTTCCATGATTTTCTTTGTCACCGGAAATTTCGTTATTCGACATTCTCTTAGATTTTACCGTTGTCTCGGCTTTCGCGAAGATATCTTTTTTTGATTTTTCACGAAACGATGTGAGCTTGGAAGTCAAGTACCAGTCGGCAAATTCATCATCGTCGGAAGGACTGTCGGAACATTCCCCTTCCTCTAATTCTTTGGACATGGAGTTAAACTTTGATGTTTATATATCACGTTTGGAAATTATAACGGCCGACGAAATTATAATATTCTCAATTATGGCAAGTATCCCACGCGATTGAGTATTTAATGAATAAAAAACTGACAATACCAGAGGCATCGCCGTATGAATCGTAAACGCTTCCTACACATTGAAGGTTTTTGGAACAAAGACTCAAAACTGAAAATCCAAACGGTGAGGAGGGAGAGAAAAACTGAGAAAAACCCACGAAAAAACCCCACGAGAGCTCAAATAACACGGACAAATAACCAGTTGAATAGTGCGCAGTCAAATAACCAGTTAGTAGCACCGTTAATAACCGATTAAATAATTACTACAAACATTAAATTCACATCACTCACCGAAAAATGATTACTTCACGAAGTTCCAAGGGCCCTGCTATTATATGAGTATTTTTGCATGCACACGGCGCTCCAAAGTTGTGAAAAGTGCCCTTCTCAAAATGGCTTGCTAATTATCGTGCTCAAATGAAACTGTCAAAACGGTCAAAACCATAATGACCGTCGCGTGGACGAAAATTACATTTTATTTTAAATCGGAACATAGCTATATGTCGAAAAATGACGGTCATTTGTTTTTTTCGGTCACGTTTTTTGTTATTTTGATTTGCATTGAGTTAGGTTGATATAATTAAGATTTGCAATACAAAATAATCAATTGGTACACATGTATTGCAGTAATAGAATAGTCATGATTTTAACATGTTTCGTAGTAAAATCTTTCTTATCGGTCGCTTTTTCAAATATTTACTTGAATGCTGAAAAAATAGATGGCGCGTAGCGCTTTTGTGACCATTTGCTCATTTTTTCAACAGTCATATGACCAAAAATGACCGGTCACAAACTGAGCCACCGAATAGAAGAAATAATAGGGAATTACAAAAGGGAACTTTCTCATTGGCTACATACTTATGTGAGTGGACCAGTTGGGGCTATGATTGGTCTCGATCTCGGGACATGCATAGCTATGACGTGATTCCATTATTTTGATAGGGCTGTCTGAGAAGAAATGACCACGGTGATAAACCATCTTTTACGAAATTTGTATAACCCAAAAAAAAACGTGTTTTGCGTTATTATTTTTATTCTTACAGCAAGCTTTTTTACAGGAACTTTTCAAAACCATTGTAAGGGCCAAATGTTTCTCTACTCACACACATTTGTCATAAGAAATAAATTAGGGATGCACGAAGGTTTTGTTAGAATGCTGGAAAATGAATGTAAAAAAATGTATGTAAAATGCAATGACGTAAATGAATGCGCCCCCATCCGGAACTGCGAAGGGGGTAAGAACTCAAGTCTCATGGATCGAAGATGTATTTATCCTTATATATATTCTCACAAGCGTCAAACGGATTCATACACAGAATTTTCGCTAGTGTCCCTCTATCGGATTTACCCTCCTCCCTCCACTTTCGGCCGCCAGTTAACACTCGCTACCCCCACCCCTTTCTCTCCAGGCTCCCCTAGCTAGTGCAAATCTCGGCTGATGCATGTTTTCTTGAGAAATTCTTCCTGAAAAACGACGCGACAATCAACTTATTTTGTTAACGAGTACGCACGCCCGTGAGTGAAAAATTCATTTTTAACAATTGTTCGAACAAATTTTTCAATGATATACGGTGTTGGGTGGTGACGCTTCGGTAAGTGAAAAGAAAAATAAAGATAAGAATAAATGTTGGAAAAGTTTGCGGCCAAGGCGGCCCCGGGAAGGGTGATGGTCCCCCTCCCCCTTGATGCCGACAGCGTCTCACAAAGATCTCGGCATTTTTTGGCCTAGGCGAGGCTTCCTCGTTCCTTTAAGACACGCGCGTCCCCGACTTTTGTTTGGCTAACCTGTCTCTCGGTCACGGTTATTTTTTGAGCACGTGATTTCTCGCGATAGACGCCGTTCGTTCGTCGACACACATCGCGCGTTTCACACGCGTTTGAAACATCGTGGAATCGTTTTTTTTTCTCCCCCTTTTTTTTTCTTCGCCACACACGATCGTGCTTGTCCCGCGGCTTCGTTCTCATATTTGTTTTGTTGTATGTACTCGTCCAACGCTCTCGTAGATTTTTCGTCGTTCATGCAAACCGGGAAGCGCTAATTTTTTTTTTCTCTTTTTTTTTTAAATTATTACATTACATTACGTAGATTGTAGATCCGCGTCGTTAAGATACCCGTCCGACTGACAACAAAGTTTCTTTCGCGAGTCACACGTTCCGTGAGTTCGGGAAATCAAGCGCGCCCAGTGGACTGTTTGTTGCTAAATGTGAACTTTTTGGAGCCTCTGACAGCCATATTGTAAATTTTCTCAAGAAACGCTCGGGCCTCGACAACGATTAGGTATTTTTTGTCCCGCTTTCGAAACGCTCTCACTATATTTCGTACCATTTGTTTTCTTTTCTTTTTTTTCCTTTTTTTTTTTTTCTCCTGCACGCAACAATCGAGCACTCGTGTATTCGGTTTTTCGGCTTATGACTTTTTTTTTTTTTTTTTTTCTTCAAATCACCAATAATTGAGCAATCTCGAGTTCAATTTATTTGTGCATTTCAATGCGATTGCTCGTATTTTTTATTTTAGAGCAGGTAGATTATTGTGATTATATTGTCTAGACGAAGACTCCAGAGCGACGAGATTTCGCAGTCGGACATTACATTTACAAGTTGTCAATTTCCAAAAGGTACACACGCATGTTCGAAAATTTTTTTTTTTTGCCCACTTCTAATTGCATCTCTCAAAAATTCATGCTCGACGCGCAGAAATCGCCGTACTTCTTGAGGCCCCCTTCGGTAGACCCAAAATTCAAGCTCCGCGTATGTAAATTCAGTTGAAACGCCATGACAATGCAAAACTAACGAATCTTGCATGCCGCAAAAGTATCGTTAGATTTTTTTTTATCTTTCATTGCGTTTCCATGCGAGCTCTTTGCTAAAAATTACTTTTTAATTATTTGCCATTGCGGGTGCGCCGAATTGCGATAAATTTTGTTCTAATTTTCATCGCTCTGGGGGGAGAGGTCGAAACAACAAAAAAAAAGCTGCAATTTTCAAGTCGAGCGATCGATGAACGGTGGAAATTTCGTAAAAAAAAAAAAAAATTACGCCGCATGTCCGACCGTCGGCTGTGGCATGAATTTTTTTTTTTTTTTTTTTTTTCCAGAAATGTTCGTCGTCGTTAAATAGCATTCTTTATTTTTTTTTTTGTACGCCAGCGCACGCCGTATCGTATCTCATCTCGATATATCGATGGCGCCGTTCAAAAGTTACCCAAAATCCTGTAGAAATGCGTATTGTACATTTTGCAGAGTAAAAATATTGCGTAAATCGCGTATAAGTGAAATTTAAAAATTTCTAGATTCTTGCTGATTAATAAATTTTGGAGCCTCGAATTAGTTTTTTCCCCAATAACTTTGTAGATATTTATGGATAATTGACCGACCTTGACCGATCAAAATCCGAAGCTAAAAAGTTGAGACGAATGTTTGCAAAGTTTCTAATATACGTACAGCAACTATGAAACTGTTGGTACAAACGATACACGAAAAGTTAATCTTATTCGCGAGATTGCGCATCGCCGTTATTTCGCCTATTTTCTATTCTCTACTCTCACGCAGTGCTTATCCAATTTTTATGAGTAATGTCTTTTTTTTTTTTTTTTTAATCGAAAGATGCTTCATAAAATTGCTCATTAGATTTTCGACGATATTTTATTTAGATGCGATAATTCATATAATCACATGTACAAGCATTCGAATGATTATATTTTTTTTTTACCAACCGATATGGGACTGATGGACTGATTTTATGAGGCGTCACACAGAGCTGTGGGGGTTTGTAATTTGTTTCAAAAAATCGAAGTAACCCTAGTTCTTCGCAAATTCATTATCAATTCATGGTTGTCGCGTGTAAGAAAACTCAGGGAATTTCTTTCCTCCTGTAATAATCAGAGAAAAGTCAGGGAATTTAGAAAATGCTCTAGAATTTTTACAGAATTTACTTTTTGCCATAATTACGAAAAATGAAATCAACTTGAAAAAAAAAAAAAAACTGAAAAGTATAAAAAGAAATATTTTTAATATTTTATATTATTCTTCATTATATACGACAAAAGTTACGTCAGTGCCAAACAATGAAAATTTAAAAAACTAAAAACTAATTTACTCCAAAGCTCTAAAGCTACGCTTCTACATTCGATTCGTCGTTACGCAACTACCCAATTATTATTGTAGATAAGCGTTTATATTTTTTCTCCATTTATTGGCACGGACATAAAAATTTCCGATTATAATAAAAAACAGATTCGGTATTTGCTTTTAATGTATTCATTTTTTTTACTTTACATTGCTTAAATTATTTTCCTGTATTTTAGTTTAATTTTTTTATTTTTTATTTTAATATTCAACATTTTTTCTATTTGACCCTAATCTACCTGGAATATTTGCAAAACCTGTGCGGAAAAGCTGAAAAATTCAGGCAATTTCTGAGTCAATAATGCGTAACAACCATGGCAATTGTTTCCGTACCAGAGACATATTTGTCGGATATAGCTTCACTCGTTTTCCCCCGATGCAAATTTGTAAAACTATTTGTTTTTTTTTTTTTTTTTTTAATTTCGAATGCCGATCAGTTTGCAAGCGAAAATTAATCTATGAACGGCTTGTTAGAGAGTATTTGCAACGCGAATCCGTTGATTGTTCGCAGATAAATAATAAACAAGTTGCGAACAAAGAAAAGAATGGATATCGGAAGTAACTTGCCGGCTGCGGGCAATTATCCCGGCGGCGTTAGGCAACAATTCTGCGTATCGTGGAATTCGCATCAGTCCAACATGCACAGCGCGTTCCCAAAATTGCTCAGCTCCGAACAGTTCGTTGATGTGACGCTCGCCTGCGACGGCGGCTCCATAAAATGTCACAAAGTCGTATTATCAGCGTGCAGCGATTATCTCGAGCGCCTATTATTGGAAATACCGTGCACTCATCCAATTATATTTCTGAGAGACATGCGAATGTGGGAGCTTCAGGCTCTCGTGGAATTCATGTATCGCGGCGAAGTTTACGTCGAACAGCAGCAACTCGAGAAACTCATGCAAGCCGCGGACGCATTGCAGGTACGCCGAAAAGAATTTTTTCATTCGAGCAAATGCACCCCCCCCCCGTAATATTTTGCCCCATTTTAACGGGCTTTTTTTTTATTTTATTTTATTTATTTTTTTCATCGTTGCGTACGCGCGCACACGCACAGGTCCGTGGTTTATCGAGCCAGGGACGAGATACGAATCAGAGCGAGAATGCGGCTCAGCAAAATTCTTCCGGCGCGCCTACCGCATCGCCCGTACCCACGAAACAATCCTCGACCAGCTTCAAGCAGGAGGAATTACCCAGCGTCAATACGAGCAATTCCAGTTTTATGGAGGACAATCCCTCCAATGCGTCGCCCGGCGTGGCAAATCTTTCGGCTCAAACGACCCCATCGGGAGATTCACAATCCAGCAACTCGTCCAACTTCGTGAACATCGAGCACACGGAGGCGTTGCAGCATTTGGAAAAAGCATTGAGCGCCTGCGAGGCGACATTAACGGAGACCCAGGGCATGGTGAAGATGGAACCCGACGAGCAATTCACCGAGCAACAAGAGGCAAAACCTTATTCCATCAGTATCGTGCAGCCGGGCAGTAATTGCAGTTCCAGCAGTCCATTTCCGGCTATCGAAGGTAAAACTCACGACGCTCGGATTTTTTTTTTTTTTTTTTTTTTTTTTTTTTTTTTTTTTTTCACATTTATGGACCCAACGACTAATTCTCGCACGGCGGTCAACGAACTCGGGAATTGTCGTTTTCGCTTTTCCCCCTCCCGCCATTAAATTACATGTAAAAAGTTCAAATCTCGCGTAGCTCCGATCCGAAAGGAAAGAAAAAGGACTTGGCGACGTAGCTTTTGTAAAAAAATTTTTTTTCTCCAATTTTGCATTAATCACACAAATATATGGATAATTAACGCGCGTTCGAGTAATCAATCGCTGATGAAAAAAAAAAAAAAAAAAAGCGTTCAAGCGGCATACGCGCGTGATTCGTGAGAATATTCGACTTGCTCGCACGCAAGGAAGCCACGATACGGAATATTTATAACGAATATTTGCAAATCCCGCTGGTGATATAATCGGCAGCGCTTTGGAATTATTTTTACAAGCATATTTTTCCAAGTAAGAAGCGAAACGAATACATCATTATCAACAATATATCGTTACAGAGAACCCGCATTATTTTCAACGTTTAAATTATTTAAAAGATAGCCATTTTAAAAAATCGTCTCATTTAATAATGATTTTTTAATTAATTGTACCAGCTCGAAAATTGAGCTGTATTTCTAAACGTATATCGCGTGGCAGTGACGTCACAACACCCGAGTGCAGCGGCGCCTGTAGCGGTAAAATTAAGAAATTCCATTGCCCGAGCCAAAAAAAAATTTCGTAATTCGTAAATAGGGTTGAAACGTGACTAACGTAACTGAACAATCGAACAAAGTGTAGAAATATTGTTTTGCACCATTTTGCAAAAATGCAACTGTCATCAACACCTGAAAAAGAGGCTATTTGCGTTAGGAACATCTCTGAATTTATTCTTAGCAAATTTGCAAATGTTGCTTTCACGTGTCCTTGATTAACTTTTTTTTTTTTTTTTTTTTTTTTTTTTTTTTCAAGTTACAGCATACGCTGGTAATGTATATTACACGCACACTCGTGCACTAATGTTTAACTTTTGCGAATTTTTTCACCGACGGATATACCATCCTTCATGGTTGTTACGCATATGGAAAACCGGAAAAACTCGGGGAATTTCTCTCCTGAAATAATCAGGGAAAAGTCGAGGGAATTTAGAAAATTCTCTGAAATTTTTCCAGAATTTACTTTTTGCCAGAATTACGAAAAATGAAACCAACTTGAAAAAAAAAAAAAAACTGAAATGTATAGAAATAAATATTTTTGTATATTTTGAATATTTTATATTATTCTTCATTATACGACAAAAGTTACGTCAGTGCCAAACAATGAAAATTTCGAAAATTAAAAACTAATTTACTCCAAAGTTCCAAAGCTACGCTTCTGCATTCGATTCGTCGATACGCAACTACAGAATTATTAATGTAGATAAGCGTTTATATATTTTTTTTTTTTTTCATTTATCGGCACCGACATAAAAATTTCCGTTTATAATAAAGAACGGGTTCGGTATTTGCTTTTAATGTATCTATTTTTTACTTTACAGTTCTTAAATTATTTTTTGTATTTCAGTTTTTTTTTTCCAATTTTTCATTTTAATATTCAACATTTTTTCATTTGACCCTAATCTCCCGGGAATATTTGCAAAATCTGTGTGGAAAACCTGGAAAAAGTCAGGGAATTTTGGAGTCAATAATGCGTAACAACCATGTCCTTTCAGGATTATTTGGCGAGTATATCTAGAGACTCGGCAGAGTCTCGGGACAAAGTACATGTATACATGCGTATGTCGCCGAGACTCAACGAGTATCTTTTCTCGAAACAAAACGATTCGCCGTGGTGGGGGTAAATTTCAATCTCTTATACAGCGAATAACAGAAAATTGATACAAGAATATAGATTTCTGAAGGCATTTTTATAATATAATTCAACATTGCTCTATCCATTGCACCCCGAATTATCTCATTTGGGCAACGTTTTATGGCATTTCGATAATTTTGCACAATTATAAAATCTCACCTCACATACACACTCATACAATTCAATGTAGGTATATGCGCTCCCGCAAGCACACATGCAAATGCGGTGTGTTAACTATATCCGGAACATAATTCTAGGTAAAAAAAACCGGGCATAACTTTATCCCAGTGCCCAGGGGTGTTGTGACGTCACTCGGCTCGCAAATCGCTCAAATTTCTTACAATTTTCACATCTCAAGATACAATAATTTACTTGACCAAAGAAATCAAAACGTTTATTATTAACTTGAGAAGATATTTAACCACGACGGAATGATGAAGAAAAGAAAAAAAAATTGTGCCCCGCGCAGGATATCAGAGGCGTCAGCGACGCTCCGAGCACGAATTGAAGCAGGCCTCGGACCTGGTGGCTCGCGGCATGACGTTCCAAGTGGCATCGGAAAAATACAAGATACCGATAAGTACGATTCGCTTTTACATGGCGCGAAAGGGTATTCTACAGAGGCGAAAAAGGGGCCGCGGTTCGAGTCAGCACGGTCCCAACAGTCAGCCGGGCAGTCCGGCGAGCCCGCCGTATCACATGATGAATTATCGCCTGCCCGAGAGCCTCAACTCGAGCCTACAGTAGTGCAAGAGGAGATCGATTCAAACGACAGTAACCCGAGGTATAATTAGTTCGCGTCGAAACATTAAAATTCGACACTACGTTATAGAACCGTTCGGGTCCGAATATTCCTCTTCCCCCCCCACATCCCCTCATGTCTCCTCTCGTCGATCGTTTTCACAAGAAATCGATGATTTTATGCCTGATCGTTGATTAGCATACAGGAAGTGTAAAATATTAGGCCGTTGACAGCGTCGCACGTCGCGACAAATACCTAGTACGGAGCTAATCACGCTTGATAATTAAACTGAGCGCGTTAGAGTCGCAGTATTAGTACGAGACAGGTTTCAACCTCGAAAAAAAAAAAAAAAAAAATATTATAAATAATGTATAAAATTGTTTAAACATACACAATCCGAATAATTGAATCGCAGACCCACACACACACACACACACAGGTAGTCAGATTCCTTCGACGCATTTGTTCCTCCATGAATGGGGGGTCTTTGCCGAATATTATGGATTTTATTTTTATTTTTATTTTTATTTTTTTTTCTTTAGCTTTTATCCGTTTCATACTTTTTTCCTGGCTAGAGTAACTTACGATCCTGATGAGGTACCGATTATTTTAACGACTCCAAATAGATACCAGTTTTCCAATGAATGTTCGAGTTTACGTGTTTTCTTTCTTTTTTTTTATTTTTTTTTTTTTCGTAATCTCTTTGTCACAATGTACGGATATATTTTATAGACTCACGATTGAGCAATGTGGCGCGCGACGTCGGGATTGCCCGCCCGTAATGTTAATGATTTTTTTTTTTTTTTTTTTTTACCCGTGTTTATACAATTCAAGACGTTACGATTTCGATAATTTCGGAATTATATCCCGAGCGTCTTGATTACCAAGAACCCAGATCAGAATATACGGAAAAATAATCATCATGACGTACATTGTGTTATTGCTATTTTCGTGTTAGTGTATAAAAAAAAAAAAAAAAAAATGGATAACAATGGAATCCTTGGATGACGAGTGAGAGAGAAATATCTGGTTTTCGTATTGACAAAAAGAAGAAGAAGAAGAAGAAGAAAAAAAAATAATCTCGATACAAAGAAATAAGATTAACGTTGCAATGTTTTTCGTGCTAATACCGCGGACAGACCGGTTATACGAATCATTGAAACATTCGGTATGTATAGCCATTGTTAAATAGCGCTCAGATGAAGTCATATTTTTCCATGCAACGCAATATTTGTATCATAATAATTTACAGTAAAAGAAAAGAATGAAAAAAGAAAAAAAATCGAATACAAGACGGGACAAATGACGAGAAGCTCATAGGATAGATTAGTGTCTACGAAAAAAAAAGAAAAAAAAAAAAAAAAACAACAACCCGATCACCGTTTGTGACTGCTGTTGTGTTTCAACCTAGACGAGTCAAGCTCCCAAAATTACGACGGTCTAATTCATTCTTCTTGTATGTCGATCCACTGTCTTTGTACGCCCAATTGCGTCAGCCTCGTTCTACCGAGTGTTCCAACTGAGCCCGAGTTTTAGACAGATTTATTAAACTAGTATTTCTGAACCAATGAAAAAAAAAATGAAAAAAAAAAACAAAAAAAAATTAAAAAAAAAAACGTAATAATTAGTTGTCTAGCGATCAAGGGCGAGCTTTTTCTCTGTAAACTTAATTGGTGAACCTTGGGGAGGCTCCGCAGCTCGCCGTTGCCACGGCACATATGTTTTAAGAATTAATTAATTAAAAATCAACCATCGGCGCGGCTATCCCTTGTTACGATTGAGCCATTCGAGAATAGCGAGAACGAAGAATAAAGAGCGGAAGGCTCCAGGAGTCTCCGAGCGTCGTTTCATTTTACATGGCCACTCCGAGGCGAATCATACACATGCTACATATTTAATTTAATTATCGCCAACGGCGTCGTCGAAGGTGTCGCGCGACGTTATTTGTAGATTGATGTTTGGCAAAAAAAAAAAAAAAAACAAAGGAGCGAAATTCGTTACGACGATTCGATAATTTGTGAATCAATTCTTATAATTTTATGGACCTATTGAGAATTTTATATGCGCTGGTAAAGATCGCGGTATAATGAGAATTTTTTTTTTTTCATTACCTAGACATTTTTTTGCTCTCCCGCGCCGCTACTCGTGGATTTATCGATCCTTGTGATGATCGATAAATTTTATTTTAATGCGAGCCCGCGACAAAATTAATTTCAAGAGAAACAAACGAAAAATCCAATCAATCCAATTCTCCAGCATCGAATAACATTAATTTGGGAGTATTATTATTTTTTTTTTTTTTTTTTTTTTTTTTTTGTAGAATGGATGACAAACGAACAAAATGCCGCCAAAATGCAACGATCTAAATGGCCCCGAAATGACGGGACGGAAATTTCACGTCTTTCGAATTCCGATGATAACTGCGTTTTTTTTTTTCTTTTTTTTTTCGATTGTTATTTTACTTTTTTTTTCTTTCTTCCTTTGTTTTTTAAGGAAGTGCTTGACAACTTGAAATCTCGCATCGGTAGAACGAAAATTACCGATTGTTATCTTTGTTTTTTTTTTTTTTTTTTTTTTTTTTTTTTTTTTTCATTCTTTTTATTCTCTTGGAAAAAATATTTATACCGATATCACCGATCGGTCGAATTGTTTATAATTATTCTGCAAAAAAAAGGTTTACTCGCGCCTTAATTTTATTATCGATCGTGCGATGCTCATTCATTGACAAAAGAGTCGCAAACCGTGTCATGCGAGAGAGTCTCTTGAAACGATCAACGAGAGACGAAAAGCCACAGAAAAATCAAATCAAAATGATCCAAGCACGTGTACAAGCATTTCGAGCAGTAATATTGTAACTCCACGACGGAACTTGGAAACGTCAAACTTGCGAGAAACGATCGTCCCCGACGTTAATTAATAATTTCATCATCCCCCCCCCCTCCCCCCTCCCGGAGCCATTCGACGTTAATAAGTTCGACCTATCAAAGCCTTCGTTAAAGCTTCCTTAGAGATTCAAGTATTTTCGTTTCGATCGACGAACAATGAAATTATACGTCGTGTTCTTAAGATTATAATAATACGTTTAATTTTAAGGGCATGTAAAATGTGTTTAGCGATCTTGCTTAATTATTAGTGACTTATGACAGCGCTATACAATAATTATAATTACGATTAATGATCATAAGGCATTTACATAAGTGCAGAGTATTTCTTAATAAAAGTAATTCCGAAATCAAATTAATTCAATTGACCGGCGCGTGCGACATCATCGAGAGACAGAATATGGCAGTGTCGGATTCAAGTTGAAGCTCACCGCCAGGATTAATTTATAAGCCGCGATAATTATCATCGAGAATCGAATTTTCACGTCTCTGAATGTTTCACTTGCAGCCTCTGTGCTCGGTGAACATTTTTTTTATGAATTACGACTATCAAACCATTATCGGGATGGGACTAATGGTATGTTTTTTTTTTTTTGTTAACTATAATATTTCGACGTATTTATACATATCGATATGATAAGTATGTGAATTTTGCTTTCCCATAATTAGTCCGAATTCGTGAATGGGATCACCATGCGTTTCTTTCAAAAATCGAAAAATCCCTGAAATTTATCGATTTTTTTCAAACGAATTATGATTTTATTTTCAATTTACAGCTAAAGCGGAAATGACTTGTTGCTCGGAAAGTTCGCTTTATTTATCAAGCGAGTTTTTCAATCTTGGCTCTCTCATAGTGGGAAACCTCGTGTGCGACATAAAATAATGAGACAAGAATGTCCATGTTTATAATTTCCCCAGGTTTTATTTAATTTAAAAAACAAAATGATAATTATTAAATTTTTTTTTAAATATTCATATTATTTGTAGTGTGGGTAGCTCAGTTGAAAAGCCTCAGGCTGGCAAATGATTCACTCCGAGTCGTATTTTTCCCCGATGATAATTTATTAGTTTACAGTGCTAAAAGGAAAGTACGTCCCTTACACATGCCACCCTGCCCGAGCCAGAGGCTTGGCCAATCGCAGGCTCTTGTTCTGGCGTCGTTTCTCTTCTTTCTCTTTTCCCTTATTTACCGCGAGAGGCTCGCAAAACAGACGCAGATCCGGTGTCGATATATATGGTCAACATATGTGTAACAAGTTTGAAAAACCCGGTCTCCAGGACGAGACAGAAAATATTCTATTAGACTCGTGTAAGTTCGAGAAATTACGACGCATCTATCAATTCCATATCCGATAATATTTCATTTATTCTTTAATGTCAATTATTTTAGACGAAGGTATATAACATATGGCAAAAAACAGCAATTGCTGCAACATTTTTTTCTCCTAATGAGTTATGCCATGCGTATTCGGAGTGCTAATGATTTATTATTAGACGTGTGAAAGGTCAACCATTGACGCATAGGATATTATGAAACTTTTTATTAATTTTATTGAATTTTTTATCAGCAATTATCAAATCGTAAGATGATGACTTATAAAACGCTCTTACGTCGAAATTAGTTCTGCCACTGTCGTATGACATCCCGAAGATCGATTATTTCGAATTAGTTCAAACGACAAATTCAAAATAATCACTCAATACACCTGCAGGCTGCAAAGAATCGAATACCAGCTTTTTTCATGACCCTGCCGTTGACGTACTCGAATTTCTGTTATGTGAATTTGAGATTTTACTTTGTCGTAAGATTTTACGAAACTTGGGGAAAATCACTGATTAAACATTGAATGGTAATTTTAGTAAATTTTAAAATCAAAGTTTCTTTATCTTCGAATGAATCGAACGGAAATACGAGAGATGGCAGCACCGTATGCTTCTCCGTGCGCTTACATAAATTTCCGCGCTGCGGCGCACGGATCCAATCTCAATTCGTCTTCGTGTTGGACAGCCCCTCGTTCTCTCTGTCCTAAATAGGAGGAAGAAAAAAAAAAACCCCTCAGTGTTAAAACTTCAAAATGGCGTAACCAGCACAGTGTAAACACCCCAGTTTTGCTTTAAGCTGTGCGTCGCGATATAACAAGTGAAATAACAATTGTGCATTGAGAGTATCGCGCGGGACTTTCCACTCATAATCGTGTTTTGACAGGTGTAAGGGAATAAATTTAATTTGAATGTATACTATCGAAATGTCGATCGCCCATTCCATGCCAGGTAAACGTCGAGTTCTCGCACAAAGTTTGACGTTGGAAGAATTTTTTTTTTTTTTCTTTTGCTTTTTTTTTATTCCTCATTTTCGTTCGTTTCGAGTTCAACGAACTCGCGCATTTTCGAGAAACTCGTAAATTTCAATCGTACGGAAAGAAAAACACACGTGAATGCTCGTTTTCACGACGCTTGCGAATTACTTTTATTCACGATTCTTTAATTGATCTCTGGAGATTGCCATAAAGATCTATGGCTATATGTATGTTTATATGCATCTCTTACTATTCGCAAGATCGAAAATTTTCGCATTGTAACGTAATCCAAATTGGAAGAAATTATGCATTTCGTCATATTCTCCGCGCGCTTAATTTTTCAGTTGTTACAACATTATACTTTCTCTAATTTGCGGAAGATGCGAATAATAATTTTTTTTTTTTTTTTGTACGCATTACAGGGTCCGACCCAACCAAAATGGCACAAAAACGCAGCGCGGGCAGTATAGGGTAAGTCAGTTATTGGATATTTTGTCGAGGAGAATTATACGTTTGTGCGGTTGAAATTAATATTTAAAGATTTTTTTTTTTTTTTTCGTACTTTTTTGAGTCATTTATTTGACGATATGTGGCAAAAATTTCACGCAGTATCCCGTAACCGGGATATGCTTATAATTTTCATCCAAGGCCGTTTGAATCGATTTTTATTGAGAACATTTGATAATCCGTAACGAGTATCGAAAATAATTTAATTCCTCCGATATGAATTGAATCGACTGACGTTTGGTAAAAAAAAATTTACCATCCCATTTCTGAGATTCGTACAGCGAAGTAGACTCGAAAGCACAAATTTGCCGGCGTTCGTTTGATATTGCTCATCGCTACTTTTGAGCGCTAAAAATTGTTGATACTCTTAAGAACAGCCGATTTGACATTGAAAATTACTGCGACAATTTTTTAATCAACGTAGAATTAGATTTTTTTTTTATCAACTTTGTACAAAAATATTCAATTCTGTTGTCGGTTGCGTCAAAGGAGAAATTAACAATAATGAAACAAAAATATTTTCATTAAACAAATGCATGAATAAATACATAAATACATAAATAAATGTGTCTGTGCTTTTTAGCGTGTATCGTTGATAATATTTTACATATATAAAATATTTTTGATATGTGCACTCAACCGTTTTTTTTTTTTTTTTCTCGTGAAAAGATAAAGTTACGGTCTATTATGAAACGGTTATTACTTCCTGAAAATATTTTAACGATCATTCTTACACGTTAATTACAAATAATATTCTTCTCAGAGAGTAAAAATAATTATTACATGGAACAAATTTTTATAAATATTCATAGCTATTTATTGAAACTTGTCAGATTTTTTTGAACTTTGTTTGAACTTTGGGTTATTTCGATGTAGGCATCCCACGATAATATTTACCGTCGAATTTTCTACACCAATTCATTCATTTATTTTTCTTAGTCAGATCGCTGAAAGTTTTGGATTTGTTGAATTCATTAAAATTATCGTTACGGAAATTGAAATGCGTCGAACTTGTATGTAGATGACTTGAGGAAGAAAAAAAATTTTATTCGATCTTTATACATTAGCATAGAATGAATACTTTGAAAACTTGACTTTTCATTCGATGCAAAGTTCAAATCAAGCAGGTAAGAGTCCCGATGCAGAGTAAAAAAAACGTCGATTTTTCACTAAAGTCGAACATTCGATCGATGTTTAGTGACCTCTAAATTTTTTTTTCAATTAAAATACCCAATGAATTTTTGAAGATGGTAAAAAGAGCTCCCTTTCCTAGGGAGAGCCGAATTTTGAATTGTTTTTTTGTTTTCTTTCGCCACCCTAATACTTGTATATTTAATGAATGATTTTCTGGCAATTCCTGAAAACATTTACACACACACACACACATCAATGAGACATACGTAATTTTTTAAAAAGATTTTCAAGTAAAATCATTTGTCTGTGTTATTGAATTTTTTTGATTTCTCAAAAATGACTTTGAAAATCCTCTTTTCACAGCAATTAAAAATAATCTCAATGAAGTTGGATAAAAAAAAAATAATACGTTCTTATGCGTAAAATACTCAGTTTTTTCAATAAAAATAATGCTGATCTGCTTAAAATTGAGCAAAGTACTCGGAAAAAAAAAAAAAAAAAAAAAAAAAATGAAGAATGACGAAAAATCTGTTTTTACGCATGAGCGTAATTATACTACAATTGAATGAATATTTTTTTTCGAAATCCTTGCAGCTATTTATGAAGTCTTCCAGAGTGCAATGAGTCTCATGTTTTAGCTGAATTAAATCAGTCCAAAGATTCTGTGCTCCTGATTAAGTGAATTGAATATTTCACTTTTTGTTAAAACTCGCCCCTAAACATGCCTTTCGATTTTTTTTTTTAACTCTTAGAATAAAATATCGAAGCGTGCTTTTTGTGTAAAAAAAAAAGTCTTATACCTAATTTAAACGTTGCTGGGTCATCTGCGTAACAGACAGACGCCTCTGCTATTACTTTTTTTTTTATTTATTATTTCAGTAAGAAATTCGCGAGAAAAAAAATGTCAAAAATGAGAACAAAGTTTTAAATTGTCAAAATTTACGAGAGCTAAAACACCGGGAAAAAAAAGTCTAGTGTTATAAGCCTGTAGCGTAATGTGGAAGTCGTGATATCTCGGGCGAGAGAACGTTCATTCGTCTGTGACTGTTCGGGTAATATTGGCGACATACCTGCGAGAATAGTAGAGACCTTATATTGTCTTCGAATAAGTGAGCTTCGATGAACCTGTACCGTTGAGAAAATTCCCGAGGTTTAAATATATATACACACACACACACACACACACACAAATATATATATATATATATATATGGGGCATTCCAAGTCGAATCACGTGCTAATCGGCCTGACCTCCTCGGATTCAGTTGACGAATTTTTTTTTTGCATATTTTGGTTAAAAAAAGGTTATTTTTTCAGATTTTTATCACTTGTTTTACCCCATAAAATAATTTTTTTTCCCATAACTTTTGAGTAAAAATAAATTAGGCCCAGGTTTAGAATTCTGAAAATTTTTCCATAAAATCTAGGAATAAAAAAAAAGTATTTTTATCGCAGTTAGAGAGTGGGCCGACAATAATTTATATTTTTTTTTAATTAAAAAAAAAAACGTTATTTTCAAAATTTTGAATAATTAAAAATGTCAATGATAGTTTATTGTAGAGAAAAAAAAAGGAAAATAAAATGTCGCTTGGTAAAAATTTTTTTTCCCTATATATTGATGGTAAAACGCTGAAAATTCGCCCAATAATTGAAATAAAATTGAATTATTGGGTGAATTTCATTGAAACTAGCATTGAAATTGTTAATTTTTCAAAATTTAGAAAATAATTTTTTTTCTTTAATTAAAAAAAAAAACAAAAATAGAAATTATTGTCGGCCCACTATCTAACTGCGATAAAAATACTTTTTTATTCCTAGATTCTATGGAAAATTTTTTAGAATTTTACACCTGGGCCTAATTTATTTTTACTAAAAAATTATGGGGGAAAAAAAATTATTTTATGGGGTAAAACAGGTGATAAAAATCTGAAAAAACAATCTTTTTTTTTAAATCAAAATATGCCATAAAAAAATTCGTCAACTGAATCCGAGGAGGTCAGGCCGATGACCACGTGATTTGACTTGGAATGCCCCATATATATATATATATATATATATATATATATATATATATATATATATATATGCTATACTACAGTATATGTAAATCTGTCGGAGATGGCAGGTACACTCGACTTTTCGAGTAAAAGACGGAAAAGAAAAGAGAGAAGTAGAAGAAGAGACAGAGAAAGAGAAAGATTCCTCGCTGGTTGTCGTCGCCCGCGAAGCATTCAAGTCTTCGTAAATCCTGAAGACTCGACCTCGCACGTGTTCTCTTCTGTTCAACAACGAGACAACATTTTTCTCCTCACTTTCATCCTGCGCACATAGAATTATGATGACGAAAAATTCGCCAGCCTACAAAACAGTTCATTTAGAAGATAATAATAATAATAATAATAATAATAATAATAATAATAATTAAATTTACGTATTACGTCGAATTACAAAATTTCTTCGATCTCCGGCAGGTTCATTCACCATTTTGTGGTGGGAGAAGAGATAGGCTGTACGGGATTGTATGCTTGCTGTATGGTGGAATCAGTCAGTGGCGAGTCGTGGGTGCTGAAGAGTCGAACGATACACGGGTCTTGCCTCGCGCTGCAACCAACTCGTTGCCTCCTTATCACAATATATATATATATATATATATATATATCGTTACACACATTCATAAATATATACATAATACCGAATGTATATACTTTTTACAGTCAAGTGAATCACGTATTCCTCGAGCTCTCCGGAATCATCATGATCATCGCGTGACTCCTCGACGCCTGTCGACACAGACACTCACACACACACACAAACACAAACTCACAAAAGTCTCGCAATAAGACTCGTCCGAGAAAGATCCATCGTGCATAAAAACGTTCATCAGCAGGGACCGGGAATTCTCGGGTGGCAAATGAAAAAAGTAAAAAAAAAAAATTCCTCCGACCAAAGATTTTTTTTTTTTTCGAATTCACGAGGTACGCGATTCGATAGTGAAATGAGAAATTCATCGAATGGTGAAAAAAATCGTCATCGACCAGAGAGAAAACAAATTCGGGAAATTATGAATCTCGGATTTATACGAACGACGAACGAATCTTTCATCCGCGATTTTTTCCGCCGCGGAGCTTTTTTAGCCGTTCGTTCGTACGGGCAATTTTCATCGATTCACCGCGATGCCGAATAATGAAAAAGAAAACGGAATACGGAGAGACTTTTTTGTTGTTTTTTTTTTTCCTTCGAATGACCAAGATCGTTTGAGGAAACAAGGGCCGGGATAGAGAAGAAAAATGAAGAATCCGAGGATTTTAATTGAGCTGCTTATCTTCCCGCGATTCTTTTACATACTGTAATAAGATTCGTGAAAGTGGTGTTGCCCCACTCCCTCGCTGCTATTGGGGACGATACGAAACTTTCCAAAACGCAACCGAAATCCTTGCGATCGTCGCCAACGGCGAGATCCAATGTATATATATATATATATATATATATACACACACACACATACAAATATATATATACATATATACAACAACAAAAAAGAAAGACTGAGAAAAGTACGTCTGGGTGTCGTGATCCGATCGATCCTAAAACATACATCAAATAGTACAAACGCGATTGTAAAACAATTTACGCGCGCGACTCTCTCTCTTTTAATACCGTCGATCAGTGAATTCGTGAAAAATTGATCCAATCGGTGTGCGGTGTTGAAAAATTTCAAATACAAAACCAGCACCAAAAGGGAATATAAATCTTACGAGGATAAAAAAAAAAAAGAGAAAAAAAAAAAAAGAAACAACGACGTATCGTGTTGGAGTAAAGATTCGTCGTTGAGATAGAATATTCTGGTGTGAGCGAGATGTACGGAGGTGGCACGGGTAGCACGGGCTATGGGGTTGGCTTGGGCCACGGTCCGCCTGGTCCATCGCATTATGTGCCCCCATCAACGATCCCTTATCAATTGGGACCACCGCCTCCACCGCCATTGCCACCTCCGTCCGTACAAACGACACAGTGCCAGATTCCCGGTGGCACTCCCGTTAACGCTACCAATCAAGGTCTCACTTACGGACCAAATTTATCGCCGATTCATATGCAACAGTCGCAAGACAACAACACGCCTCAGTCCAAGCGACGAAGGTAAAGAAAGAAAATTCGAGAAAACTGAAGAATATAGGGGAGGGGGAAAAAAAAAAAAACAACGAAAAAGCGTAAATTATGTGAAAAAAGGGTGGAAACGTTCTCTCATTGATTCAGGGTGTCCAGGCGTTCTCGAAGTCTCGAAATTTTCCTTGAATTTTGTTTATCGTTGAAAAATTATTGAATTTTTTGACTGATTAACTTTTTTTTTTTTTGTACATCAATTTTGACCTTCTCATGACGGAAGCTTTGATCGTTGTGCGAAATTTGGAGCAGGCAATTCGCGAGTTTCAACTTACAGCTCTTTTTTCCTCCTCACTGCCATACGCAGTTTCATGCTTAAAGTTTCATGATTAAAGTTGCCAATATATTCATCGATATTCGATATTTCCTAAGACATTTTTATGCATTCAGTAATTGGCCCATATTCTCAATATTTGGAAAATTCCAACTGTCGGACATGTTTTTTTTGGTAAATTTGAAAGTTCATAAAATCCGATGCTCTTTTTTTTTTTTTTACCAATTATCACGAAATTCAACACCAAACTTCCTCCAAGGCTACTCTATTCATGGAATGGAATTAGCCAGAAATCTCACAATTTGGGGGAATTACGGTTGGAAACTTTTTTTTTTTTTATTCAAAATTTCATAAAATCTGAACCCTTTCACCAGATCTTTCGAAATTCGATAACTTTCATCAATGATACTTTATTCATGGGAAAAAAAAATCTAGTCCAACATCTTAGAATTTGCGAGTAATTAGAACTGTCAGAGACTTTTTTTTTTTTTTTTAATTTAAGATTTCATGAAATCCTACAATAGATTTTCGTCAAATTCAATCACTTTCAAATAACAACCGTCAAATAAAAAATTACAAAAGTCAAAACTATCACGGAATCATTTTAATAGACATTTTAATAGACACCCTGTAATTGAGAAACGTTTATCTGAAGCAAGGAATATATATATATATATATATTTCGGTTTTCGTTTGATCGAAACAATCATTTTTCGTCTCATCGACTTTTCTCCAATTTACCTTGGCCCGATAGATTTTTGTCCTAAAATTTTCTTCGATTCGCCCTCGTGGTCGTTCAAATCCTCTTTTTTTTTTTTTTTATTTTTTTTTTTGCGCAGAGATACAAAATTGCTTAGATACAGCGATCGTTCAATGGATATTGCAATATCGTTGCTTTAAACGCAATTTGGATATGTGGCGTGTGACCGTGCCCCGTCTCGTTTCTCATCCGGTTTTGTCTCTTTCGCGAATCGTGACCGGGCCCCCCCGGTTTCTGGATCTCATATCGAAATCGAGAGTTCACCGGGGGCCACCATCGTCATCCACCCACATTGCCAGCAAGTAAATTCAACGACCATAAACCGTGTATATAAAATGTCTTACGAGCCGAGAACGGATAAATGCTGCTTGTAACCGGGGCTCTATTTGCTGCACGAGAATGAGACTCGAACGAGAGTCGCATTCGAGGCCGCGCTAGACGATTGAAAATTCGCAAATTACAAACAAACAAAAAAAACAAAAAAATATGCCAATTTTTCGTTTCACAAAGCTTCTATCAGTCTCTTTGCAGATATTTAAAATAAAATTTTATTATTCTCAATAATTGAATTCGCCTGTCGTAATTTGTAAATTTGTATTTAACTTTTTTTTTTTTTTTTTTTTTTTTTTTTTTTTTTTTTTTTTTTTTTCAAAATAACGAATTTCATAAATTTTCAATCACCTTGGCGATTATCTCGCAATATATTATCAAATATATGCCAAGCCTTTTCTCTCCGTTTGCGCAGTTAATTTCACTCCGGTATCTTGCAAAAGTTCTCGAATTTTTATTTCAATTTTTTTAATTTTTCTCAATCCCATTGCGCATTCCCGCATAAATTCGTCCGGAAAATTTTCTATCCAAATGCAATTTTTCAGCATTCGAGAACATTTCGAATGTTCAGGATTGAAAACTTGCCTATCTTTTTTTTTTTTTTTCTCTCTTCACTATCACACAGCTTCCCCCTTGAGTAAGCGAAGTACGTTATTTTTATATTTGTCCCCGAGTCTCGGATAAGAAACACGTTGAAAACGATACACGATAGTCGAATGACCGAAGAATGAGAGAAAACAAAAAAAAAGTAAAAATAAATCGTGACCTTGAAATTCTATCAACGACGTTGTACTATTAAATTTTAATTACGGAATTAGTCGATGTTCGACATCGGACCCGAGTTCATTATATATATATATGCATATATATATATATATATATGAACACGAATGTATACTCCTGGCCTAAAGTTTCATTTGCAGTTATTTAAAATATCAGATTTGATGCTAACAAATTATTGTTTTTATCGAAATGAATTATTATCAATGAAAAAATTCCAATCTCAAATTAAAAAAAAAAAAAATTACTCAAATCTCACGAATTTTTGACAAAAAACAAAAAAAAAAAATATTAAACATCCTTTTACGAATTATACAGGCTTATTGGCATACGTATGGAAACTTTTAACTGGGAGTGTATGTGTCGCCTGCAAGTGTTGGATATACTTTCGTGTTTACGGAATTCATTTGTGCGAAATCAGCAACTTCCACGAGCCATAATGCAATAACATAAAGCGAGGCAAAACTTTTGACGAGCTCTCGCATACGTTTATATATGTATATATATATATATATACATATATAATCACTTCCATTGAACTCAGGGAACGTTAATTGACAGTTTTTTCCTTTCGTTTCTTACTTATCGATCATTATAGTCCCTGGTATTCCGATAGAAAAATATATTAGAAAATCTCGCGTTACTGTAAATCAATTCAATTCAATTTTTTTTTTTAATCACAGATCTGATCAGATCGCCCATATTTACAGTTATACCATTTCGACACTTGAACGTAAATTAAATTACGCGTATGAACGTTCTATATACGCAAAAACCAATGTGAATCGACACTCGAAGAACTTGCACGAATTTTTTTTACGCGAAGCAAGCTTTGTGGGCAACAATTTCTAGCCAACGAATGATGAAGTAATTTCGAGAGAAACGAGATCTGTCGATCTTGAATCTCGATTCGATTGTTCACGTCGTCAATTTGGTTTCGTAATAACGAAACTTCCTTCTTATCTGGCCCCAAAGTCTTCTTTCTTCAGCCACGAGTACCTTTACACCGGAACTCGTGTGATTTTCACTTATCTGCCAGCTGTATCATACCTTGCACCAATCGAATTCACACAATTCGTTATTCCAGCTGAATTATATTTATTTTCACAAAATATCTCCAATTGCCCAAGCTCGGGGATTGGGAATTACGATAGTCGAGAAAAAAAAAAGTGATGCACCAAGATTTCGCTCTGGCGAAAAAAAAAGGGGACCAGACGCAATATTACTTCATTGTTTTTTTTTTTTTTATCGATCTAGTAATATTGTGCACATTTACATCGGACAATTGGAGTTTTCCAGAGCCATATTTCACCCTACCCTATGACACGATGTGGTAACACGACTTAACATCGTTAGGCTCGTCGTGGTGCCCATTAGCATACACCACCTCTGCGTTTCCTACTCGCGAGTTGGATATCAAAACAAAATCCACTTGTTCGGGTATTCGTCACGTACTGGAGATCTCCTTGTGCAACGAGAAGATCGTTATTGCACAATCTCTCAAGCTTTTTTTCTCTCTATTTTGGTTTTTTTTTCTTTCTTTTTTTTCCTTTCACTCATCCTGTACATTTTCCATACGCGGGGGAATCGCGCGTGACAAATTCCTCGTACAGGGTGTGCATTCACCAAAGATCAATGCATCTACGAAGAATAATTAACGAATTAAATTTTATCGAGTATCGATGATTAAGGGGAGCAACTACTTTGGGAGACCGAAAATTAGGTAATTTTTGGGATTTTTTTTTTTAATGTGAAAAAAAAAAAAAAAACAACGGAAATTTCCCAAACTCTGACAATAATTTAGTCATGTTTCCATGCATCTCTGGTAATTTTACAGCTCGCAATTCTAATCTGGAATTACCCAAAAAAAAAAAAAAAAAAAAAAAATTCTACATTGTTGAGATGTTTTTTAAGAACATTTTTAGCATATTTTTTTACGACATTTTGCAATAATAAATACGTTTTAAACAATATCTTTCCAACTATAGGTTCATGTTTCAATGAATTATATTATGCAAATGTGTGCTCAATTTTGAAGACGATCGATCGTTTAGTTTTTTTATTTGTAATTCCTGCAAATTGAAAAAATTCCGTTTCGAGAAAAAAACACGTTTGAAAGTTTCACAAACGCTTGGGGTGGCCGAGCAGAGAAGTGTTATCCTTCATATACCTACCGTTAGAAGAAATCCGAATATCGTTTTGAAATTTTCAGCATGTATTCTTGAGATATTTTGCTAACGATTCATGAAATTAAAAAAAAAAAAAACGAATTTTTTGAAGCATCTAAAGTGGTTGCTCCCCTCAATAAAGTCAGGGACTGTCCCCAGCGAGTCGAAAAAAAAAATTTCACGGTGGTTATTTTGGTTCTATTGTATTCCATATGGACGAAGAAAAATGTCATTGCTTTTCTGATTAATTAAGGAGATTCTTAACATATATACTTGGGTGCGCGCGGGTGACGTGCGGGGCAGATTGCGTTCGGCATTTGTTTCACCAGATACGTTTTTATTTTATTAATTTGCCATTACTCATGCTCAATTCTGTTTACAAGTATATTTCACAATTGGCACGGTGAAAAACTTTCTTCATGGGCAAATTATATCTATGAAGTTCTAATATATCGTTTAAGCGGTTCTTCCGGGGGAAATGTTACCGTTTTTTCACTCCTAAAATAATCTCCAATCATAGCTTCGAATACTTCTCCCATAAGAGCCCACGTATAAGCATTTTACCACGTAAATTAGCAAAAATTCATCAAATTCCACGCTCCATTAATGTTAAAACGCGTGTACCACAATTTTTCAAGATTATCCCCAGGGAATTTTGATGGCCAATATAATTTTTACTCATAAATACATTAGTGTAATAATTTTATAATGAAAACTAACGCGACGTCGGACCGAGAAGACGAAGGTCTCGTTAATTGATCCGTCGACGTAAGTACGGAAGCGCGAACGTTTATAAGCCCTAACGACGTAGTCACGAGAGAAGGAAGGGAAAAAAAAAGAAAGAAAAGAAAAAAAGAACGAGACCCTCGAGGATAGGGCAAGGAAGAAGTCTCGTGGATCGTCCCTTCGAGCCTTATACGCGTTGACTCTTGGTCTTTTTTTTTTTTTTCGATCAATTTTTAGGTTCTTTGTAGATTTCGCTTCCTCATAGCTTTACAATCATAAAATAATTTTAAAAAATCGAGGCGTTGTTGTCAGGTACTCCAAAATAGTCCTAAACTCAAATTTAACAAAAAAGGTTCGCTAAAGTTATGATTCACAGGAAAGAGTCATGAAAAAGTCCTTACTTTGATCCTGATAAAACCTTAAATGTCATGACTTGTTGATTGTCGAAAAAAAAAATTGGTTAGTGGCCAGCGTAACACACATTTCTGCCATTAACATTGGCCAGTGTAGGGTTGACGAAGAGTTAACGCAGAGTGGATAGCTAGATATATTTATTTTGTTTACCCAAAACTGAATCATCAACTGAAATAATTATTCAGTTAACAATTCAGTCTGTTCGCACGAAAGTTCGAACTTTGCAGAAGGCTCCGTTACACAAGTGATGCGGCTTATCGACAAGATCTGAAGACGAGTACTCGAGATCACGTGGATAATACAAAATTATGTAGATATTTTTGTCGGTGCAAGGTCGATCGGATAGTGATTCAATAATTTCGCGAGATCCGTAAGTTCCAATAATTGGAACATTTACTCGATGTTGAAGTTACAGGCGAGTTTCTTGATTTTAAAGCTAAATGTGTGCTTTCCTGTCAGACTGCATTGCGCAAAGATTCTTAGATCTGCGCGAGAGAGGGGCTCCTGAATTGAGATATTTAACGTTGGAGTAGTTAATATTATTATATTTATGTCCATTCGCAAATTTTTCTCCATTGACTTTAACAATTTCGTCTTACTCGCAGAGGAGGATTAGCGCTAGATCCCAAAATTACGTGAAAAGCTCGATTGTAAATCTGCATCTTTTTTCTTATTTCTCAGAGTCCTTTAGATTATTAGAATCTTCATCGCTTTGTATCCAAAGGTGTTATGCCATATCTGGGGACTGTGTGAGACCTTTTTCTGGACTCGCCGGGTCACTGGCGCTTACCGTTTGCCAGCCAGGAGTCTTCGTTTTTTTTTTTTTTTTTCCCCTCCTCGGTCTTCTCTTCTGGCAAGAGGAAGATAACTCATCGTGATCACGAAAGTAAAACGGTACATGTATACGAATTTCGCTGTCCTCTGGCCATATCGTCTACCTGCCCCAAAGATATCTTCCTCAATATCAACACATCACGAGCCCGTTGTTCATTACTCGACCTGGACATTGAGAGAACGATTTATTTCACTTCGTGTCTCACATATAAAAACCACCGTAGACAGGTATATATATATATATATATATATATATATATATATATATATATATATATATATACGCAACAACGTTTCGTCGCTCGAAATCTCACGATCTAGCCCGAAAAACTTGTCGCTCGTACTTGGATGTATATATATGGAGAAGCATTGAATGTAAATTCAGGGGGAATAAATACATTGTATTGTCGTACTACAACGCTGCGAGAGAAGCAAATAGGAACGTAACGTGTAAAGGAAGAAAAGAAGAAAGAAAGAACGAAAGAAAAAAATGATGTAAAGGAAGAAGGAAAATCGCATCCATGATTCAGTAAAAGGATCACAGTATCGAACCTCTCGCACTACTATATGCTCCAAGGAATCTTTTTTTTTTTTTTTTTTTTTTTTTTTTTTTTTTTTTCTTTCTCTTTGGCCGGGAGTGTATTCCTCATATAACGCTCGTTGCTGCTGGATCCAGCTTTAAAACCGCGATCAAACGAAGCTCACGGTCTCTCGCCGATCCACCCGGATACGCTCGTTCTCCCGGGGGAAACCTACACCCCCACTTTGAGGACCCTGTCTCCCTCTTACTTTCTCTTTCTCTCTCTCTCTCTCTCTCTCTTTCTTATATTCTTTCTCTCTGTGCTCTGTGCTCCGGCTTTTAAACGTCGGAGGTCCAGAAGTGAAAGAAGAAGAAATCAACGATGAAGAGGAGAGGGCGATTCTCCTCTTCGGTGCTGAGAACACTAGATGGGATATCTCTCCGCCAAGCTCTCTTTTTCCCTTCAGGGTCAGAACCGTGCATCACCCGACTCTATCCTACAACCATATAGCCCGGACTATGGCTTTTGCTCACCGGACCTTGCCTATCGCTCTCCGCGCTTCTTCTTCTTCTTCTTTTTCTTTCACTTCTTCTTCTTTATCTTCGTCCTCTTCTTTTTTTTCTTCCTCTTTTCGTTCCTCTTCTTTTTCATCTCCCACTTTGGGCTCTTTTTCCTTCCCCTGGCTTGACTCCCTCGCATCGACGATTTCGCATATATGCGCCCTATTCATACATGCTAATACTATATATATATATATGCGTCCACATAATTCCCGTATACTTGCGATCCAAGTCCGCGGCGCCGGTAGAAACGTTCACCGATAATGAGGCGACTGCCGTTGCGCCGGCGGGCATCCACGTTGACGGATTTACGATCCTTCGAGGAAAACCGATGGATAAGGATTCTCTTAGGAGGCAAAGAGATACATTGAAATCTTCTCGCCTGAGTATAAACGTTCTAGATTCATTTATCGTATCAGTGATTTTGGGGTGGGGGTTAACAGTCGATGTGTAAAAAATCGTATAGAATCGGAATCCGTTGAGCGAGTCACCCTAAATTTCACATAAAAAATGTTGGTCACCTGTGAATCTAAAATTTTATTTAGATTGTTGAGAAATTCTCACATCTATAATTTAAAAAAAAAAAATAAAGAAATGAAACTTTTCTATTTTCCTCAAATTTGTATGAATATTATATTATTCGTTTTTTATTTTATTTTATTTACAGGTCAGACGAGGATGATCCGAGTGGCCTGAAGTACAGAAGGATAGACGACGAGAACGTCCAGGACAAGGAGAGATTCGCTAGGTTCGTATTGAAAAATATACTACTAGATTATTTATTGGTCATGCGTAATTGCTTGGGAAAGAAAAAGCCCGAGTATAATTGAAAATTCTACAGAGCAATGCAAAAAGAACGTGAAAAGTCTCGATCTCACTTATTCCAAATCCGCTGTATTGTAATATATAATGCACGACTAGGTGTACTGGTAAATTTGTTCTTGTTTTTTTTTTTTTTTTATCGAATTCACGACTCGAAGAACCGATTCGAGATTCTCGTGAGCTATTAGGTAACATAAAATATGTCGATCGATCTTAAATCACGCCGGATCCATCTTCCTTGTTTCATATATACCCATATATATATATATCACGTGCACATCGATCGATAGCTTTCCTCGACTTTGCTTTACGGCTAGCCATTAGTCACGAGTTAACTCGCTCGTTACACTTCTCCAAAACACTCCGCTTAATCTTCTTCCTCTACTTCATCAACTTTTACCTTCAATTCGCTACAACAGTGCAAACGTACGAATCCCGCTAATCAGCCGTATATATTCTTTTTTCTAGCGTGGGAAAATATAACTAATCCGTATGTTGCTGTTTCACACGATTTATTCTCATCCTTGTCTCATCCATTCGCACGATTTATTATCATTAGCCACCAAATAGTTGGCTCCTTATAATACGCGAAGAGTAATGTCAAACGTTTAAGAGCGATTGAGAATGAAAGCAATGTTGTCTTTAAATATGACATTCCGAAGATGAAAAAGGCTTCGTTTGAATCTCAGGGTATGATTGAGAATTGTATAGGTGACCATGAGAATTCGAGACAAGTATAATCGTCATCAACGTCCTCGAAACATCAAGAACATCAACAGTAAGAATAAGAAGAAGAAGAAGAAGAAGAAGAAGAAGAAGAAGAAGAAGAA
The DNA here is from genome assembly GCA_963564615.1 of Rhorus exstirpatorius. Classification (NCBI taxonomy): domain Eukaryota; kingdom Metazoa; phylum Arthropoda; class Insecta; order Hymenoptera; family Ichneumonidae; genus Rhorus; species Rhorus exstirpatorius. The sequence goes on from OY751316.1 coordinate 10,174,624, forward strand.
GAAGAAGAAGAAGAAGAAAAGCAGCACGCGTCCATTATAAACGTAAGCCAAAAATGACTAGGATTCATGTGATGACTTATCTGTTATTACAATCCAGAGACGGCAGACATCATCAACCGAAACACATATACAAATCCAAAAGGACAGTGAGGATCAGGAGGAGGAGCAAGCTGCGACGACCGAGTAAAATATCCAGAAAGGAGCAAAAATAGAGAGAGAGAGAGAGAGAGAGAGAGAGAGAGAGAGAGAGAGAGAGAGAGAGACGGAGAAAGAGAAAAAGAAAAAATCGAGATGTGTTTTGCGGCAAGCAAAGAAGTATAAAGAGAAAGAGAGAGAGAGAGAGAGAGAGAGAGAAAGAGAGGGAAGGAATCTTCTTAGTTCACCGCCTTCATCGCCATGGAGACCCTTGCGGCAGTCAGTAATTGCGTTATTAACTTAAAAGTGAGGTTCTTGCGCTCTCCGCTCTCTCTCTCGCTCTGTCTCTCTCAACGAAATATCCCCGAGAGACCGCGACAGGGTGCACCGCTCTCCTCGCGACATCAACAATTGTGGCAGAAGCAATCATTCCAATTTTTTTTTTTTTTTTTTTTTCCTTCATCTCTTCTCTCGCAACTCGCGCAATAATACACAACGAATAATGATGAATATAAACTCGAGCCAACTTGCATAGAATTTTTTATCAAAGTTTACTCGCCGATTTTTTTCGAACATTCACTCGATGGCACGGAGTGCTTCATATGAAGTATGGCGAATTTATTTTTCGTATCATCGTAGATGAGAATACAAAAGTTGTATTCGCCGAGGTGCGGTTGCCTGGATAATCTCGCATCGGGAGGCTACTAACGTACAAGCTCCATTTGAGATTTGGATAACGTGAGGCAGAATCGAGAAACAGAGTCAGGGGAGGAAGAATATAAAAGTTATGAGAGGCTTGGATTGTGCTGCCGTTACTTCGAAACGAGAAGAGAGGAGAGCATATCCCAGGACGGCCAACTTCGAAGCGGACCTCTGACCCCAAAGAGCTCTCTTGGATCTCTCTCGCTTCTTATATATGTATATGTATATATATACACATATATATATATATATATATTTGCAGGATTTTCCAACGACCTGAAAAGTCATGGAAAACCTTAATCGTCATGAAATTTAATAGCATTCTCAACAATTTCATGAAATGTCATGAAATTTTTCTCATTGAACCTGAAAATTTTATTTTTAGGTTTAGTCTATCTATTTTTACATATATATATATGTATATATTATGAGTTACTCATAATTGGTAAAGTGGTAACCCTCACGGAAATTTAGCTGCATGAAATATATGCAAAAAATATATGCGAAGTAGAAGTTTTTGGCGTCTAAAATATAAGTTACATAATAATTTTCATGCGCGTCATGGATTTCGAATATATTTCACATATAACTCGTGTAAGTATATGAATAAAATATATTTTTCACATATGTAATGTTTATCTGTGGAATAGTTGTGAAATATATCGCGTATATGGAAAATATAATGTAACATATATTTTAGGCGCCAAAAACTTCTTTATGTCACATATATTTTTTTTTTGCATATATTTCACGTACATAAATTTCCATATGGGGCGTTATCCTTGTTGAATGAAAATTTTATTTTTCTGGGATACTTATCTCCATTCGCGTGAGAGATTTAAACAATACAAAAAGTTGCTCCTAAGGGCTACATTAACCATCCCATAATTGGTAAAGTTTGCGCGAACCTTGTTGAAGGAAAATTTTAATTTTCCTATTAATGTACGTTGTGCAGTAATTAACGCTGTTAATGGCTTCGTTTTTTTCGAGCAACAGACGTAAAACTTACGTTTTACAAAGTTATAAACACTTGATCGTTCCTTTTGTGCACTAAATGGATGAGAAAATTTCGATACCTTGCGCAGTGGTGTTATTGAAAAACTTCATTGCTTCTTCCCTTTCTTTTTTTTTCTTTCATTTTAACAATTTTTAGACTCTTTATGCATTTCACTTCCTCGCAGAGGTAGCTTCGCAATGATAAAATAATAATAATAAGATAAAATCGAGTCGTAATGTCAGAGGGTGCTTGCAACACTACAGGTAGCCCTAAATTTACATTTAAAAAAATGTAAAAAATGTGATTCATAAAGATTCACGGATTCAGGTTTAGATTATATTTTTTTTAAATACTTTATCGACAGGTGTATAATCTTTGTGGAACGTTTCAAAATTATGCTCCTTCTCAGATACATACAGTGAAAATAACGTAAATGCGATATTTTTTCATGTTAATTTATCCTCGCGTATCTTGGCTCTCGATGATAAAAAAAAAACTGACATTTTTATGAGACAATTTTACAAAATTGTAAATTATCATCACAGTTTTTTTTTTTTTGTTTTTTTTTTTTTTTTCAATCAGTATGGCTCGAACTTTTTTTCCATATTTTTTACAGCACTATTCGAACGATAAAAAAAAATAGTACATTTATAGATCTGTGAGAGAATTTCTGTGGACACAAACTTTTTTTTTCAATCATAAAACGCCTCATCTGTAAATATAAATTATATTATTTTTATATTCGATTGATGAATTTTTGCAAAATTCCTAACAATTAATTTTCACCGAGATACGAAATTTGTCCGTATCGCTTGCCAAAGAAAATTATCTCTCGACGAAGAGAGTAATTGTACAAATGGGATCGCACACGCGTGTGTCTCAAGTTCGAGAAATCGCATAACGTATCTCGACTCATCCACGAGACATGCACTTTGCATGGCAGCATCTTTGGGTTTCTCTTCGAGTCCGATAGAATCGCGATTATCCGCGAGGATTCTCTCGCGTGCGAGATTCTCGAGTTTCCTTCTCTCTCCATCTATCTCTCCCCCTTCCTCTCCGATACACAACTTGTAAATTTAACCGTGAATTATCATAAATTAAACGCCGCATTAAATTTACGATTATACGTGTGCGTGTGCTTATGCGTTTTGGAAAAAAGTGAACGAGGATGTATAGTCGTCGAGGAAACGTCCGTCGGTTCGTTACTCCGTTGGCGTTGTACCATGCAACTGATACGCGATATTATAGCTATTCCTGATAATTCTCCCGTTTCAATGGCTCTTCTACAATTTTTCTAAAATTACTTCACAAATTAAAACAAACAAAAAATTCATTTGAAATATCGAAAAGATTGAGTAGAGGGGTTATAACAAAGCTGTTGGCTAAAGTCCCACAAAATCGAAAAACCCTTTAGACGGGACATGGCTTCCTGAAATCCTTGTCGCTAGCATTGATCTAATTTTGTTTTATTCTTCTTCTTCTTCTTCTTCTTCTTCTGTTCACAATAGCCGTGAAAATCATTGCGAAATCGAGCGTCGCAGACGGAACAAGATGACCGCTTATATCTCGGAACTCTCGGAAATGGTGCCCACATGCTCGACTCTCGCGAGGAAACCTGATAAGCTGACCATTCTCAGGATGGCCGTCGCTCATATGAAGCAATTGCGAGGTGAGCTAAAATCATCATTATTGAAAAAAAAAAACAGAAGTAATAATAATAATAATAATAATAATAACAGTAACAAAAAAAAGTAATTATCATTATCTTTCGTATACACCGATGAAAATTATCACGCTTTTTGTCGTAATTTTTTCGCCTTTTCTTCCTCAATATTTCCAGTTGTCTCTCTCGCTTTTCTCGCAAGGAGGCGAGCGAGCAGTGTCATCAACGATGACTCGGGAGTTATCAATGTAGCGGCGGGCTGTCGAGTAGAGAAGGGGGCGAGGGGGGGAGAAAAGAAAAATCGCAACAGCCCGAGAGCATGATTTTTGACGATCCTTCGTCGGTGATAACGAAAAAAAAAAAAAATAACAAAAATACGTTGTTCAACTGTAACAGCGAGGTTTTTTTTTCGCGATTGGGCACGTATTGTTCGATAGCTCCTCTTTCTCGTGCTCTCTCTCTCTCTCTCTCTCTCTCTCTTTTTCTCTTGTTTCGTTTGAGAGACAAAAAAAAAACCAAGTATCCCTCTTGGGAACGAATTCTTAAAATATAAATCAATCAAGTCGTATTAAATGCTGTTTTTCATCGTCGGGCTTCTCCGCCTCCTGTGAAATAATGAAACAATAATGATCTCTCGCTCTCGCTCCTTATTATCGAGTTATTCAATCGTTCGTGCTAGATGATTAAACATTAACGCCCCCGGACTCGTTGATCGACACGTTCGAATTTCACACGCATATATATATATATATATGCGTTTGTCGCACAACAAAAACAAAAAATCCCGATTAAATTTGTTGTTCCACAGCTATATGTTTTCCGATGATAGTAATGAAAAATATTATCGTGCTTATAAGAGATGAATAATGGTGTCATGAATTGTGATAATTGTACAAGTTTGCAAACCCTCCGTGTGAACACTTCTTTTTTTTTTTTTTCAGACCTTCGGTGTGAACACCGGAGCTTCAAGGGACATTCCCAATTTCTCAAATTGTTTCGGAGCTTTTAAAAAAATCGGGACAAAAAAAAATCACGCTCACTTCTCAGAGTGTCTTAAACATTATCCAGAAGTCATTAAAGTCAAATGTCAAACAGATTTTTCAATAAAAATTGAAATTTTTACAATAATGTGAGAAAAAAAGGAAAAATTGAAATTTCAATGTTGTTACCACAAAGGCACAGTGCTTCACACGGAGAATTAATGATGAGACGGTCGACAGTCCGAGAGTTTGGATTTAAAAAAAAAAAATCCTTAAACGAGATCAAAGCTTGAGCTAAAGTGAATTTGAAACTCTTTGAGGATTATTTTCTCGTAACTATCGCTTATAAAAGATGGATAAAGTAGACGAGGATTGTGAAAATCATAATCGAGCAGAGTTCAATTTCACGAAGGGATGAAACAATCGTTACGAATTTCGAGAGCGGCGAGCGATAGTGACAAAAATTACAGAACGCGAGGATAGAGATGAGAATAGTGTGCGAGTATCGAAGCATTCATTGTATCCGATTTTAAATTCGTAACAAGATAATCAATCGGATCATTTGCAAAACGGTATAATTTGATTCGAGGCGAGAGATAGATAGATAGATAAATAGATAGATAGATAGATAGATAGATAGATATATTTATTTATCCATAACAATGTTGGATAAGTACCACACATTTACAATATGCCATGCGTGGTACTCGAGAACAAGATCAGAAACAGAAGTAAAAAACAGAACAATAGTAAAATAAAATAAGATAAACAAAGAATAAAATAAAATAAAATAAGAGAGAGAGAGATAGATAGATAGATAGATAGATAGATAGAACGTTTATTATGTCTTGGCGATGCCGTAGACAAATATATGTATAATAACGAGATACAGTTTAACTTAAATTCTAACAAAGATGACAATGTTCAACTAGGTTGATAAAAATATTATGAATAACAGGAGATCAGAACATGTGGCAATAACATGATGAAATAAAAATAGTAAAAAACAAAAATAATAATAAAAATAATAACAGTAAGATGAATATTGAAAATACAAGAATAGTGAGTACTTAAACTAAACTTATATATTAAATATATGTTCATTGAAAAGAGAGAGAGAGAGAGAGCGAGAGAGAGAGAGAGAGAGAGAGAGAGAGAGAGAGAGCTTGAACGATGGAAAGCTTGACAAATTGCGTGTATGGATCGGAGCAAACCCATATCGAATGCAGAAGACACGATATGTGCTTCCGGTGTGTCGAGAAATGGGCGGGATTGATGCTCGTTGCTTAACGTCTCCGCTTTGGCTGTAACACGTCTGTTTTTTAACGCTTCCTCTCTCCTTCTCGCGCGTTTCAACGTATACCCATACACAAAACGCCCAAGACACACGGGGGACGCACGTTCAGATTGTGCGTTACCGTGTATTAACGCTCGCTCGTATACGAGCCGAGAACTCTCGGAAAGAGATAGCTGAGCGTGTATCGGTGAATAAAGCCCAGCGACCCATTGTTTATAGCCACTTCTCCTCTTTTTTTTCCGTCAAGAGGACTCCTGAATACAAATTGCCCGGGTAAAAAGAGAAAAACGATGAGAAACGAAGAGAGAGGTTACGACTTTTCTCTGTCTTTCTCTCTTTTTTTTTTACCTGTTGATCGCCAGGAGAGAAAGAGAGAAAGAGAGAGAGAGAGAGAGAGAGAGATTGTCACAAGGGACGAAGACGATCCGATGGCACTCGGGATTACTGGCGTACAAACAACGCAGAGCCGAGCACCATTGAAGAATCGAGGAAGTCTCTCCTCATCAGAAAATTGGAAATAAAAAAAAAAAAATTTAATAACGAATTTTTTTGATTGAGAATATTGAAAAAAAATCATTTTCTCCGATTGAAAAGTTTTCGCTGCAGTTGAAGAACGCTCCTAGTTCATCGATATAACTTCGTTGATACGCTTTCCCTCCACTCGGACACTGTTTGATTCGAGAAAATTGTTTTTTTTTACATTTTTAAACAAATCATTTTTCACTTTGGAGTTTTCTTTCTCATTTTTTTTTTATTGGATACCTTTTTAACTGAGAGCGAGAGACTATTACTCATGGCCGGAGATATCATGAAATATTGACAATTCAATTGTTACGAATATGACACAATTCCCGAATAACACTGGCTGCGTTCAGCGATATTTTGTCACTGCTGCGCGTATCATTGACACAATTATCATGACGCTACGCGAATCAGCTTAATTGTAAATTGCATTTTTTTTTTTTGAGCCTTAGAGAGAGAGAGAGAGAGAGAGAGAGAGAGAGAGAGAGAGCTTGAAAAAATGTCATCTCCCCGATATCGCTGCTCGAAGAGAGAAAAGATAAAATCGCCTCTCTCGCCTTAGATCTTGTTTGTGAGTCGTTGGGAGGGTTGATCTTCCCGGAATCTCTCGCGGACTTTCCGGGAGGTGAGGACCGAAGGGAATTTTATATCGGCTCGAAGATCGGATCGCCTGCCTAGCTGTGGCTCTCTCGCCGCCTCCCAGGGATCCACGTCCGCTTTGCAATTCCGATCTTGCATCTCGATAGTTAACCGACGTTACGTACTACACGCGATTTGCTCCCGTATATATTTTTCGGCAAAATCCCTCCGAGCGATCCTCGCACCAACTTTTATTTCTCCCCGACACGATTTTCATCAATGAATTGTTTTTTTTTTTTTTTTTTTCATATCCACGACTTTACATGAGTGTTTCATCGCACGCAATTTTAACAAATATATATATATATATATATATGTATATTTGTATCCACCAGGAACGGGCAATACAAGTGGCGATGGAACGTACAAGCCGTCATTTCTCACCGATCAAGAGCTCAAACATTTGATTCTCGAAGCCGCGGATGGTTTTCTGTTTGTCGTGAGTTGCGACACCGGACGAATCATTTACGTATCGGATTCCGTTGCTCCGGTGCTCAATTATTCCCAGAGCGATTGGTACGGCACGACGCTCTACACTCAGGTGCATCCCGATGATACGGAAAAAGTTCGAGAACAATTGAGCGCCGCTGAGCCACAGCACGCTGGAAGAGTCCTCGATCTCAAGACCGGCACGGTCAAGAAGGAAGGTCATCAGTGTGAGTGGATTTTTTTTTTTTCTTTCCTCCCCGGATCTCTGATATATTTTACTTTCTCGTTCAATACGATATTTCATTCAAGTCCGAATTTTATTCACGAGCAAGCACAGTCAATTAAAAGCCAAAAATTGTTAGGAAGAAGAGGATGAATGCGTGTGCGTGTGTTTTAAAAATTTATTTCTCGCTTTTTATTCGATAAATTGTGTGTATATATATATATCAATAAAAAAAATATATATATATATATTTTAATTGATCAATTTTCGATATTTCAGCTTCCGTACGACTGAGCATGGGTTCGAGAAGAGGGTTCATATGTCGCATGAGGGTCGGCAGCCTTCAGACCAGCGGTGACATGGCCGCTGCTCAGGGTCTTCATCGTATGAAGCAGAGAAATTCACTGGGACCACCGGCGAGGGACGGACAGAGCTATGCGGTTGTTCACTGCACGGGGTATATAAAAAATTGGCCCCCCACCGGTGAGTTTGGTACGCGGTTCTCAATGTTCCATTGTTCCAATCGGCATTTCATTTTGCGGCTTTCTTCTTTTTCTTTACTCGCTTTTTTTTTTTCTTTTTTATTCTTAAATTCTTCGATTCATCGCACGAGCGCTTGATTCGACGCTGCGTTCCTCCCGCCCCTTATTTTTTCACTTAATTTTTCGTTTACGAGCCAAATTGCTCGCTAGATCGTAACCAATTTTACAGGATGAAACGAAGATTGAAAAGATCCAATGACAATTATGGATGGATCAAAGTAATTCAGTAAAACAAAGAAAAAGCAGAAAAAAAAAAAATATATATATATATATATATGTATATGTACGTGTATATATCGCCATCGCGAGGAACAGTGGACTAATTCGGCATTTTACGCTGTAGGTGATTTTGTTCCCCCATGTATACCAGGTGTGGGCTTGGGCGACAGAGGCCCGGGTGGTGTTCACACTAATCCGGACGGTGTTACGACCGATAACAACGTCGCGACCCACTGTTGCTTAGTAGCGATCGGACGTCTCCAGGTCACCAGTACACCCAACACGAACGACTTGGCAGGTTCCAATAGCAATAGCGGTGAGTTCGAGTATCATCGGAATACGTAATAACCCGATGAAATGTTCGTATTAGGAAACGGTGTTGGGCATTTTTAAAATTAATTACACTCTAATTACAAATTACGATCGTAATTTGTTATTAATTTTTTTTTTAAGTACCAATTATAATTGTAATTAGTATTTGAATTTTTGTTTCTTATTACAAATTAAAAGTATTTAGGTATTTAGATTTTCTTCTAAATGGAAATTAATAGTACATTATGCTGCAAGGACGCGGGAACGACAGTGATTTTTGACCAGGGTGAAGTCAAGCGCAGCCAACTTCGTCCGAGTAAAAAATTACTGTCAATCTGTCCGCGCTGCATACTATACTTTTTGTTACGAGTGCACGGAAAGTGGCTCTTTTTTGTCCCATTTCGGAGCAGAAAATAATTATTTTCGAGTCAGGATTCAATTCGTTGATTTTTTTTTGTCCTAGGACAAAAAAAAAATAACGAATTGAATCCTGGCTCAAAAAGACTTATTTTCCGTTCCGAAATGAGGAAAAAAAAGACCCACTTTCCGTGCACGTGTTACGAAAAAGTATTTAGTATATTTAGATTTTCTTCTAAATAAAAATTAAAAGTATTCGGTATTTAGATTTTTCTAATCACAAATTACAATCGTAATTAGAATTTTAATTGTAATTTAAATACGTAATTTGGAATTTTAATTGTAATTTAGATGAAAATTTAAATACCAAATACTTTTAATTTGTAGTTAGACAAAAATTCAAATACCATATAATCGAGTTTTTATTGCACAACTTTACACCAGTTTTTTTTTTTTTTTTTTTTTTTACAATATCTTATGCTATCCCGTAGTACATTTTTTTAAATTCTTTAGTAGCCTTTTCTCTTCGCTATCATTCCACCGTTTCGTTAATCATCCATTCCGTTTGTACATTTTTCTTTCGTCGTCCGTTACGCATGCTTCTCTCCCTTTCCATCTTAGCCTTTTTTTAGCTTTTCTCCTTTATTCCGTTTCACCCGCGTCTTCTCTTTCGCCTTCCTTCTTCCTCCTCTTTTTCCATATCTCTTCTATTGCTCTGAAGTATTCACATATCCCAATCTGTATTTTTCCGCTTAACATGTTTATCATTTCTCCTTTTATCGCGCATCCATCCGTTCCATTCATCCCCATGCCTCTGCTTCCTTTCTCGCCTTCTCGGATACCAATTCTCTACCTTTTTCGCACATTAACAAATGTTCCATCGTTCTCCTCTTGCTCCTGCGCATATCCTGCATTTCCAGTCCTTTTCTCCTTTTTTTTCCCCCCACATTTCCTTGTATACCTCCCCTTCACTCCCTCCTCTGTCCAATATTTCCAAGGCATTTTTCTATAATCGTCTATAATTACTATAAACTATATAAATATATAAAAAAAAACTATAATATAATCGTCTATAATCGTCGTTTTCTATAATGTCTTTGTACGCGCTATTGCACATTGAGCTTCTTATTTTCTCCTTTTCCTCCCTGAATATTTTATTTTTTAGCGCTTCCAATCCCTCTTTTATCTTCTCCTCTATTCTCCCGTCATCTCTCTTCTCTCTTGTCATCTTTATTGGCTCCTCATTTACCTTAATACTTGAAATTCAAATAAATCTATAAATACCAATTACTTTAAATTTGTAATTACAAAAACGTCAAATACAACTCACAATTGTAATTAGCGTTTAAATATTTTTCAATTTCAAATTACGATTGTAATTCGTGATCGATTAATTGTTTTTTTTAATTAATTAATTTTTTTTTTTTTTTTTTTCGTTTACCCTCCTAACTTTTAACAATTCTCAGAATTTATCTCGCGCCACTCGAAGGACGGTAAATTTACGTTCGTCGATCAGAGAGTCGGGGGTATACTCGGTTACACGCCGTCCGAGCTTCTCGGACATTTGTGTTATGATTTCTTTCACGAAGAGGATTTGCCGCACATGCAGGAGAGCTTCGACCAGGGTAACGACAGATCTTTCGATCGAAATAACGCGTATAATTGCATAATCACAATCGTTTCGCAATCGATGATTTCGATGTTATCGTTTAGTATCGAAGCTCAAGGGTCAAGTGATCTCGGCGGTTTATCGATTCCGAGCCAAAAATCGCGACTGGGTGTGGCTGAGGACCTCGGCATTTGCATTCTCGAATCCCTGCACGCAGGACGTCGAATATATCGTTTGCACGAATACAACTGCGAAGTAAGTCGGCGATAAGATTGAACCTGATATTGAGTTTTTTTTTTTTTTTTTTTTTTTTTTTTTTTAAATTGAAGCGTATTTTTTTTTTTTCAACGGTTCAATTGTCACTCGTGACAGATCTCTTCATGGCGGTGGCGAAGCGCAGATCGAGAGCGAAGCTGTGCCCCCGTACGGTCAGCCGGGCTTGGATTATTCGCTTCAGCGACATTCAGCACGTGACGCGATGTATCCGTCGCATCATATGATGCAACATCCGGCTGCCGTTGCTACGGCCGGACCCCAGCAGCCGAGACCGGCGAGTACGCAAAATGTTTATCAGGGATACGAGGCGACGCAATCGCCGATAGCTTATGGCTCACCGGGACAGCAGAGCGCGTCCTCCTCGGTATTGAGCAGAATGCAAAAACCGGCAAATACGTCGCCGACACCTGTGCAACAACAAGCGTGGGCGATGAGTCGACAGGTAGGATTTTTTTTTTTTTTTTTTTCTTGCTCGCTCGCAGAGCAAGCTTTGTTTTGGTGAATTTTTTTTTTTCTCTTCTCTTCTTTTCTTTTCTTTTTTTTTTTTTAGTTTTCATTGCCAGTGTTCAAAATCTGCCAAAACGTCGAGAAGTCATATTTAGAAAAAATGTGCGCGTGTCACAGAGCGGCCGGCGGTCAGGGAAAATCTGGAAATGTCAGGGAATTTTAGATTGTTCAGGAAAACCGAAAAATGTCAGGGAAAAAATTTTTCAAATACAAAAATTAAAATTCGAACTCTTCGGTCAACCGGGATGAACGGCGATTGTTCTTAAAAATTTTGATTTGCATCCGCATCGAGGCACTTTCGTTGACTTGAAATATTTTTTTTTTTTTTGTGTTTTTTTATGTCCTCTGCATATACCAAATTTTTGGGCTTCAGGAAAACATTTGATAGTATTCATGATAAGGGGAAAATTTCCGATCGCCCTGGATTTTGTCATTTTCAAATTCTCGAAAAAAATGGTCGTGCTCGCTTACGCTTCTGCAAATTTGGCTATATCGCGGTTTTATTTATTTTTATTTTTATATGCAAATAGATTATGACTAAAGAACGGCTTTTTTCGAATTTGACCAAAATCGATGGAGTGATTGAGATATATGAAATTTTCAATTTTTCAAAAAAAAAATGAGCGTATTTTAATTACAGCAAACTTTGAGATATCGTGCGAAAATGTTCACATCAATATAGATTATCATTAAAGGATGGCGAAAATCGATGGAAGTGTTCAGATTTTATGAAATTTTAAATTTTACGAAAAGTTTCTGCAATCGCTTCAACTTCCCCAAATTTTCAGATACATATCGTGAAAATTTTTTTTTTTCACCATTCAAATTATACTTCAATAACACTATAGGATTATTTAATTCAATATTACTGTAGTATTATTGAAGGATAATTTGAATTTAACGTAAATCGATATGAATGGATTCAGATTTTATAAAAATTTCAATTTTTCGACAACAAATTCTGCTTACACATTCAACAGCCTCAAATTTTCAACAAAATTAGAATAAACGTCGATGCGTTACATACATAAATGAAAAAAAAAAAAGTTGCACATTGTTTCCTCGTAATTTTCCAAGTTTTGTAAAGCATTTTTTTTTTTTATCTCGCTCACGAATATTCCTCTATGAGGAGGGCCGAAATTGAAAAACTCACTTTCTCACAGAGGGAGCTTCATGAGCAAGATAAAAAAAAAAAAGCATTATAAAATTTCATAAATTACGAGGAATCATTGGGCAATTTTCAATTTGCAACTTTTTTTCTTGTTTCCCGACGCTTCCTCTGTACGTGAAATCGTTGGGTATCGCTGCGCGATGAAAGATGAAGTTTTTTTTTTTTCCCCTCGTTACACGAAAGATTTTTTTTTCTTTCTTTTTTTTTTTTCGTTACAGCCGGTGACGGAGGGCTATCAGTACAGTCAATTGAGTCCATCCCGATCGCCGAGCGGACCTACGTACACGCAGCTCAGTAGCGGAGCTCGAACGCCGGCAACGCAATATCATTCAGTCACGACAGTGCCTAATAATCCCGGTGAGTAACTCCTCCCCCGCAGCCAACAATATTAACATAAATCGCATATTCGTTTTTTTTTTTTTAAATATTTTTTTAATCGTCCCAAGGTATGTGGGCATGGCAGAGCCAGCAGCATCAAGCACCGCAGCAGGACGGTGGACAATCGAATAATCAGGTAGCCGGGCAACAGCCGCAATCGAGTCACGCAGCTCAGGGCGGTCCGGGCTCGCAGCCTCAGGAACTCTCCGATATGCTGCAAATGCTGCAGGACCAAGGAGGAGCAGCGGGATTCGAGGAACTCAACATGTTTAATACGAATTTCGAGTAAAACGTGGCATTATTTTTTGAAAGAGAGAGAGAGAGAGACAGAAAGAGAGAAAGAGAGGAAAAAAAAAGTAGCGTGAGAGAAATTTACAGGGGATTGTGATAGGCTTTGAGGTTTCGCGAATTCCCGAGATACCTTTGTCAATCGCGTTCACAATATGGCTGTGGCTGGTCGTACGGTAACCGCACGAATAATGCAAAATTATTCGTACGGATATGAGTCTTGGTAAAGCGCGATCTATTCGAGTTGTCTGTTCTCTTCCACGGACCATTGGTCAGTTGGTGCGGCAAAGCGCGAATCATTGGACGAAAAATCCGCCATCAACGTATAACCCACTGTATGTACCTATTAAAATTTCCGAACTGATGAATTTTCAACGAAAGTGTAATGGAACAACTTATCGTCAAATAATTCGTGCGTTTTACTGCACGATTTAGTCATTTAATAATTCGTCCGGATATGGCGTTCAATCATACCGGAACTTATATCCGTACGAATAATTTTGGATTATTCGTCCGGAAACGTTATTGGCCTGATTTGAACATTGAAATTGGCCTACATTTAATTACATATCCGTACGAATAATTGTGCATTATTCGTACGTATATAGTTACCGTACGAGCAGACACCTCGTCGCAAATATTCCCGTCACATTCTCGAAAGTTATATTACACCTTTGACGCACAACTTCTACTCTCGCACCGGGTTGGTTGACCCACGAGGTTTGTAATTAGGTGTAATTATAATTATCGTCTTGTCCCGGTACAAAATGATCGCGTATTTTGTCACAGGATTAGCATTTTTAATGAGCGCATAACGTATTTATTTCGTTTTGTGATTTCACTGAGAAAGGAAGATGAAAAAAAAAAAAAAAAAAAAAAAAAAAGAAAAAAAAGATAGAGAAATGCTGAGTCGCACATCCATATTACGATTCGATCGAAATACTCCGCGTAGATAGATTTAACGAAAAAAAATCGACAGATAGGTCGTCTTTTTGTTTTTTTTTTTTTTTTTTCTTTTATATATATATATATTAGAGATGGCGAACAGGCGTTTGAGAAAGGATATTGCACATTGAAATTATGATTAACGGCGTGAATTTTCATACATTACCGCAATTGTCTTAGCAAAAAGGTGTACGTCAATGTGCTTAAACTCGAGGATTTTTAAACTTTAATCTTCGAAATTAATTTTCTTTTTTTTCCCTCCCCCCCCCCCCCCCCCCCCCCCTTTGTTTTTCACTTTTCTCACAATGAAAGGGACCTTCTATCGATATTATTCGGTTCAATCCCTCAATTCCAATACAGAGCGCACCGTTGATTAAAAGACCAACGATGGGAAAACATATTTTCTAAACTCTTAGAATTCGAGTATGCGCCGATCATCGTAATTTTAATACAAGCTTATTACTAGGTATTTAAGTGGCTAGCATAATTAATTTTTAATCGAAAGAAGGGGGGGGGGGGGGGAAGAAAAAAACTCTTTGTAATCGTGAACAGTGCAATCATCAATCAAAACTCGCTTTGACGGAAATTCTTCAAACATGACAATGTACAAAATTATGTAACTCACACATTTTTTTTTTTCTTTGCCTCTCCGTGCAAGACACCAGTTTTAGATTATTCTTAACGAAACAAAAAAAAAAAACAAAAAACAATAACAAAAATATAATAGATAACGTTTATCCGCCTACATATGTAATTGTATCGATAAGTGATCATATGCGTGATTCGTTGCAATTTGTACATGTTTAGCTTTTTTTTTTTTTTCCGGTCAAAACGAAAAGAAAAACAAAATATCTAGCATATCATGAGAAGTTGAGGGGGGGGGGGGGGGGGGGGGGGGGGGGGGGAGAGAAAAGAAAAATTGAGCTAAAAAGAGAAAAACAATTTTTTTTTTCACCGGTACACGGATTACAAATATTTGTAGATCTTTGAAAAAAAGAAAAATCATTCCGTCATAATGTACCGATCGATGGATCCGGAGAGCCAATGATTCGAATCGTGAGCTTGTATAACAAAACGAAGAAAAAAAAAATTTCTCTTTTATTCGCGTACATAATTTACAATTTGAGTTTTACAGCTGAATGAGAATTTTTGCAATTTTTAGATGTTTAGCGTTTTTTTTTTTTTTTCGGTCAAAACGAAAATAAAAACAAAATACTTGGCATCTCATGAGAAGTTGAGTGGGGGAAAAAAAAAAACAGAAGAGAAAAGAAAAATTGAGCAAAAAAGAGAAAAACAATTTTTTTTTTCACCAGTACACGGATTACAAATATTTGTAGATCTTTGAAAAAAAGAAAAATCATTCCGTCATAATGTAGCGATCAATGGATCCGGAGAGTCAATGATTCGAATCGTGAGCTTGTATAACAAAACGAAGAAAAAAAAAATTTCTCTTTTATTCGCGTACATAATTTACAATTTGAGTTTTACAGCTGAATGAGAATTTTTGCAATTTTTACATGTTTAGCGTTTTTTTTTTTTTTTTCGGTCAAAACGAAAATAAAAACAAAATACTTGGCATCTCATGAGAAGTTGAGTGGGGGAAAAAAAAAAACAGAAGAGAAAAGAAAAATTGAGCAAAAAAGAGAAAAACAATTTTTTTTTTCACCAGTACACGGATTACAAATATTTGTAGATCTTTGAAAAAAAGAAAAATCATTCCGTCATAATGTAGCGATCAATGGATCCGGAGAGTCAATGATTCGAATCGTGAGCTTGTATAACAAAACGAAGAAAAAAAAAATTTCTCTTTTATTCGCGTACATAATTTACAATTTGAGTTTTACAGCTGAATGAGAATTTTTGCAATTTTTACATGTTTAGCGTTTTTTTTTTTTTTCGGTCAAAACGAAAATAAAAACAAAATACTTGGCATCTCATGAGAAGTTGAGTGGGGGGAAAAAAAAAACAGAAGAGAAAAGAAAAATTGAGCAAAAAAGAGAAAAACAATTTTTTTTTTCACCAGTACACGGATTACAAATATTTGTAGATCTTTGAAAAAAAGAAAAATCATTCCGTCATAATGTACCGATCGATGGATCCGGAGAGTCAATGATTCGAATCGTGAGCTTGTATAACAAAACGAAGAAAAAAAAAATTTCTCTTTTATTCGCGTACATAATTTACAATTTGAGTTTTACAGCTGAATGAGAATTTTTGCAATTTTTACATGTTTAGCGTTTTTTTTTTTTTTCGGTCAAAACGAAAATAAAAACAAAATACTTGGCATCTCATGAGAAGTTGAGTGGGGGGAAAAAAAAAACAGAAGAGAAAAGAAAAATTGAGCAAAAAAGAGAAAAACAATTTTTTTTTTCACCAGTACACGGATTACAAATATTTGTAGATCTTTGAAAAAAAGAAAAATCATTCCGTCATAATGTAGCGATCAATGGATCCGGAGAGTCAATGATTCGAATCGTGAGCTTGTATAACAAAACGAAGAAAAAAAAAATTTCTCTTTTATTCGCGTACATAATTTACAATTTGAGTTTCACAGCTGAATGAGAATTTTTGTCTCTCTTCTTGAATGCCTTGCCGGTTTTCGATTTTATGTGACTGTTAACTTGATCCTGCAGCTGAGCGAAGAATGCGGTCGATGATTTTGTGATTTTGTTGCTCGTCTCGTCCGCCTTGACGATATTTCTGTCCTTCGTCAATTTCTTGATAGCCGCAGCTGCCTCGCTCTTCGTATATTTCTTTCCGCTAGCTTTCAATTTCTCCGACAAGCTCTTCTCCTTTTTCTCGCTTGCCTTCTGATGGACGCGCTGCTTCATCTTCTTCTTTCTTCTCTCTCGTTTCATGTCCGTGCTCGTTCTCTCGGCTCTGCCGACCAGTTCACCCCGAGGTTTTGCTGAAACGTAACGTTCGATTTAAATATACGATCTCGCTATGTTGATGAAAATATACGAAAATAAGAGCAAATAAATGGATAAATACATTTGATTTCCTCCGGTGCGAGTAGATTGGCGTCCGTCGTCGCGATCGGTGCAACTTCTTCCATACTGATAGCTGGCAAATTACTGACGATTTTGATCTCCGGCTGGGCCTGTGATTAATAATATTTTTTTTTTTTTTTTGTTATTGAAAATAATTTTTTTTTTTAATGGTAAACGTGTGGTGGTCGAATCGAGAAATTAAAAAAAATGGCCGTTGAAAGATTTTACATTCGATTTTACACTCGAGGATCCATTTGTCAGACCTTCAGTTTTTTTTTTTTTTTTTTTGGCTAATTCAATTGTTGGCGTTTGAAAATAACGCAGCGAGCAAAATATAGGCGGATAGTTTCAAAATTTCCATTTGAAATAACTTTTATCCTCTCCGAGATCTTTGATTTAACAAAATTATCGATATTTTCACGTGTGACCAGAGTCTTTGTGACTCGAGACACTCGAGATTTTACAAATTCAAGTCGTCAAAATCGATTTTTTTTTTTTTTCAAGTTTTAGAAAACTATTTAGTTTTTTTTTTTTTTGCTACAGCTTTGGGCATTCTTGTGGAAATTTTACGATAATGCAGAGCATATTGAGTGAAAGAAGAGTTGCGCGAGTCTGAATATTGAAAAATCGATGACTCTCACGATGGTCAGTGCTTTACCAGACGAATATTCTTCATCACCGTTTGCATCAATATTTCGGAATAAAACATTGATGGCACTTTAGTGCGGTAAAATTATCAGCCTATGCAAAGGTCCGGAAATTGGTAAAATTGAAGGAAAAAAATTGTTATTAACAAACAAAAACTATTTTGCGCTCCGACGTCCCTTATTCAACAGCCTGTGGAATCATTGATCGTAAAATAGGTTCTTTTTTTTTTTTTTTTTTTTTCCAAATTCTTCGTAAATTTTCTGCCTGCAAAAATATAGTTACTCGAAACGTCAAAAAAAGCGCGTTTTTCTCTCGTAAATGGCAAAAAAAAAAAAAAAAAATTAAAAATCTGGCTAATTCTTTTGCGAAAAGGAAGCAGGCGTGTTAAGGTAGTTGTGCCGCAAAGAGAGTTTTCTATAGAATCGGCTGAAATTTGGAATACAGTTTCATTAACGTGAAATCTAGGTGGACAAATTATTTCAGATTTTTTTCCCGTCTGGAACGCGAAATAATCGCCCTCAAAGTTGGAACTTTTTACACGCGTTTCCCATGTTAAGTATATGGAAACCGCATATTGCTAATTTTAGTACGAAAACCGTTCTATAGATTGTTACAAAAAATTAGCATATGGTAGAAGGATGTTCCAGGATTGATGATAAAAAAAATCGGAATGATCTACCGTTTAGTTTTTCGGGAATAATTAATCAAAGTTACCCGCTATCTACGGGTATAGGGCATGAACGGTCAGACTCTCTCTTGTTTTATGCGTGCTCCGCTCACCGCGCACCGCCGCACCATCGTTTCCGCTTATTCCCCGTCACGGGTCGCGGCACAACTACCTTAACGAACGGTGCGAGTCCTGGCACGATTTTTTTTTTTTTTTTTTTTTAATGCAATTTTTGATGCCCATTCGAAATCCAATTCGGTTTCTTTAAAGAACTTGCGCTTGATCTTGAGGCCTTTAGCGGAAGAGCTACGGTGCGAATTCTCTCGTTTCCTCACCTGTCTCGGGGTATAATGAAAGTTCGAAAGGGCGTCCAATTTTTCAAACAGAGAATGCATCATTTGGCGTATCTCAGTGTGTTCCTTGGGCTCCTCGGGTTCCCGTTCGGCGTTCTCCGGATTCGTTGCTTCTCTCTGCTTCACATAAGCATCCTCGTATATCTGCGCCAAACTCTTTTTGCTCTTCTCCTGATCCATCACTAATTTCTTCTTGTACTCGTGGGGCGTTTCAACGGGCTTGAATTTTCTCTCCGCGTCGTCCCATGCTTTGTCCTTTATACGCTGCATTATTATGTCCTCGAGTCTCAGGGTAGTTTGTTCGGTAATTATCGGCGCAGGTCTCGACGTTATATCAAAATCTACGTATTCCTCGAGCAACGAATTTTGCGGTCTACTCGTGCCCGTTATTTCGCCCCTCAATTGCCATGGTTTTTCCGATATCGCTTCCCTCTCCAATTGCTCGATACGCCTCTGCAGGCGCTCCTGTCGATTCTCAAGACTCGATTTATTATCATCCTCCTTCTCCTCCGCGGTTTTTTCGTCTCTTCGAATCTCCAAACTGTCCGTTTCGTACGAGTCATTGGTGAGATTGAATTTCACGCTTTTCTTCATTTTTTTGTCTCTTATCGTCGCGCAATCGGCCTCTACCATCGCGTTGTCATTCGGCGCCGATTCATCGTTCAAATTTTTGTCATGCCGCAGCAATTTCGAATCTTTGATCCGTATCTCGGTCTCGTCGGCGCTATCCGGACTGTCGAAGAAATCCGCGTATTTCATCATTTTTCCATCCTCGCTCTCGTTCTCATCGTCATCGTCGGACGTCGCCGGTTCAAAAAGATCCACCGACTCTTCGTCCGATTGCTCGTCGTTCTCCTCCTCGCGGAAATTCGGCGATTCCTTCTTGTCCTCTTTATTCAGATAGTCGTCCAGTTCCTCGAGCTTGAAGAATTTGTCATCGACGACGGACGGATGCTTTATTCGTTTTCTCGATTGTTTTTTGCTCGTATTAATTTTCCCATCGACATCCATATCGAGATCCATTTCTTCGTCGCTCATCTCGGCCACATCGGCATCGTACAATTTGTCCGTCGTATCGTTTTTCTCGTTCGAGGCTTCCTCGCTCGTCGATTCGTTATCTTCCTTGCTCGTAAAACTAACGGGAAGCTCCAATTTTTTATTGCCAGCCAGGATTCTGGACACTCCGGCCAAGAAATGCGTGAGTTCACCTTCATTCTGGAGCTCCAATTGCTGCCAGATTTGCTCCTCGTCAAAGTCCTGTACAACGAGCTCGGGTAGTGCATCGTTCTTTCTTCCGGTTTCCTCTTTTGTGAAATCGTAAAGTTGCTTTATGGAATCTTTGAGTTTCACCGCCACGTCATTCTGTACACTGAAAAATAATAACGATCGATTATTATTTTTTTTTTTTTTTTCGTTCCTCATTCATTGCTAGACTCGCGAATGATGGAATTAAAATTAAGCACCGATGCGCAACATTCATCCTCGTTGAGGAGATTCGTGTACGTTGGTAAAGATATATCCGTGACATTGAAATTTTTATCATTCGTTTTTTTGCCTATCAATGTGCGTCGTTGAATTTTTTTCAGAATTTCCGCGTGCATGATTTTCGAGCGTAAATCGGCAAAGATCCGCTTTTATAAACAGGCTCTCTTGCAGGAACGTTAGTCCGCAATCTGATTTTCGATTATTCATGTCGCACAGAAATATGAGAAATTAATGAAAATCCATTCAACGGATGGAGCGCATATTTAAGATTATGTGACCAGTTAACCAACCAGTTTTGGTAAAGATATATCGTCGCATTGAAATTTTTATCATTCGTTTTTTGCCTATCAATGTGCGTCGTTGAATTTTTTTCAGAATTTCCGCGTGCATGATTTTCGAGCGTAAATCAGCAAAGATCCGCTTTTATAAACAGGCTCTCTTACAGCAACGTTAGTTCGCAATCTGATTTTCGATTATTCGTGTCGCACAGAAATATGAGAAATTAATGAAAATCCATCCAACGGATGGAGCGCATATTTAAGATTATTGTATGACCAGCAGGAACAAGTTTAACCGCATGGTTTTTTTAAGGAAAGAGACTCGCACGCTCCCGCTGCATAACAATATATAAGCTCGGGGGTCCCGCGTAATACGCAAAATGACTTTCAAAATGACTTTTCAAAAATGACCTCAAAATGACTTTTCCCCCAATTCTTCAACATGCACGAACCTCATTAAATTAGTCCAAAGCAAAATTTGAGGATTTTTCAACAAATTTAAAATTTCACAGAATTTCAATTCTTTTCTCAATTCTCACGAAATTTAATATGTACATTAGTAAAGTTAAAAAAAAAATGTTTAAAAATTTTTTTATAGATTTCAATGAGGTATGATTTTCAGTACAGCATGCACTTGTAACGGGGCCTGATGTTCAACCGATCGTACACAAATATAGATACAGCGCATACGCCGTGGTCGGTCGAAGATCAGTCGTAACGAACCAATTGGGAGTATGAATGAAATTTTTTTTTATTCCAAAATCTGGTAGTTTAGGAAAAAATATTTAGTACGTATTTTTTATTTTTTCATTTGAATCAAAATTACCGTTAATATAACAAATTGAAAAATATAACATTATGACGTCACGCATGTTACGCTATATCTATATATATATATCAAAATCCGTGAAATTAAATTGCCTATAACAGGTGCATCTGTTATTTTTAACGAAAAATAAAAAATACGTCCTCATTATTTTTACTTACTCTACATCATGGGCCCCAATGATTGAAAAAAAAAATTTCATTCACACTCCTAATTGCATCGCTAGATTATTTTCAAATGGGTTCACCAAGTTGTACGAAATTCTAAAGAGTAACATTATCGTGTTTTTCTTTTTTTTTTTTAAACAATTTTCCGCACAGTAGATTAACTTTCTTTTAAGGAGATTTTTAACATCAATTTGGTGCCGCAAGGGGAACGTGATGGCGCGGCGCGGGGCAGGTCGCGCTCGGCATTTGTTTCACCAAGCCATTACTCACGCTCAATTCTGTTTACAAAGTATATTTCACAATTTGGAACGGTGAAAAACTCTCTTTATGGGCAAATTATATCTATGAAGGTCTAATCTGTCGTTTAAACGGTTCTTTGGGGAAATTTTACCGTTTTTTCACTCCTAAAATAATCTCCGATCATAACTTCGAATACTTCTCCCGTAAGAGCCCGTGTATGAGCGGCATATTTAATGTTTTTTTTTCTCCTCAACTAAGCGGTCAAAAAATCTGAAATAATTACGGTATATTTCCTAGTACAAGCGCAAACCTCCCCTCAAATTTTAGAATCATTCTTACCGTTTTTCTCTGGGTTAAGAACCTCCTTAATAGCTCGTTTTATTTATTAGGAGATATTCTATTGATTAAATATAAACATAGAAATAATGATCATTGTACAAAAGATCTCGAGTAGGGACGGAGGACAGAAGTGGTATCATGTTTTCAATGCTACAAGTTCCAGCGTTTACGTAAATGATTGACAAAAATTTTTATCTCACAAATTGTGCTTTTGCATTGCGAAATTTCAGTATCTGAACTCAAGTAATTCTTGAGATGCGAAAATTTGATCTTTGTTGATGCATGCGCCAAACAAATCCAGACATTTGTTATAAATGTAATTTTTGCATTTTTTTCGTAAGATTTCGAGCCTTTCGGGGTAGAATATTCGATGAAAAAAAAAGTAGTAGCAATTCTTCATCTCGTAGCACATTTACCGAAGGGTGACACGTGTGACTGCGTGTAAAGAGGGACGAAATTATTTATTACCTCAGAAAGTTGACAAATTTCTTCGTAGAAGTGTCGATACTCGACAATACTTGCTCGAGCAATATATCACTTGACATTTTAATTATTATCCGATGATTACGTTTATGACAAACACATTCCCATGAAGGTTAAACGAAGAATCAAGATTGCTAAAGCACGCGGCGAGCACAACTGAAAACTAAAAACAAGTATTAAAGGTGTCTCCATCTCCATCTACAAAGTGAAAGTACACGATTCGAGAAGGAAAAATTAATTAAAAAGTTGAGATATCCTTCAAGAGATAGCGCTGCGTGTTTGCGCCACATCATTTTGAGTGTTTTGAGCACGGCCATGTCTGTTGGTAAAACAGCAGTGCCGCAGAAATTCATCGAATCACCGCTGAGATGGCGCTGAACGTTCGAATCGTGACGTTTTGAATTGCTTGGAAGATTCTTGGATGCGTGAGAGTGAAGATAACGACAGATGTCGTTAACAGTTCGAGAATACGGGACCCAGGCAACGCGATTTTGTGGGAGGCTTATGCCGCTCCAAAGCGCTCTTCCCGCGGAGCTCTTTACCCTCTCCCACTATACCCCGACGCAACATGGTGACCAAAGACGAGAGAAATCTTTTAGTTCTCGCGGAACGCGCGTCAGTAACGTGGAAATTTTACGTAGTACGCGTTGACCGACCGTTCGATGGTGCCGGATCTCTCTTGAAGATACGCGAACTAATTTTCCTACAATGTGTCTGTGAGTGTGTGGTTTTTTTTACGCGGTATTACGCGAGTGCGGAAGTTAAAACAAAATAATTCGTACGCGCAAACATAGATTGTAACATTTGATGCTGGATTGAGTAAAAAAGAAAAAAACAAACAAAATATCAACGCGTGTTATATTGGTACTGTTTTCTCGCGAAAGGAGTTGTGTCTCGCGTGTGTACAGTGCGTGATTGAAAAAGTAGTGCGACGAGTATATATATACGTATGTATATATATATATATGTATAAATATCTGGACATACGGGCGACCACCTGTTTTTGGATAAATTTCGCACGCTAAGGAGCAAGGTACGTAGGTTAATCTTATAACTATACATTCTCTAAGATAATACGTCACGTTTATGCGGGAAATTCTTTACGTTCTCGATTCTCGTCAAAATTTGGAGTGCGTGTTCCAAAATTTTGCTCCCCCCCCCCCCCCCCCCTCTCGCTAGAAGAGAGTTTACATTTTATACTACGGTATTTCGAATCGTGACATCGCCTCACGAATTATGGCCACGTTAGCCCTGGACAAGGATTTTTTTTTTTCGGAGACTGGTTTAACACGGCGTAGCGTCGTCGGCGAAGACTCTTGAAAAAAAAAATAAAATAAAATAGAGAGCCCGGTGTATTAGCGGCTTGACGAGATCGAGAGATCGAGCCGGTTCCGCCTTTCTAACCGACTGTTGTTCGCTACAAAATCGAACGCTCTTTGGGAAAAGAATATATATAATAATAATAATAATAATCATTCGAAGGGGGGAAAAAAATAAACGAACTTCCGGGGCTAGTGCGAAATCAGAAAAACGGCTTGTATATGCTACGAACGAGACAGGACACGTGTGAAACACATTTATGGAAAGGGATTCTTCTCTCTCTCCTTCTCTCTCTCTCTCTCTCTCTCTCTCTCCCCCTCTCTCTCTCTCTTTCTCTCTCTCTCTCTCTCTCTCTCTCTCTCTCTCTCTCTCTCTCTCTCTCTCTCTCTCTCTCTCTCTCTCTCTCTCTCTCTCTCTCTCTCTCTCTCTCTCTCTCTCTCTCTCTCTCTCTCTCTCTCTCGACTTATTGCTCTGTCCTTCGTTCTCTTATTCTGTCAACAACTCGAAAGTTCGACTCGCTAGGACCCGGCTATTAGAAATAATGTGCGCGAGAAACGAAACATTCGACCCAGCGCGAGAGTGAAAAGGGAGAGGCCTATTATACTTATTTCCGAGAAAAGTTAAATTCTTGCGAACGATATTCACAGCTAAATACATGCGTTAAACGAAAGGTCCCTTGAAGTTCACTTTTCTTTCTCTCTCTCTCTCTCACACACACCGGCACAAACACATAATATACACTTCTCGATATTCTGATTTCGCGACCATCGTATTTTTCTTTCGAACTTTTTTTTTTTCTCGGGCAAACTTGGAGTCTTATTTCTATCGCGTATGAAACGGACGGTTATATTTCTTTTTCTTTCGTCACGAGACCAAACATGTTGTTCTGATTCGATTTGAATAGTTACAGAAATGTATAAACTTGGCATTCTCGAAAAACGAAAAAATTTCAAACACGGAATGACCAACACATTTTCAGCGATTTGTTTCAATACTACGAACATTTTTTTATATACTCAAAATTGTAAATCCCATTTGGTTTTATTATTTTTAATCCAAGCCGATTCTTTATTTTTTATTTTTTACGCAAGTGTTAAGAGACACTGTGCAAAAAGTATTCAACTTAAAGAACAAACATTCTACAAGCTATAATATAATGATTACTCTACACAGAGATCGCTCATTGCATTCTAAATTCTAATAGACCCAAATTACAATTTTCATTTCATTTGCCCGTTGACTAAAAAATTTTTTTTTTCTTCTCCAAAAAGAAATCGCAATACAATAAAGTGAATATTCAATATTTTTTTAAGCTTCAAGCTATTCCCAATTACCAATATAAATTACCGTAAAATACAAGTTAATGATTCTCAATTTACAACAAAATTAATTTATATCGTCTATTGAGATATTTTTTTTTTAATTTACGACTTTTTTACACCGGTTTTTACTATCAGTAGATATTCTTGAACGATGCAATCTCTCTGGAATTGTCTCCCTGTGTGTCTTGCCGCATCCACTATTTTTTTTTTCCCGTTTATGCGTGAGAGCGTGGTATTTTGTGTGAATTTCCTGTGAACCGCTCGTCTGCTCCTTCCGTTTCGTTCGAATACTTGGTTTTGATATGCCGGCTTTTGGAGTTTTTTTTTTTTCATTTTTATTTTTCTCCCTCCTACTACGCGCGTCTCTTGATGCGAGGATCTCGAAGAAGCCGGGCAGAGTTGTCTCCGCGCGCGTCTGTTCTTCTTCTTCTTCTTCTTCTCCTTCTTCTTTCTCCTCCTCCTTCTCTTTCTCACCGGCTTTCTTCGTGTGGGAATGGTGAAGAGATCCTTGGCGGCCTGCGAGATTTAAGCATCATCGAGTCCTGTGTGAGATTCGTCGGTGAAGAACGCGTGTATAGCGCCGCAAAACTTCTCTTGCCTTGGTGCTCCGAGATATCTCTCGAGTTACCGTTTTCAAGGCGAGCCGCGTGCTCTCTCGTGCCACGAAGACGCCGCTCTCTGGAGAGTCTGTGAAGAAATTGAAAAAAAAAAAAGAAATCAAAAAATGCAACTTCACCTCCCTCGTGTTCCGTCGACTCGAAAAATAAAACTTGGCAGTTTTTTTGCTTCGATATTTTTTTTTTTTTTCAATTCTGTAACTTTGCTCTAAAGTTATTTGTGAAAATGAAGAAAAAAAAAATCATTACCAAGTTAAAAAAGTGCATTATAAAAATCTCTTGGCCTTTTATGATCGTAACAGTATAATAAAATTGTGGGACCAATTTGCAAAGGGTTACAAAGCCAGGTTTAATTTTAACCTTGAATATCTCGTGCATTTAATATTTTCTTCGAAAAATACGTTTTTTTTACTTCGACATACACGTCTACCCATGTAGGTTATTTCGTAAAAAAAAAAAAAAAACACCAACCCGAAGACACGAATACGTAATACATCGCGATAACGTCTCCCTTGTTTTCCTCGCGACACGCTGAATTGATAACGTGATATATCTATACTCCACTCCGAGCTCCACTTCTTTTATATTATGTATATATATATATATATATATATATTTATGCATATATAGTAGTAGTGTAGTTTATTCCAATGTATGACTTCATTTGTCTTTTACATCCCATCCCTTACACAGATTATATTATCCATTTATGCTTCTAAACAAACCAAAATTAAATTAACGTAGAAAAATAAAATAAAATAAAATAATTGTGTTAATTGATTTCAACTCTTAATCTTAACCTTGAGTGAGAATTTTCTCCTGTGCTGCCACCGATTTTTCTGTCGCAAGCTTCTCGAACTCTTTTGCGTATCTACACATTTCCTCCACTGGCCCTCCCTTCAGGAATCTGATTAAGTCCTCTGTTAAGTCCTTCCCCTGCCGATCCCCTACCCACCGTTGCACCCATTCTGACCATTCCTTCTTTATCTCCTTCCTTGCCTGACCACAAACCCAAATATGTTCTAAATCTTCCTTTTCTGCTCCACACAGTCTGCAGCTCCAATCCTGGAACCCTTTCTTTCCATACCGGTGGACATTCCCGCATCGTATTCTGGCCCATTCTTCCTTTATCCACCCTTTTGTGTCGGCAACATCCCAGTATTTCTCTCTTTCCACTCCCTCCTTGATAAGCTTGTAATAAGAACTGAAACTCGACTTGTCTACCCTACTCCAGTCTCCTTGTGTGTCCTGATCCTTCTTTCTCTCTACCCCTTCTATTAACCATTTTTTTAGTACTTCCCATCTTCCGTTTTTCCAAATCCACTCAAAAATTCTACCGTCTCCTACTTCCTCCATAGCCCCTTTCAGCTCCTTTCCCCATTTCGAGGGATTCCCGTTAGTTATCCCTCTCACTTCCTCTCGTAGGCATATTTTCGGCCAGCGACTGTCCTTCATTTTCGTTATTTCGACCAGATAATTCCCCGCCCTTCTTCTTGTTTCTATCTCCAGGCTTCTCCTGCCTGCCTCCAGTTTCCAAAAATAGTCTGGCGTGTTCCTTGCCACTCCTAATGCTGCTTTCACTAATCTGCTTTGTACCCTTTCTATTTCTTCCCTTCTCTTCCACCCCCAGATTTCCACTCCGTATAATGCTCCTGATTTCGCCAAGGAATCCATCAGGTACAGCCTTTGCCCCAATCTTTCAATTTTCGCTCTCTTCATTATGCCCCACACTGTATTAATCGCTATTTGGGTTTTCCCCACCACATTTCTCAAATGCTTTGACACTGCATTTTTTACCGAGAACCAGAAACCTAAGTACTTGAATTCTGAAACCACTTCTATTTCTTTCCCCAAGTACTTCCAATTCTCCCCATTTTTTTCCCTGCCTCCGTTCTTGTACACCATTATTTTCGTCTTGCCCACATTTACCTGCATTCCTGTTTTTTTTGTGAATCTTTCCAGTCCCCTGAGCATCGCTCTTAGTTCCTCCTCTGTCTCCGCTAGGATGGCAATGTCGTCAGCATACTTGATTACGTAAAACTTGTTCTTCCCCATCACCGTTCCACCCACCCTCTTATCTTCCCATTCTTTGTCAATGTCGTCTAGGAATAAGTTGAAGAGGATTGGACTCAGAGGACAGCCTTGCCTTACCCCGTTTCTTGTCTCGAAGCTTTCTGTTAATCCATCCAGTGCTATTACTTCATTACTCGTTGTTCGGTATATACCCCTAATCATTTGGTGCATTTTCCCTCTAATTCCCTTTTCCCATAGTGTGTCCAACAGCCGTTCTCTATTTACCTTATCGAATGCTGCTCGAAAATCGACAAACGCCACATACAGTCTCCCTTTTTTAATTTTTAATCTGTTATTTATCAGGCAGTTGAGTACGAATATGTGGTCCCTCGTCCCTCGCCCCGGCCTGAACCCCGCCTGGCTTTCTCTTATAATCCCATGTCTCTCTATCCAGCTTCTAAGCCTGTTTGCCATTATCCCCGCTAGTAGTTTGTACCCTACGTCCAGTAACGATATTCCCCGGTAGTTACTGGCCTCACTCTCTTCTCCCGCCTTGAAGATCGGAAAGATTCTCGCTTTGTCCCAGCCTCTCACTAGCTCGCCTTCTAACCAAATTTTGTTAATGATATCTCTTAGTTCTTTTTTTTTTCTCGTTGCCACTGATTTCAGGAATTCCGCAGTTATCCCATCTTCCCCTGCTGCTTTCCCATTCTTGCTCCGTTTCAGCGTCTTTTCTAGTTCCTGAATGCTTATCTCTTCCTCCAGTGCTGGGTCGTTTGACGTTTCCGCCCCCCATTTTTTTTCACTTTCCCTCTCCCCTCCCCCTTTCCCCTTTTTATCGCCCATATTTTCTTTTTCCCCTTGCTCACCTAGGAGCGTGGTAAAGTGACGAACCCATTCTTCCTTCTTTATCCCTTCTCCCTTGCGCCTGTTTCTCGGTCTGTATTCCGCTACCGCGGCCCACCACTCAATCATGTCTCTGCTGTCTCTTACTCTAAGCCATTTTTTGTCAAACCACTCCTTTTTTGCATCCTCATAGATTTTATTTAGTTTTTTTTTTTCCTCTATTAGTTCCTTCCTCAGTCTGTCTTTTTTCTCCCTTCGGAAAATCTTCAGTTTTTTCCAAACTATGGTCCTTTGCTCTCTACATTTCTGACCAAACCATCCGTCGTCCTTTTGCTTTCCCCCTATTTTTTTGATCAATCCTATTTTCCTAGCCGCCTCCCACACCACCTGTTTTACATTCTCCCACTGATCTTCTTTCGTACTTCTCTCTTCTATTGACCACAATTGTTCTAATTCATCTTCTAGTTCATTTGCCTTATCCAGTTTCCATATTAACTTTTTTCCCTCTGCTGCCGTGTCTCCTGTCGTTTCCGGTTGACTATCTGGTTTTCCGGCTCCCCCTATTTTCAGTCGGAAGGTGACCGGCAAGTGATCTGATTCCACTCTGGGTCTTACCTTCAGTCCTTGGACTTTGTCCTCCTCCCCATTCTCTGCTTGTATTACCAAATCGAGGACCGACGCTCCTCCTGCTCCCACATATGTCAGTTTCCCGTTTTCGTCCCCCCTAACCCTTCCATTCAGTACCGTCAACCCGTATTTTTCGCAAAATTTCAGTAATTTTCGTCCTTCCGCGTTCACTGTTTCATCCTCCGATTTTCTCTCCCTCGTAAATTGGTTCTCATCCTCTCTACTCGTGTTCCCCTGTTCCCTACCAATTCTTGCGTTCAGGTCTCCCACTATAATCACACTCGCCCCTCTGCTGTTGCCCTCTTCTACGCAATCTCTTAATTTACCTTCAAAGGTAGACATGCCTACATTATTATACGCATTTATTATCCACGTCTCGTTTTCATCTCTTTCTTTGATTTTTATTGTCATTCCGTAGCTCCACTCAATGACCTCACATTTTTTATCAAGGTTCTTTTTTATCCCTACCAGCAACCCTCCAGATGCTCTTCCTTTCTTTTTTTCTCTTTTTGCTTCCTTCGTCCACCACTTATAGCCCGTATTCAACTTACTTGTTACATTTTTCTCCCTTTTTTTCTCTAGCCATGTTTCTTGCAGTAAGATAATGTCGAATCCTTTCAGAAACGCCCACGCCTTCCATATTTTTCCCACCCCTGCAATGTTCCACGTAATTACTTTAATTTCTTCTTTCATTTCCCCCCCTCTCTTTCCGAAATGTGCCTTTACGTAGTCGACCTTCCCTCTCATTCCAGATCCACCAAAGCCCATTTATGCATACCTTCTGGTATCCCACCCATACCTCTTTACCTTCTTCCCTCAGTTTTCCCGCCCTTTCTCCTAACCACTTCTGGACTTCTATTTCCCTATCCGTTAGTGCGTCGCTTATCCATAAGTTACTCCCTCTGAGGTAGCTTCGTTTCTTCAGAATTTCTTTTTTCATCTCCATCGTGTTCAGCTCGATCATGGGCCCCTCTCGTTTCCTCTCCATCCTGTCGATTCTTGGTAGTATCCCCATCCGTTGTTTCAGCATCCAAGCGATATCTTGCACCACCTTGGTCCTGTCCCCCTTCGCGTTGAAGCCTCTGATCATCAGACATTTCTTCTGCTTTCGTCTTTCCTCGATCTCCCACATCATCGCATCCTCTGGGATTGGTTCTGGCGTGGGTAACTCCGCCGTTTTTCCTCTCTCTGTGTCCATCTCTTGCGTCGTTACCTCCCGTTTCCTTTCTGCTCGTTGATATGCTCGCTTCTCCTGCGTCATGTTTTTTGGGGAGTGTAGAGGGGCTGGGCTGATAGGCTCAAGTGTCAAGTCAGGCTGCGTTTTTTTCCTCCTCGCGGCTTCATCGCTTCCTCTGGATTGCGATCTGCGTTTGTGCGACCTAGCCCTCTCTTTCTTATCCTTCGCCCTTGACAGGTTGTCGATTATTCTCATCAACCTGTTCCTCTCGTTGTCCCATTGATTCCTTTCTTGCTCTCTCTGCTCTTGATGCTGTTTCAGTGCTTTCTCTTGCTCACCCAGCTCGCTTGACATCCGTTCACGGCACTCGCACTCTTCACATTCTTCCTCTTCACATTCTTCCTTGGCTATTTTCATCTTCTCCGTCCACCACTCTTTGATTCTCCTCTCCGATTCTGCTACCATATTTCTCATCACTCTTCTCATCTTTATCTCCGAGTTTGTTATTTCAGACATCCATGTCCATACCGTCGTCGTGTCCTGGATTGTATCCTTGGTCTTGTCACTCTCGTTGTCACTCTCGCTGTCACTCTCGCTGTTATTGTTTTTGTCCTTTGTTTTGTTTTGTTCGGGGTTTTCCTCCTCCTCAAGGCTCGGATCTTGTATTCCTCCTGCATACTCTTTCCCGCTTTCACCGTCCTTACTCTCCCCCTCGTTAATCAAAGTTTCCGCATCATCGTGTAGTCTTTCTGGGTCGTCGATATTCTCACTATTAATGTTAATCGTATCACGTTTTGAGCTCGTCGTTTTCGGCGAGTGCACCACCGCCCCTTTTTTATGGAACGCTTCGCTCTCGGTATTTTTTTGTAAAAATCGCTCTATCGAACCGTCCTTGCTTCTTTTCTCGTCATTTATATTTTTCTTTGGTCTGCCGCGCAGCTTCTTTTCTACCGCTTTCTCCGCCACTACCTTGTCCCCTTGGCTCCGGGTACCGACTCGAGGTACTAAAGTATCTCTCTCGTCCTCCCTCATATCTATCGAGTCCTTCTCCTTCCTTACCGACTCACCCACTTTAGTTCCACCCGCCATCTGTGTTTCTCTGTACACGTTCTCACCCGAACAACACCACGCCTTATCCTAACCTCTTTCCTTCGTTTTTCCGAACCGAATTTCACCGTCTAAATACCTCCTTGTCCCTTGTTTTTTTGCCTTCACAAACTCTTCTGCCTATAGCTGACCACTTCACCTCCTTTTTTTTCACCTCTTTTTCACTTCCGACTTATTTACTTGCGAAACATCTTAACTTGACTCGCAGTCTGATACTCCACACGTATGCACGCATTCACGGCCCAACCGGAAGTCTATTTATGCATATATATTTTTTATTGCTATTTGTCGTCGAGGTGCGAGATGTTCAAGAAACTTGTTGCCACACTTATGTCAGTATTAGCGAAATTTTCGATACGATGTCTATAATTCTCTTGAGAAAATTGAATAATAATAATAACAATATTTCGAACATCAAGCGGCGAATGTGCATTTCTCAAAACGATGTCCTCGGAGTCGTTTAATTAGACCTAATTTACATTGGACGCATTAAAAGAAAAAAAAATAATTGAGTAATGATGCTGATACAAGCCTCGCTTGGTCACCTGAACCAACAAGAGATCCCTATAAGTTATACGAGCCTCGAACACATAAAAGAGACAAATGGACGAGACAGGGACAGGGGACTGCTGCTTGTAAGTGGACTGCAACTTAGTAGAATATAACCGACTTTACTGACCAGGTTTTCCGTAATTTCCCTGTGCCCTTGTGCAAATTCAATACAGTACTGCATTTGGCAAGATCGGCTGCGGACAATACTCAAGGGGTAGGGATTTCACGGAATTAAATGGGACGGTTATGCATACGAGGCAAGGAACACAGTTATCTGGTTATCCTGTGAGCTTGTTACCGAATTATCGTGTAATCTAATCATTTCGTTATCTCGCTGTCTCATTACATGGTTATTTGTGTATCCGATTATCTTGATATGTAATAATTTCGATATATAATTATCTCGTTATCAATTTCTATTTATTTATCTCTTTATCTCATTACACCACGTTATATGCTTATCTCGTTATATAGTCGTCTGTATATCCGATTATTTCGATATATAATTATCTCAATATCTAATTATCTCAATATATCTAGATATCCAATCATCTATTTATCTAGATAGTCTCGATTATCTAGATATATAATAATCTCGTTATCTAATCATCTTGTTAATCGAGTTATATTTCTTTATCTTGTTATCTTATGGTCTGATTTCGTATATTTCATTATCTGGCTATCTCGTTATATCGTTTGGTTATCTCGTTATTTGATTATCTCGTAAGGTCGTTGTATAATTACCTTGATCGCTATCACCCGTAGAAAAAGGACGAAGTGTGAATTGATTTTTGTCAGTCATCGCAACGCGTGGGTCGCTTGTTCTTTCTGTGTGTTTGCATGTTGGCGTGCGCGCGCGTGTGTGTGTGTGTGTGTGTTGTTTTTGTGTGTAGGGTAAGCCGTTAAATTCGCGAGAGATAGTCCTGGGCTTGTGTTCATGTCCGTCAGAAAAATTTCTTTAACCCGTGGTTGGTAACTTTGACTCTCGCGAGGAATAGTAGCCCGAAAAACAAGTTTATAATGACAACGGGGGCCCTCCGTTTGTGAATCACATATATATATATATATATATATATCTTTATATGACATAGATATAGCAATAAATGAGCAAAGGAGAGCTCTCGCACAGCAGTGAGCTCACTAATTCTGCTTGTATACTTATGAGGCATTCAACGCGATTTCGACCGCCCGAATAATTTCTTAAAAAATTTCTAACTTTGTGAAAACTTATCATTATTAAAAAAGGGGATTTAAAAAAAATATATATTTCATTGAATCGTTTATACTCCATAGGTACATGGAATTCGAAATTTGTTGTAACATTTTTTCTTCAAGCCTTCTATACATACATATCTCAAAAATTATTCGTGTCGTAAAAAAAAATTCCGTATCCAAAATTCATAATTTTGTATAACGTTTCGAAAGATTTTTATTTTTTTAAATTGACAATGATGGCGCATACTGCGAAACTCAGAGCAAGACTCAAGGATCGCATATATTTACCGAAAATACATAAAAAAAAGCTCGTTGTATTGTTCTGAAAGTTTAAAAAAAAAATTCATTCTCAGGTTCTTTCGAAGCGACAAATATTTTTCGCAAGGGGGTCGGGACTTTTACGCGGCCACAATCGCGTGAAATGTCTCATTTATATATATATTTTTTCACTTAGGCAGGGAACGACGTAATGTTTTTCGTTTAGCGCGCCCACACGTTATATATTGCAAACAAAACGTGAGCCGTTCGAGCGCACAAAACTCTTTCTCATTCCTTTTATTATTATTTTTTTTTGTTTTCTCTTTCCTTTCCGGTCTTAGAATTTCAATATGGCGCGTGTGTTTGTTCGTCGTCGTGAAACACGAGAGGCGTTGAAGAGAAAAAAAGTTTTAAGTAAAACTAGAGAGAGTATGTGTGTGAGAGAGAGAGAGAGAGAGAGAGAGCGAAAGATTTCCCGAGGTAAAAGTGTGTCTTAAGGCATTTTGAAAAAAAAACGGGTTTCAAAAGAATTTTGATTTAAAAAAATCTTTAATCGCCCTAATTTGTGTAAATTTCAAGAGAGATATCGTGCGTATATTTTAGAAACAAAGAGAATATTATCAAATGATGGTGGGCATTAAATTTTGCAAAAATTGGTAAATCGCTGAAAATTTCGAAAGTACAAAAAAAAAAAGTCACAAACCGGATATACATAAGCGCATGTGCAATGGAAAATGTACGTGTGCTTGTGCATAGGTATATATTCATGTATGTATATGAACACAGCGAAATGCGAACGAGATTTTTGTGCGTGTCACACGCCGTGCGTAGAATGTTAAGTTTTAGAAACTCTCACGCGCTTTAATATATTTCTCTTTCCCGCGAGACACGCGACGATTTCTGCCAAGTCGCTTTCACGAATTCTCATATTATACGTCTCGCATTTTACCACGTTACATTTCACGCTTTTCCTCGACTCCATATTCTATTAACAGGGACACACGTTTAAGGAAGAAGACGCCGTGCCCGTTTGCGGAATTGACACTGTATCGAAGATCACACTCGCCCCGCACAAACTTGAACATATTGCTTCCCTCATAATTATTGTTCTTTGTCTCAACTCAGTTTTATTGTAGACAAAGTTTTATGATAAAAAAAAATCAAGAGATTATCGTGAATCGAATCTTAATTATTGGAAAGTTACATTATCCATGTGTTATAATATACATTAAAAAAAATTAGTTGTTTCAATCGTATGGCGTCTTTCACGGGTGTCCCATTCTCTTAAGCTAGTCCTTGTACTTTTTGGTGCTTATTGGAGAATTTTGTGAATTAAAAATATTTAATCCTTAAACCCAAAAAAGGCAGGTCATTTTTGTTCGAGTCGATTTTAAATGTTCGAATAGGCCGAGAATCCAGTGCAATATATATATATATGAGATGTTCCAAATAATTATTTCGGATTTTCTTTTTCATAGCGTTGTAGTGAAAGGTTCATTTTTATAGATTTTTTATAAACCGTTAGGACAAAAATGACCCACCTTTTGTGTATGAGGTTACCGAAGAAAAAAGTTTTGGGTTTAAGGTTTAAATCTTGAGTTTCGATTGAACAATGAACTTAATTGGATACCGGAGAATTGGATTAATTTGATAATCAATTTTGTTCACAAAATTGTAAAATTTCCCCGTACGTGATGAAATTATATTATAATCATCAAAATCAATTAAAAGTTATATGTAATCGAGAAATATATATTTATTACAAAACTTACAACACAGTTTTGAGGTTAGCCGCGAGTTGAAACGATTCAACGGACTAGCCAAATTGACGATCTAACATCGGAATTACTTTTAAAATGAAAAGTAAATCGAGTGCTAAAAGACATTTTCATAGTTAGTAAAAATTTGAATGACTACTTTCACGTTTTATGAGATTTTGTAACTTTTTCTCCAATATGTAGTTTTATTGCTAAAATAGTCCATCACATTACTATATAATCTGGCACAAGGACTACCTTGACCTTTATCTCTTTCTAATACCATTTTCCATTTCATTCCCCAAGACCCCATTCAGAAAAGTTTCTCAGCTGAATAAAGGGATATAAATATTTTATGATCGCCGCAGCAATTTGGAATGTTCCGTTGACCTTTTTTTTTATGATTCCGAGTACCTACATTATTTGTTCGCATAATGAAAAGAATTCTTGCTAAAGTCATAAATTTAATGTCGTCATTTTTTTCTCGCCGTGCTTTTTTCTTGATGCCCCGCAGAGTGTCGTTTTCGCAGCCGCTCTTTCCTATAATATGCGCACTATCGTGTCGCATTTCCACGTGGGCACGGGGAAACTACGAAAAATTGCAATTTAGTTTACGGGCCGAAAGCGGTTGTCCATTTCACTATTGATATCATCGTCGATCAAAATTATCCTAATTTGTCGCTGTACGCATCGAAATTCAATCATGGCTTGATTCACTCGTTTGTTAATCAACGTCAAACAGCATTATATATTATACACGACACACGCGAGATAACGTTTGAAACTCCAGTGAGCCCTTGAAACTAAAGAATTTCTTATCAGAGAGACGTTCAACTATGCATGCAGAGGGCGTCTCTCAACGACGTAATTTCTGTGTATAATCTTCGTTCGAACCAGTCCAATGTGATTGTGCATTGCCTGATTCGTGAGAAAATCGCATACCGCGATAAATAATTTACGAAACAACGAGAACAAAATGCTCGCTGGATCACGTCTCGGAGTTTCTCGCAGATTATTGTGTTATTCCCATGGCCGCACTTATAAACATACTTCGTACGAGCTTTGCGACTATTTTTTTTTTTTTTTTGCAACCTGATTAACCCTCCAATCGGCAAGGTGGGTCTTTTAGAGGGCACATGGCCTTTCTTATATTTCAAATTTTTCAAAACTGGGGATGAGCCGTGTCGGGGGTCTCTTCCCTCAAAAATTGTAACAGAGCCCAAGGATTATAGTGCCTTATAGAGGCATCGCGAATATATGTCAATGCGTGTTCGTTTACCAACGAGAGAGTTTAATAAGACCCACCTTTTGCTGACGGACCGGTTTTTGGCGAGGTTTTTGGTAAATATGAAAATTTAATTCTATCGTGGTTTTTCGTTTTTTTTTTTTGTATATTTATGTGGTAAACGAGTTATTTTAATTATTGGATCAATTTTCGAAAAAATGGCCGAGAGTACGAGTAGCCGATTACGATATTTTCCGAGCGAGTCTCTCGATAGCGCTAGCTTTTACTTTCGTAATCATACTATAATGTAATTTTTCATTATTTTACATTAAAGAATTATTGTACTTTAAAAAATGTTGTTTTTCTCAGGGATTTTGCTTACCCGAACTTTAAAAAATTTTCACCAATTTTTGATCATTAAAATAATTATACTTTTTTCAAGCCGGGACAGCCGAGCTTTTTTTTTAGAGGTCTATATCCTAGTACTGTACACCTGTGAAGCATTATTTCATAAAATCCAGTCTTGATAATATGATATAAATTTTTTTGTAATTTTCCATTTTTTAAAGATTACTGTCTAAATAACTTTTTTTTTTTAAATTGAAGTTTTGAATAACAAAATATAAGCTGGTAGAAAATATTCTATGGGCCCAAAAGAGTACTAGTAAATTTATTCAGATTTTTTAAAAAGCAATAACATCGAAAAAAATATTATTAGACTTGAAAGTCCCAGCTTGCCGATGGAGGGTCAATCTCGCGAATGTCCTTTATCAATTTTATTGATAGCTGTCGGAAATTGCACGACTGATTATTCATAGAAAACTCCAAGACGTATTTGGAGTTCCAAGCTACATTATTATATCAAAAGGATTGACATATTTGCTTCAAATAACATGACGCGGAATTCTCAGTAAGACCGGGTCAATTAGAGACGCGTGCTATCTTTACTGGGTTATAAAAAAGAAAAAAAAATGCAGGGTCCCGGGATGTTTGGCAAAGAAATTTCGAATTATGTACCGATTGGCACAACTCACAATCAGACGTGGTTTACGATGTAACCGATCATCTGACTGCCCTCTGCTATAAGTTTTTCTGTAATTCGTGCGAGATTCAATTATTTTTATAAATATCAAACTGTCTGTATTTTATAAATTTTGAACTGTCTGT
The DNA here is from genome assembly GCA_963564615.1 of Rhorus exstirpatorius. Lineage (NCBI taxonomy): Eukaryota > Metazoa > Arthropoda > Insecta > Hymenoptera > Ichneumonidae > Rhorus > Rhorus exstirpatorius. The sequence continues at coordinate 10,212,497 of OY751316.1, forward strand.
TTCCCGTACGTAATGAAATTATAGAGTAGATAGATTTATTTAGCCATCCTTGATTTTTCACCGTAAATTTAATAGCACTATACATTTTCTACACTTTGTATTATATATCACATCCATCCTCTTCTTCTATCGTACTCGGTGGATTATTGGTTTATTATACATCAAAATATAATTCTTTTCCCGTTACCCTCTTTCTTTTTCCGCCTCAAAGCCTTTTCGAATTCTCTCACAAAATCGCACAATATATTGGCACTATTGGTCCCCTTAGAACCTCATTCCATTTCCCTTCATCCTCGATTCCGATATACCCCGTATCATTCCTTCGACCTGCTTGCTCCATCATTTCCTTCCGTATTATTTCCTTCATCGCTATACACAATCCCATACATCCCCCAGTTCTCGCAATGAAATTATGTTAATTATCTAAATCAATTGAGAGTTCTATAATCATAATATATTTTCATTACGAACGTCCGAAAGTTTTGAGGTTGCCGGGGTGAAATGATACAACAATTACTTAAAAAATAATTCAAGTCAAAAAACATTTCCAGTCATTATAAATTCTGACGGCTCTACTTTAACGTGCTATCAGATTTTATAGCTTTTTTCAACAATTTTATTGCTAAAGTAGTCGATCACACGTCACTATAGTCTGCCACAAAGGACTATAATATCGACGATGAAAAATAAGTATTTCGAACGAAATTCAATTACATACATCGCGTTTTCCGTGAGCATTCTCCAATGAAATGGCTATGGAGATTAGGAAAAAAAATTTAGTAAACACTCACTTTGCTTTTCTGGCAGAATGATCCATCGAGCTGCGTTATCGCCTGACGAATGTCGCGATAGTCGACTGGTCATTAAACCGAAAGACGTCGGGGCCACTATAACCCGCCAATACGAATTCGCTTTTACATATATACAAGAAAAAGAAAGTTAAAAGTTAAAACTCGCAAATTACTTCCTCGAAAATCACAAAAATAATGCTCAAAATCCCTTTTCTCGTTCTTTCAATTTTTTTTTCTCTTTTATTTAAATTCTTTACTTTTCTCATATTTAATTTTGTTTTCTAGAAACTCGAAATTACCGTTTGAATTTTCATGATCAACATAGAATTCTCCATAAACCCATCGTAAAGTGCAACGAGTCATCATCGAATTAATTGTAATTCAATGATAATCGTATATGGATTATTAGTGAGTAATGAATATATGAAAAAAAAACAAATGGATGATGGAAAAAGATCCGGTTACATAATATGTTAGGGAAGGTCGCGAGCCACATATTTTCAATGAAGGAATGCGGTTTATTATGCAGCCATGTAGCGAAAATTTTTTTCGCTTTTTTTTTTTTAGATATAGAGGAAGAAAGAATATAAGGATTTATGAGAGATGATTTGGTAAATGTAGAGTCGATGCGGGGAAATTCTAGGGAATCACGATATGCCACGTTTAATGACTACAGTATTATAAGAGGGGTTAAGGTGGTGGTGGTGGAAAAGGGGCAAGTTACGCGAAAGGTCATTGGGAGTCATTATTCTATCTTTTATTATCTGTAAGAGAGAAATGCGGGTGTGTCGTTCGTCTTGTAAAAGATCTCTCGTATATTTTGTATCTCGTTATATATATATATATATATATATATATATATATATATATATATTCATCATTGGAATTTTTAGTTTCTCTTTCTCTTTCTATCGCATCGAATAGCCAGAGTTGGTTCGGTCGAGCCAGGTCATCGAGCACATTCCATACAAGCTCATAATCATGTATACAAGCATGTATATATATTTATACTTATATTATGTATGCATACATGTGCGATTTATTATATGTCGGATATATTTACATTCGACGATGCTGATTGTCGGTCCGCAAGATTCCCCAAGAGATAGTTATGTGACACTAACATTTTCTCCCTTACCATACGATAATGAATGCGAAATCGCGTTATAATAGCGCGCAAAACTTGTAGATTGAAAATATAGGATATACTCTGTGAGCGTAAGAGAAAAGTTGTTTGGTAATTTTTATATATATATATATATATATATATAATATATTCGTCAAAATCACCAAGTTTATATATTTTTATAACATCGATTACTCGACGACGATATAGTGAAAATTTATCGTCGTCGTGGAGTTTGGCATTTCATTGCAAAACTTTTTATTTTATTAGGACTCTCACTCTCATCTCTCTGCGTTATGTAATTCATCGCGCGAATCAGCAAACTCGTGACGAGATAAGTTTTTCATCGTCAATATACGAGTTGATGAGAGAAATCATCGACGTGACAATTCAATGATTATATTTATTATTACAATCTATTTTTTATCGAAAGATAGTCGCAATTTATTGGCTATGTATATATGTAGGAATAAAGGCAGTAAGAGAGAGAAGAAGAAGAAGAAGAAGAAGAAGAAGAAGAAGAAGAAGAAGAAGAAGAAGAAGAAGAAGAGAGAGAGAGAGAGAGAGAGAGAGAGAGAGAGAGAAAGAAATATCGATGTGAACAATGTCCCTTGGTCTTATCGGACATTCGCCTGGTCTAATTAATAGAGCCAATACATATATATGCGTCAGGGAAGACTTTTATTGAAGTCAATTATTGCTAAAGTGAATTTGAGTCAAAGTACATTCTGTCAAAGTTTCGCGGTGTATATATATGCGCGTTATTATTTCCCGGAGTTGAAAAATTGTTCTGACCTCCAGCGATAACCTCTCCCCTTCCTTCATTAGTATTTATCGATCATCGTCGTGTGATCTCTGAAATGAGCAGTTTTTTTTAAAGCTTGTGGCTTCTTCTATAAAAAAAAATTCGTTTTTAAATTTTAAAAAATTTAAAAAATCGATAAACTACAATATGTACAAAGTAATAAATTTCATAGACCCGATAGATACTCACACATGCCTTACCCAGATAATCCGATTTCCATGTCCAATTTTCAAAGCCCGTAACCATAAAGCAAGTCATCCTAAAGATGCCCGAAAGGCCCTCCAGGAGATCATTATATATTGGAAGAGACATTTCCAACTCTAAAGACACTCAGAGACGTAAATTATACAAAAATTTTACTTGAATAAAATCCTACGGGTCATTTCCTCGAGAATAATTTAATGTATATATGGAGAAGTGTAACGGTGCAAGACGTATGAATAGTGCATTAATGCTGTATGACCCAGTGACGACAATGATGTTTTACTGATTAGCTTTTTCCTATCAATTTCTTATTTTACTTATTAATTTATTTCGCTGACAAACTCTATTTTCGTTACGCTGATACAAGAATACCCGAGAATACCACTCAATAATCTCAAAAAAAAAAAAAAAAAAAAAAAATGAACTGAAATTTCCCATGATAAATACAAAAAGAAAACAATATATATAAATATGGTAAAACTTCTCACTAGAGCGAGCAGTGGCCCAGTTGGTCCGACTCTGGACTGCCACGCAGGCGGCCAGGATTCGATCCCGCGGCCGGCACCAATGGATTTTTCCAGATGCTTTTTCTGCGAGCTCGGTGGTTCGAAACCCACCTTAAATTGTAGGTTCTCACAAATACACTGGGCCAATAGCAATGAGGTTGCAAAAATCGAGGGAGAAAAATAGTTCCGCAAATGAACAGAAAAACTAAAATAGTGGGCCCAGTGTAAGAGTGATAGAGTGTATGAAAGTGTTGTAAAAAGCCGAAAAGGCTATGCAAGTAAAACTTACTACTACTACTGGTAAAACTTCTCCGAATTCGTAATAAAAAAATGAGTACGAGGTAACGAAATTCCGAAACAGAAGGATTAAAGAAATCGAAACAAATGTAGAGGCATAATGAGGGGCACGAGCCATGATAATCTGCTATACTTTATTTAGAAATATGTACGAAAGATAAAAATTAAAAAAAAAAGATAAAAATGGTGCCAGCATGCTAGATTCCGCGACTCCGGAGTCTGTAACGACCAATTAAATGAAGCGCAACGTCTCCATGCGGATTGTGATTACGTCATGCGTCAGTGGAAAGTAAAGCATAATAATTATACGTATCTATAAACTGTAATGCATCTCATACGATTGAATATAATCTCGTGTCAATTATTATTTGTTGGCTGAAATGCGCAAAAATAACTCAACGTTATAACGTTGACCGAGTAATAATGAGAAAATCAGAAAGACGACTGCATGACTCGAGTCATTGGATCGTCACTGATTTCCGGTTGAAGGAAATCCGTTATGAATTTACTCGTCGTCATCATTGCGGCTGTTATGAGTAATTCTGAATTTTTTTATTCTATTTTTTTATGGACATCCATCGACCGATTTCACGTCGAAGAAACGTCGTCCTGCTCACCTTTCGAATATCAATTCTTATTTTTTTCTTTAGCCGAAAATCAATTTTTTTTTTTTTTTCATCTTGACTTCCTTATTCTTGTCGTACCTTTATCTTCGTGTATACTGAATTCGTGGGCAGGATGGCAAAATTTCAAAATTAAATATTAAAATGCGCTCACAATCTTTCGTGATTTACATTCTCGATTTATGATAAACTTGGAAAATTTGTGAAAAAAGATTTCGAAAAGAAATTACAAAAAATACTGCGTCATTTATTTTCATTGAAAATTCCTTTTCGAAGGATATTTTTCAGAATGCAGTTTTTTTTTTTTAATTTTATTTTTCGTCCGAAATATTTGCATTAATTTTCAAAATTGTATAAATTGAAACTACATGTCGCAACGTATGTGTGTTCGAAAATGAATTTTTCATTCTTAAATTTTACCCATTCCCATGAATTCGTTGTACGAAAAGAAAAGCAGGATCAAAATAGCGAGGATTCAAATGAAAAAATAAAAAAAAATATGTATATATTTATTTTTCGTATCATCAGTCATTGGGAAAGTGAAAAGATATGAGGACGAAATTTGTGTACAATTTTTGACAGTAGGTGTCCTCTATCAATCTGGTAAAAAAAAGAAGAAAAAAAAAAAGAGAAAGAAATGAAGAATGTGCTAACTCATCCACGACGATAATGAGACAGGTATCCCAAGCTTGAAGGATCTCTCATATACCGCGATGCTGTCTTCTATTTCTCATATTTCTTTTTATATATACATTTTTTTTTTTTTTTTTCATCACAGCAAAATATTCGTATTTATTTATCTACAGTGTCACGTTATAAACCCGATATAGATATGCCGTCATACACGATTATTTTATGGATGTTCAAGGTTCAACGTAACGCAGACGTTCCCCACTTAACTTCACTCACAGACGCGACATCGTCAGATAAAAAAAAATAAAAGAAAAAAATCTTTCTCATGCGTTAAAGTGTGTGATAAGAGCTTGGATATTAAATGCTTTTGATACGCATACCTTTTTTGTTACTGGATATAGTGATCATTCTAGAGATTAGAAGCGACCAATTATTGAATCAGCCCTCGTTTAACAGTGATTAAATTAGTTAATTACCCAATGAAAATTGAAAAATACCGTATTTTAATCATACAAGTACGTTTTTTTTTAAATTATACTCGTAACGTTTTTCGCTTCCTCGTACAAGGGAGTTTTGTTTTCGTGAAAAATTTTTAATTTTGAATTCCCTATATTCTTTCGAAAAGCTAATGTCCTTCTTTTTAAATCTAATTCGTTGGTCCTCAATTTATATTATCGATGAATATTTTATACAATTTTTTTTATTTTTTATTTTTATTGAGACTATTTAATGATTGATCTATACAAGTGTTTTGAATTAATTCTTGGCTCTGAAAGATTTTAATCATAAATACCAAAGTCCTGATAACTAAAAAAACATCCTTATCGAAATATTTTCAGCTAAAATACGTAGTTATTATTCTGAGAGATGTATATATTTGTGCGCTCATTGCTTGATATAACGATGATTGCGATGAGTCAATCGAGATGACGAGCGAAACGATATGCCATATATTTCTCTCAATTACTAATTCTTGCCGTGTTTTTCGTTTAATTGCCACGAGTTTTATTGCGCGACTCGTTTGAGAGATTACGAATACACCCTAGAAGGTTGATAAGAAAAATTATAATTGAGACATTTTTTTCGTTCATAAAATTGCATTTTATATTAAAGACTATAGTAAAGACCAGAGTTGAAAATAATTAAAATTGTTGGAATTTATGTTGAAAATGATTATTATTTATTTTCATTATCGCTCATGAGCCATTATTCTTCTTAAATTTGAATATTTTATAAATTAAAAAGTGATAGACGAGACACTCAGTGACTCGATTGGACATCGCTGGATACCCGTCTGTATACATATAATATATAACATGCATGAAAAATCTTTCGTGGGGACTCTTTGAAGTTGCTGTTTTCTCCACATCCTCAAAGTCGTTGAACAAAAACGGTATGTTTCTAATGTTTTTGCGATTTTCTTTCGTCTCGTATTCCTCTTCATACATAACAATAATGTTTTAGTTCGATTCGTATACCGTATTTCCGGTGCTCGAGCATCCCCCCAACTTCCTGCTCCTCTGACAATGGTAATCTGAATACGTCTTCCCCTCTCAGTGATCTCTCACAATGCAGCATACAATGGTTTCGACAAGCAAACAAAAAATGCTAAAACTGATCTCTGCGCTTTTATTCTTTTATTTTTTTACTGCAATTTATAATCCCCGAAAGGGATTTTTTTGACGCTATATACCAAGGAATAATGGTATTGGCTCTTAAGAATGTTTAGCGCTTTACCATCTATTGTGCATGAATTATAGTAGATCCCGATGAGTTAAGAATTCAAATAAAATCAACGACGATCGAAGACACCGAGGACAATATTGAGTCTCAGGAACAATAATGTTGAGAAGTTATTAATAAAAAATTAAAAAAAATGATTAATTACATATTCAGAAAAAATATTCTTCATGAATTGCAATATCTGGTATAGTTTATTATACACAATTTTTTTTCATAAATTTCCCTTAATTTTCCATATGTAAATAATTGAAAAAAAAAAAATAGAATTTCTTCGCGAAAAAAATATTGTTTCGATTATTTCTATGCTACAACATATTATGTTCCATTTTGAAAAATTTAAAATTTGTTTTATAATTTTCCTTAAATAACCCGTGTGCTTGATAAATTATGCAAAGGAAATCTATTCGCGAAACATCCTTAAAACAGAAGGACATTTTTAATCGGATGATAAATTAACGGAATTGTTGAAGCAATATTTTTCAACATCTTCAATTTCTCTTCATCGTCATATAAAATTTAATATTCATTTCTCGTCACCTATATAAATTAAATTCTCTAATTTCGTGATATGAAGGACTAATAAAATAAATTTAAAAAAAAAAATATCTTTTTGACGACGCTGTTAGAGAAAATTAACATACCTTATTGGTTCCCATGATTAAGAACAATTTTAAAATTACTATATGCCTTTGCCTACAGTCAAGGAATTTTTTATTTTCCAATTTCGTGGTATTAAAGGTTAGTGAATTAAAATATTACCAATAATACAGTTATAAAATTGACATTGTCAATTGTTTTTCATAATTTTTAAGTAAAAATTTATGATACGTATTTCCTACAGTTGTATAATTTTTCTCATTTAATTTTGTAATTTAAAATTGAAATGAAAAAAATTTCTCGAGTCTCTTCAAAGAAAGAAAAAAAATGATGCATCACGACGAAATAATACATCTGACAATTTCTTTGCTGGAATGCCCGTTAGGGTCTATTCTCGTACTCTGCTGGGAGAGTGAGAGAGAGCGTGAGTGAGAGAGAGAGACAGAGAGAGAGAGAGAGAGAGAGAGAGAGAGAGAGAGAGAGAGAGAGAGAGAGAATGAGTTGACGCAACAACATTAATACCGGTTATGGAATTTAGTGACGAAGAAATACTGGATCGTGTACACGCTCCTGAGTTTTCGTTCTCGATGAGAATGGCCCGGATAAATGATAATATATTGTAACCGTGAGCAACGAAAAGATTACGTGAGCTTCTTAAAAAAGAATTCTCTTATCTATCGTGAATCAATATAAATGTATACTTTACTGCATGTGAACGTACAAAATGTGTCCCATCGGCGCATATTCCGAGAGCCTGCAAAAATTCAATATTTATCCAGCATACGTATGTATCATGTATATATACACATATTTGGGTATTCCAAAAATGATCACCGAATGTTCATTTTTGATTTTTCAATTGCATTGCTGATTTTTTATTCCATTCCTTAGAACGAAATAAGTCTTTACGAGTTTTTTTTTTTCAGATTTTTTGTCTCGAGTACTTAGTTATCGAGAAATTAATTTTTCAAATTTTGAGGCATTTCAAATTAAAATTTTCAGTAAAATTTTTTTTTTTGACACGCCCTATGTGTGAAAAAAGTGTAGAAAATATCGTGACTGAACGTCTGCTTTAATGATATAAAATTTATTTGTTAAGAGTTACCGACCGATTTTTCGTTTTTAAATATTTTCGAAAAATAATTCTCAATCCAAAAGCAAACACTTTTAACGATAGCCCAGAGTTGCTATTTTATTCATTATATTTCTTAGCTAATTTTGAATATTTGAAAATTCGATAATCGCACGCATATACGTGCCAAATCTGTTGTGTATAATTTTTTACCGTGAAAAAAAAATCATAGAAGTTCTAACCATAACATCTGCATTAGCGTACATCGACGCGATGCCCCGTGGCTAAAAGTAATAAGTAGCTCGCACAGAAGACGATAAAACCAACATCCTATATAATCCGTAGGTATATTAGCTCGCAGACACCGATAGTTATCTAAATGTAGGATTAACATACTTTCTTCATGGGATCGTAATACCAGTGAGTTTAATGCATTTTTTTTTTTTATATGCTGCTCCAGTATGGACAGTTCATTATAAAGATCTCACTGTATCCACGATGACGAGGAAATTCCTCTTGGGATCATGAGAAAAATCATGATAAAGATTTTCGTCATTCCTAGCTATGAATACGATAATATTATAATATTTATTTTTCTCGCATGCATCTTAATACAAAAGTATCGGATATAAATACTGCAATAGTTATTTTCTATCAACGAATAATACGTTCGTCGAAATATTGGCCGAGCTTAAATTGATTTTTCTGGTTGATACAAGGATTATTTTTCACTCACGTTCCCAATATAAAAAAAAAATAAAAATCATTTTAAACTGTAGTAAATCCCGACGATTTGAAAATTCAAACAAACGAAAAATCAACGAAATCGGAGACACCAGGGATATTGATTTCCTAACATTGAAAAGTTGTTCTTGAAAAAAAAATGTTAACAAAATTTTCAGATAAAATTATTATTCATTTTCATGAATTGTCATAACTCTTGTTTTTTTATATCACACACAATTTTTCCCATAATTATTTTGCATGTTGAAAAAATTTAATTAGTCCGTGGAAAAAAAAAATATTTTTTCAATTTCTTCTTTGCTGCAATAAGATTGTTCCATTTGAAAGAATTTTCAACAATTCTTATCATTTTCGCTGAATAACCCGTGTGCTTATAATGAATTATGTAAATTAAATATTTTCGAGATTTTCCAGAAAGATAAATATCTGTGAAATCAATCGGTCAATGATTTTAAAAATTCGCAACAGTAATCCCTTTGTGAAATCCTGTCGAATATTCACGTGTTATTCTCCTTTATTTTTCAACTTTGTATGTGAAACATCCTCGAGCTATGTTTTGATAACATTTTTATTTTTATTTTTTGCATTTTCAATGTTGATAAATTTGAAATTTTCAAAAATATTGAACAAACGAAATTGGCAAAAGTTTCACGATAAAATCTCAGGACACTATTTATGTAAAATCTCTCAGGACATCCATTAACAAATTTCAACGAAAACGTCGAAAAAGATTTTCGAATTCACAAGATTTGTGAATGATAAAATAAAGAAATGAGGAGCCCATCAATGTAAGAGTGATTTTTTTTTTGCTAATTCCTACGCCAATGGATCAAAGTATAGATACAACTAACACGTGCACAACTGTACATGTGTATAGTCTTTTGATATACAAACACACAGTCGAGTGGTCCCGTGTATACACACATGATGCATGAGAGCAATGAGAGAGGGAGAGAAAATGTAATAACAGGAGAGTATAACAGAGCACGAGCAGCTCTACGCGTATACGATAAGAGAGAAAGAGGACCCTGTTAGTGGCTTTTGGTTAACAGTTGAATCAGTTGGGTGTCATCATTCGCGAACGGTGCGATCTCGAGGCACGTACGTTTAAACCGTTTAACACGTCACGTTGCTAACGAAAAAAAAGAACTCCTCAATCTCACAGTGGAAACAAAAAATATTCTTTTACTTCGTAAATTATAATAATAAAAATAAAAATAATAATAATAATAGATCGAATCAACGATGATGAATTTTCGTCAAGTGCTCGTTAACCGTGTTGGTGAACAGTGAATATTTTTTTGGAATACGCTGGAGGATTTGCAGGATACGAAAAAAGTGGACAATTTTACAATGGCTTATCGTTACGGTAATAAATAATTTTATTCTATTGGTCGTTAAAATGTTGGACAGTAGGAAAATGATAGACAGCAGGGCAGTAAATCCGCGATAAAGTACTCTAGACGTTCGAGAGATGCTTTGATGTTCTACAGATATATATATAACGGTTCACCGTGCGGGAAGAATGCCGAGCCTTTTCCTAGACCATTCCCTCTACCTAGTCATAACATTTCAATGAGAATGGCATACCGGAAATGATACCACTCGAGTTGATTCCATTGAACTATTTACATCGCAGGGCCCCGTTTTGGAGCAATAAAATGGAAAAAAAGAAATTTCATAATTATATAATTTGTTAAAGTGTAAAAAGACCAAGAAATTCTCCGCCCCCCTGCTCCTCGTGCCAAGTGTATTGATAACGTATCGTCGATAAATTCATGACGTCAGTAACGTGTCACTATCTTTCCATGGAAATGAAAAAAAAGAGACAGAGAAATAATATTGCATTCGTACTGTTTTGTTTGAAACATGATTAATTGTCTTTGGTAAATTTAGAAATAAAGATATGCGCCGTATTTTCGATAAAATTACCATGCATTTATCATCATAAATCATCAAACGTATTCAAGTATTATCTCAGGACGGGAAATTCGTTGTTCGATATATTTTGCAATTTCACGAGAACAACCTGACTCGCGATTATTTGATACACTTGAGCCTCTCATACGTTTACTTATGCATGCTTGCATTTCACGGGGGAGAGAGCTGATGGTGGGGAGAGCATTAGTCATTGGTTACGAGTAGAAGAGAGGGGATAGCACTAGGGACGTGATTGGTATACTTGTCTCCCCACCATTGTTGAAGATAAACGACTGTTGGTATAATCGTTACTCGTGAGAGATTCCACTGTAATGATCTTGAGAGCTCGTTGCAATAGAATAATGTGCATTTGAGGCGATAGTGTTTAACAGAGAAAGTTTTTTTTTTTTTTAAATCTCACTTGTCTATTTTAACGAGGGACAGGCCAAATCAGCGTGCGGTTTATATCAACTTTTACAAACGAGCGGGGCAAGATAGTTACAGGAAACGTGCGTAAACACATGTTTACATGCTTACCCTCGTATATATATATATATATCCGTAATGTGCTTACACGAATCGTTGAAAACCTCATACGTCACGCTCGAGAAATTCTCGCACGAGGCTTCAACTGAGTCTCATGTGTGCTTCCCATATGCCTGTGTTTGTGTGTCTATACAGTCAACGAAGTATGTGGCAAATAAAACGAAACTTGAAAAATTTTATATTTCGCGATAATCCATACTGTGAGATTATATTCGAGATAGTTGAACACGTCATTGGGTATGAGCATACATATCGTTCGATGGAATCATCGAAAAGGATTTTTTTTCTCATAAAATAATTACTAGTAGGAATGGGACATTGTTGCTAATTATTCTCGAATAATAATAATAATGATTATTCGACGAGAATGTCTATCGTAAGGGCATAATATCGATGGAGTTTTCACAACATGCTTATGTGCGTTGTATCTGATTCGTTCGTCGATCTGTTGCACTGAAGAGCTTCGAGCTCACCTCAAACCTTTCTGATGTACAAGCAAACTCTAGAATGTTTTTTTTATCCTCTCCGTCACTCTCGCATAGTGGACAGAAGTCGTCGATGTTTGTCCCGAGACACGGTGCTCTGGAACTGCTGGCTTATCTGCCGTTATACGATACGAGAGACGTGCCTGCATTCTGCAGTATTATATATATATATATATATATGTATATGTTGTACATTACGGTGTTTTATTTTTTATTTTTTTCGACTCACACCCTGTCGAAGTATATATAAGAATTTGAAAAAAAAATCGTTACTATTCGAGCGAGAGTAGTGAGAAAAAAAATCTAAAAAAAATTGAATTTGTATAATTACGATAAATTATGGAAGAATAATGTCAACGAACTTGACGAAATTTCACAATTCGAAATGTCAGTTGGCCGACTCGTCGCCTTGAAAGTTATCTTACCGATTGATGAATAAAAATGATCGAGCTCGACTGATGTGGTTTGTAGTAAAAAAATTTTATCGTAAAAAGAAAAAAAGTAACTATACGATGACCGATTGCAATGTAAATACGAATGCACAGTTGACTTTGAGATTGCAAGGGGGATTTTACAAGAGCCAGTGTCTCTTGAAAGTCTCGCTTGCGACACGCAACGATTTGTACACGAACAACTATTCCTTGTCAGCGTGTCCCAAGACCTCTATAAACTGCAGCAGCGTGTTCGTATGTATAAATAGAATTTCGGACTCTCTGAAGCCAAGTTCATGGACAATGAGATAGCGAATCAAGATCAAACGAAAGTTTTAAAAAATGCTTGCTCCAAGCAGTGCAACTTTTCATTTCAATGCAATACATTGAGAGACACGAATAAGAACGTTTTGCACTTACATTCCTATGCACATGTACAAATCATTGTGAATTGCAGTGAATCTCGATGAGTCAAAAATTGAAAAAAAAAGTCAACGACACTGAGACCCCGAGTTTTAACAACAATAAATTGGAAAAGTTATTAATAAAAATTAAAAAAATATATAGATTATTAATTAAATATATAGAAGAATCATAATTTTTTTTTATAAATTGTAATAGTCTGATCTTTTTTATTGCACAAAATTTTTCTCATAAATTTTCCTCAATTGTTTGTTAGTAATAGAAAAAAATTTAATTTTTTCTATGCTGCAATGAGATTGTTCAATTTTAAAGAATTTTTAACAATTATTTAAAATTCTTTTTCATAATTCTCGTTAAATAGTCCCTGTGCTTAATAAATTATGCAATTAAAAATTATCGAGATTTTCTCGAAGATACGTCTGTGCGACCTTGAAATTTTGCAAGGATAAAATCTGTAGATTTTGTGTGAAAACATATAAAAAATTTACGAAATTCTCTCTATTTTTCAACTTTGTGTGAAACATCCTCAGTTGATAGAAATCAATTTTTTTTTTTTTAATTTAATTGAAAATAATTTATTTTTAATATTTTTAAAAATTTCAATGAACCTCGTTCGGTTCGAATAACATTGTATTTTAATTGAATTAACCAATTTGTTGTTTTCGACGCAGACAGATAAATTCCGATAAAATAGAAGGACAAAGGAAAAACAAATGAAATGCGTCTAAGTGAAAACTCGTGTAGAATGATGCGGGACGTCGAAACGTCATCAGACGTAAACGACTCCCCAAACGATAAGAGTTTATGTTTTTTCTGTGTCTCACATATTTTTTTTAACGCTCTTCAACTTGAAAGCCTCTTTATCAGAGCTGCATTAAATTTATCTCCACCCACGACGAAGACCGGCGTTGATGATCCTTCGATTATCGTTCATTATTTGTTTTTAATTTTTTTTTTTTTTAATTTTTCGTATCTTTCGGTTTTACAGGGGCGCAGTATGAGCCCGGCGTTGGGCATTGCGCCGTACCCCAAGCAACGCAAATTCACAATCGGGATTATCGAGCAACAGGAGGACGTTTTACATCGTATCCTGGAACAGCGAGAAACGACAGATACAGAGGTGGACCAGAAATACAGAAGAAAATGACTCAGAGAGAGGACGTGATTAAGTTCGAGCAGGGCCGAATAAAGGCCCTGCAGGAGGAGCGTCTTCATATACAAAAGAAGACTTTTACAAAATGGATAAACTCGTTTTTATTGAAGGTAATTTTGTTCATTTATACTCTTAAATTATTTTATCAATCTTATATAATTTTTTATAAATCAATATTGCACGAATTTTCAATAAATGTTTTTATTTTTTTTTTTGTAAAATCCGTATAATTATTGATTTCGAAATAATTTACGTTATAAATAATTTTCAAAACTCGATCGATCCCATTTGAAATAGTCTTTGAAAATCGATCAATACTTGTGACCAAGGATGTACGGACCATTATTTTGGAGTAAAATTAAATAATACATAAATTAAAAACTATTATTATTATTAATTGTGCTCCTACTCGTGTGCCGGATTCTTCATAAATTTTGATATTGACAATAATAAGAAGTGAGTCATGAGAAGTCATGGGAAGTATACCTTGACGTGATCAATTTCTCTCAAATATTAGTATGGCAAAATTATACAATCGAGGCTGCTCATATTTTTTCCAATAATTGCTCAAAACGTTTGTATAAAACAATGAAAAAAAAAAAAAAAAAAACAAAAACAATTGAATACTCAGAATTTTGCCTGATGACATCCTCGGTATTGATTTTTTTTTTTCTTCTCAAGACTCACCAGCACTGATTGTCGATTATAATTTATTTTACATTACGAGGAACAAAACATCGATGGTATTTTTTTTTTTTTTTTAATTTTTTTTTTAACATTTCAGGCACGTATGGAGGTGGAAGATTTGTTCACCGATTTGGCGGATGGAAAGAAGCTCCTGAAACTCTTGGAAATAATATCGGGCGAGAGACTTGCAAAACCAAACAACGGTCGTATGAGGGTTCACAAGATCGAGAACGTTAACAAGTCGTTGGCTTTCCTTCACACCAAGGTACGGACGAACGTAATGCAATTATCGTACCGACCAGGTAACGAGATACGTGTATAACCACAGGGAGGACGGGATTAGGGTCGATGGGGCTCATGCGTCCCGGTATCCGATTCCCTACGTCTCACTCTCATGGAGTTGAAGATCATGGCGAAAGACGATGATAAATTACAATATGGCGTTGGTCTGTAATAAGGAAATATTGAAAATTTTGTTCGCTCGTTCTGGCAAAAAAAAAAAAAAAATTCACAATGCAAAATCTTCCGCTACGGAATTGATTTTGCTTTTGGAAAAATTTCAGCCATGTCCCCATGTGAGTGTCAATTCAAGTTGGCCGCGGGACTCTCGCGGGGACGGGGGTGGGGGGTTCGAGCTTAAGCTGCCATCTTGGCGAACGCGTTTTATCAAATATCTCACGAATCGTGCATCGTACGACAAAATTGTGAAAATCTTTTTTTTTTTGCAGATGATAAAATTCTCTCAAACTTTTGTGAAAAACTTTTTCCCCGTATAACGCATGATTTTTCCGTTTCATAGCGCGGCAAACTTTTCCAAACCATCGCCACTTTTTTTTTCCGTTGCATCGACCGTTATTGGAAAAGTTTGCCGCGCTATAAATAAAAAATCATGCGCTATACGGGGGAAAAAAGTTTCGAATAAAAGTTGCCGAGAATTTTATTATCTACAAAAAAAAGATCTGGACTAATTTTGTCGCACGGTTACACGGTTCGCGAGATATTTGATAAAACGTGTGTTTTCCAATATGGCAGCTGAGGCTCGAACCTCCGCGTCCCGCAAATTTGAATTTACCCTCAGGATACACCGCTGAACTTTTTTCCCATAAGGGAAATCCAATTCTGTAGAAGATTGTTGGAAAAAAAATGGCCAGAATGTTTGGACTTGTTGTATATTTACACTGGATCGTGATTAACTGGCGGATATTGCGTTTCGCATTGCTACTGCACTGGATCTCGCCCTTAAAAACGCGAATATGGAACCGTGGCCATTTATAATATATGTGATGCATACACCTTGCATGACTCACATGTATTATGGCTCTTGGTGCTTCGTCCTGGACCAGATTTTTCATTTTTGAACTAGAGCCTGCGTGACCCTAATTCGAATTTTTCCGATTCAGAGATTCGAGCATCCTATAGCGCAGTGCTCCAAAGCTTCGACTTCTCTGATACGCTCCATTGGTGTTTTTTTTTTTTTTTTTTTTTTTTTTTGCTTTTTTTCATTCCATTTCACATCCCTCCATATCACCCCCGGAGCGCCATTCGGAGCAATTATTTCCTAAACAATACTACCGTGTCGCATATTACACGAGGGCACCGGGAAACTGCGAAAAAAACTGGCTGACACAGTTGCTCATGGTAAACTGAAAATTTCAGTTGTAGCATCGCCCGTAAAAAATCAGCAAAAATGTCTCGTTCTTCAGCATTTTTCCCGCAAGCTATTTTGGGCTAAAAGCCATCTCAGTATTGACCATTGCCAATGCTGCTCAAAATGTTCTCTCCTTCTATGGCACCATTCTGTCTTTTCAATCCTATAATCCTTTCCCTCTTAATCCGCGGCCCTACTTGTCCGTCGGTAAGTTATTATCTACTCTTTCTCTCTTATAAAAATCCCAACTTCGGGAAAACCGAATTATTTACATTCACGGATTTGGGATCTTGTTTTCGGTGAAAAAAAAAAATATATATATATATATATATATATTTTTTTTTTTTCACCGAAAACTATATATATATATATATAGTAGTAGTAAGTTTTACTTGCATAGCCTTTTCGGCTTTTTACAACACTTCATTCACTTCATCACTCTTAAACTGGGCCCACTATTTTAGTTTTTCTGTTCATTTACGGAACTATTTTTTCTCTCTCGATTTTTGCAACCTCATTGCTATTGGCCCAGTGTATTTGTGAGAACCTACAATTTAAGGTGGGTTTCGAACCACCGAGCTCGCAGAAAAAGCGTCTGGAAAAATCCATTGGTGCCGGCCGCGGGATCGAACCCTGGCCGCCTGCGTGGCAGTCCAGAGTCGGACCAACTGGGCCACTACTCGCTCTTTATATATATATATATATATATATATATATACCGAAAAATATATATATACCGATATATATATATATATATATATATATATATATATATATATACACCGAAAAAAAAAAATATATATATATATTACTTTAATAAGTTCGAAACAAGTCTAATATTGACGCTTTTGAGATTTTCAGACACCGCAGGATGAATGAGCGAGAATCGGTCAGCGTTGGCAAATTTTTCACCCTCGGTCACGATCAAAGATGATCCAACGTCAATTATGTTAATTGAGAATTCTACCAGGATTTTCATATCCCCATAAAGTGAATTTAAATGGTTAAAATTCATTATTCTTGTTCGTAGTTTCATGAGAAATCATTGAATATGAATACTTATACGAGCGGGCTTGCAAAAGACAATAAGAGAAGACAAAAGCCCGAAGAAGAAGAAGAAGAAGAAGAAGAAGAAGAAGAAGAGGAAGAAGAGGAAGAAGCCTTCGCGGTGTTAAAACTCGTCACGTGAATGGCCTCTGTGCTTCGCCTGGCTTATGACATAATGGCTTTACGTCGGTGAAACACACAGCAGGACGGAAATCTGTCGCGGTATAATATATGACCAACGAACGACTCGAGGTTGCAAAAAAAAAAAAAAACAAAAAGAAAAGAAAAAAAAAAAAAATACACGACGATGGTGCCACAGCAGCAGCGAGTAACGAATTTCGTTCTTCTTGATTCATCGCGAATCCTCGCGATGGCACAAGAAAACGAACGATAATAACAAAGATTTTTCAATCTTATCTCATTCGTCGAAAATTTATCTCGATCAATATATTCAGAATCGAGCTTTTTATTACCAGCGGGTTTGTTCGTTGATGAAAAAAAAAAAAAAAAAAAAAAAAAAATCCCTTAAGGTCTGAGAAAGTCAAAACTCCAGGGGGGGATCTCTTGTCTGACGATGTCCTAACGGAGGGTGGCAGGCAAAGAAAAAAAAAAAAAAAAAAAAACTTTGTGTACCAATTTCCGGAGCTTGGGGGTACTAATATTTTATTGGACTACATGACACACACACACACACACACACACATACACGAGATTTTTTCTGTGTTGACCATGAGGCACACACGGAGGAGGCTCCGATGGAATCGAGAGATATCGTGACGAGTCTCCTGTTACGGAAGAAACGCGATATCTCTTGCGCGCTTCTCACACGGGGCATTTTTCTCTCTCACACGGAATCGCGATCTCATTATGCATACATTATAAGTCTCCTCTGTACCCTGCCGATCGTTCGTTTCGATTCTCAATTCGTGTCTCTCCTCATCTCTCGCACTCGATGCTCTTTTTTTTTTTTTTTTTTTTTTTTAGTTTATCGAAAAAAGTTGCACCTCGCAAAGCCCTCGGAGTTTGAGAAATTCGTTATAAATGTCTCTTGGGGATTGGGAGGGGTGAAAAATTTTATTCGATAATACGAGACTGTCTTGTATAGGGTAGACGTACCGGTTGTGGCCACTTTAAGCATTTTCGAACATTCATTTACGAACAGTGTTCGCATTATTGCAAATTCAGAATTGAAAAGGTGATCGATGTAATCTAAAAGGTACATGATATAATCGAATTGTTATAATTTAAAACCTTTTCTGATCATGATCAATAAGAAAATAGGAAATTATTTTGTAGCTGTCATTTTCACCATTTGTGGCCACAATTTTACTACTTTTTGGCCATCCGAAGTACCAGCTGTGACCACCAAGCTTTGAATTGGGATTGGCCATAAGCTGGCCACAAATAGAACAATCGGATTTTCAATGTACCACTTTTGGCCAACGCGTATTTTTCAGGAATTTTAGCTGGGATATCCAGTTTTTTTTGTAATTATAATCCGAAAAATGAGATTCGACCGATGAAATATAAATTTTTGATGGGGCGGAATATGACTTTAGATATGAGAAACCGTACAATAAAACTACAAAAATCGCTCAGCGTTGACACATTTCGTCATAATTCGTTGAAATAAATTAGTAGATATTCAATAAAGCATCCGAAAGTGGTCCGGAAATATCTTTAATATCGAAATATTACGCTCGATGAAGTGAACCTTGAAACTTTAAGAAATTCGATAGAAATGCGGAGTGGCCACAAACGGTACAATGGCCAAAACTGTTACCTATTTGCCTCGAGATATGAAAAATTCACGAGTCGTGGAATATTAAGCGAATAGAGAATGATTCCTCATTGATATTTTTGCACACTCGGGACACTGCAGTGATTCACGTTTTCACAGATATTCTCCTCAAAATGTGATTTTTCTTTGTATTATTTTTTTTTTAAATCTTCATTACCAACGAATAACAGTCGATTCGTGATATCCGGCCTATGAATCAATGAAATTCATTGTATTCTTGCTCCTGTCACAGGAGAACAACACACGGTCCATCAAAAATTCTCAATTGATTCGGAAAGTCTCTTGAAACAAAAAAAAAAAAATCACGACTCATTGCAAATAAAAACGTACGTAAATGCGTTCCTTCGTTATCATATTCTCGAGAGACTCCGAAGCTAAAAAAATCTTCCCTAAAACTTATCATCGACGTTTCACCCTCGGGCAATTCCATTGATAAATGAATTCTTGAGTTTGCATCTTTTCAAGCGAATTTCATTGCGAATTGCATTGGCATTGAATTGCCTTGTGAATCGAAATTTCAATTATTGTCGACTATCATGGGTAAACACAAGATTGGGTTTTGGGTCCTAAAACCATCGTGAAAAGTAGAAATTAATCGTTACGATTGAATTTGCTTTATTGTAGCTCTCGGTCGATGATGTCTCGAAGCGCGTTGCGTCGTTTACAAAACTTCGAATACGGCAATCACTGAATCGTGCGCAACTGGGTTAATGATGCATGATTCCCCCCTTTATTCGCGGCAATCAGCGTTACAGTTGGCGTTCGTAGGCTCAGACTCGTTGGCTCGTATATATATATATATGCGAGCCGAGGGAAAAAGCCGAGTCGAACAAATGCGCATGTACGTATAAACGTTTAGTTTTTTTTTTTTTGTTTTTTTTTTTTTTGCGACCCCGGCCAGAGTTGTCTCAACGGGATATCGAAGGCTCAATGCTGCGAGACGTCTTCACTCCAACGACATTAAAGACGCAGAGATCTCGTGTAATGATTCACGTATTCACGAATCGAAAATTCCCTCCCCACTCTCCAAAGAAAAGAGAAAAAAACGACAACGTCAACGAATATCGCAATGAAATTGAATTGAACGTGGAAAGAGATATAATGGTCCAGGATGAAATTCCAATTCGGGTGAGTAATTAGGAAGGGGACTCCTTCGTCGTTCTTACCGAGAAATCATGCATGATGCTTTTTTTTTTTTTTTTTTTTCTTCTTTCTTTCGTTCCAGGTTAATATCGACTCACAGGCGAGACGGCGCATTAAAGCCCCCCGCTGGAAGAATAATTTCTTTTTGGATGTGTGCCATAAATTGGGGATGCTGGGCAACGAACCGCAAAGTGGATATACAGAAGGATACAATTCACCGTGTGCGCGTGAGAGAAAGAGAGAAAACGATGTTGAAGGAAGTAGACAAGAGAATCTGAGCAACGGACTCGGTACTCGAGATCTTTCTTCGTCTCTCTTTCTCGATGAGAAAAGAGCGAGAGAAAGGTGAAGTACTCGATCGGTAGAGGTGGGAGAAAAGCAAACGAGGGAGTTCGAGTACAGGAGAGTAAAAGAGAGAGAGAGAGAGAGAGAGAGAGAGAGAGAGAGAGAGAAAAGAGATTTTAAGTCGTGGAAGCGAGAGAGCGAGATGAGGGGTCAGTGACCGAGCAAAACTCGCTAGACCGTGAGTCCCCGAGAGTGCGGCGAAGCAGCGGGGCCAGGAGTAAAACAGCAAACGGCAACGGCAAAACTCGATGTGAAATAAAACCGGAGGGTTAACACACACTGAGAGACAACGAGAGAGAGAGAGAGAGAGAGAGAGAGAGAGAGAGAGAGAGAGAGAGAGAGAGAGAGAGAGGGATTGAATCCAGAGTCATCCTCTCACAGGGGCTCATTCGTTGGTATCGACTCCGGGGTTCGCCACGACAATGCTCCTCGGTGGTATCGGATTCTTTGTTCTTTCGCCATTAAGGGCTTCTCCCTGGTCATGAGGGCTCACCCAGGAAGAGGCGGATAAAAGGATCTATGGGCTCGAGCCATCGTGCCCAGAAAACAAAAGGGAAAGAGGGCCTTCTCTTCGTTATACTCGTTGGATGCGCGAAGAACAAACTCTCTGCGCTAAGCGATATATCGTTCTTCATGAGGACAATACAAAGGAGCTCTCTCTCTCTCTCTCTCTCTCTCTCTCTCTCTCTCTCTCTCTCTCTCTCTCTCTCTCTCTCTCACGCATACACACAAATTTTCTTCCTCAAGAGGAGGATTAAGGACCCTGAAGCGTTTGTCGCATGTCCAGGATCAACGAGCCGGGGAACAATACGAGAAGAAGAAAAACAAAGTAAAAAAAAAAAAAAAAAATTGACCTGAGAGATTTTCAACGTTCCGGAGAACTTTCTAGCGATACTTACGATCGTACGACGAATCACGACATTTTTATTGCGTTCCGATCATCAGGAGGCAATTTTTCATTCTCCAAAGCCGGCGATAGATTTGCAATTTTGCAAAATTCTTGGAGCGCAAAAATCTATTTTGGAGTAAAGTAGAGAGAGAAAAAAAAATTTGAGCAAATATTTTTGACGATCGAATGCTTTTACGAACGATTCGGAGATAAAGCACCAAATTGACCAACATTCCTTGTTTATCCTCTCGTAGGTTTTTTTCCCCAAATGATTGTAACTCAAATGTCCCGGACTCATCGCACTTTAGGCCGCGAAAGATTTGCAATTTCGCAAAATTCTTGTAGCGCAAAAATCTATTTTGGAGTAAAATCGAGAGAGAAAAAAAAATTTGAGCAAATATTTTTGACGATCGAATGCTTTTACGAACGATTCGGAGATAAAGCACCAAATTGACCAACATTCGTTGTTTATCCTCTCGTAGGTTTTTTTTCCCCAAATGATTGTAACTCAATTGTCCCGGACTCATCATTTGCACTTTAGGCTGCGAAAGATTTGCAATTTCGCAAAATTCTCGGAGCTCAAAAATCTATTTTGGAGTAAAGTAGAGAGAGAAAAAAAAATTTGAGCAAATATTTTTGACGATCGAATGCTTTTACGAACGATTCGGAGATAAAGCACCAAATTGACCAACATTCGTTGTTTATCCTCTCGTAGGTTTTTTTTCCCCAAATGATTGTAACTCAATTGTCCCGGACTCATCATTTGCACTTTAGGCCGCGAAAGATTTGCAATTTCGCAAAATTCTTGTAGCGCAAAAATCTATTTTGGAGTAAAATCGAGAGAGAAAAAAAAGTTTGAGCAAATATTTTTGACGATCGAATGCTTTTACGAACGATTCGGAGATAAAGCATAAAATTGACCAACATTCGTTGTTTCTTCTCTCATTTTTTTGTTTCCAAATCATTGTAATTCCGTTATCGCCACACCGTCGGATCGTTGCGTTTTTTTTTTTCTTCTTGCTCGTTTAATTCATCCGGCTCCTCAGTTATTACCCAAGTTATTGCATCGTAACGCGTCTGCTTCCCGTTTCTTACATCGGAATCGCCGATTCATATCCAAAGAGTTTGAAACGAAACTCCACCCTCTTGTAACTGCTCTCTTTATTTATCTCTGTCTCTCTCTCTCTCTCTCTTAGTCTCTCTTCTTCCTCCATACACCACTGATTCACCGACCTCTCTCGTTTATTACAGCCACGCAAAGTGCTCGAGAGCATTACCAACATCATCCAGTTTTCTCGATGTGGCGTGCTTCGTAAATCAGCCTTCCCTCACCCAACAACCACGCGATAATCTCTCGTTAATTAAAGAGTCTTACTCGAGAGTTTTATCCGGTTACGTTAACCGGGAGTCTGGTACTCGAGAAGCAAAACGAGTAACAGACTCTCCCAGCTTCCACTCGACGAGCAATTTACGCACGTTCGTCATCAAAATATATATAATCGTTTCACGAAATTCCCTAGTCTTTTTTGTTTAAATATTTTTCTTTTTTTTTTTTTTTCGTTCTTTACTTCTCACGACATTACGTACAAAAGACACATGGTGTGGTGTGGTTCGTAGATGGAGATTTTTTTTTCCCCCCTCTCTAGAGATTCGATCTGTGAGCAATTATACTTGAATACTTGTTCGTTTCTTTCGTCTTCTTCTTCTTCTTCTTCTTCTTCTTCTTCTTCTGCTTCTTTTGGACACAGAAAGTGGTACTCTGAGAAACTAATTCTATGCACGCACGAAGGAGTAGAACGAGGCTCTTTGTGACTCTACGACGAGTAGTTCACCGGCCAAGATTCAACGTCGATTCTTCATCGAGATAATGAATTATCGTTATCTCTTTTTTTTTTTTCTTCTACGCTTCTCCGGCGATCACGGTATTTTCGAAGTATCGCGACTCGTGGCAATCCTCGCGGACGTACGATGCTCATGAAATTTGTGCCAAGTCGCGTGAAATATTATGCGTCTCTCGGGCATAATGCACATTTCACGGTAGAACGGAACGAAGAATTTTCACAAAACGTTCTTTCGCAGCTGTAGATTTCTTTCTCTCTTTATCGCCCATTGTGTTTCGTTTTATACGTGTTTATTTCATTTTTTTTTTCTCGCTTTGATTTTTCTTCCTTTTCTCGTTGCACAAAATCGCCAGGGCATGGAATAATAGGACTTCGAGATTATTCTTTTGCCATTCGGTCGAGGAATTCTCGATGATTTTCTCGTTAAATGTAAATCCTCGACGCGAGGTCTCTCGTAATCGTTTTTTCGTTTCTTTCTTCCATATGTAAATATATATATATATATATATATGTATATGTGTATTTTTTTTTCTTTTTGCGTACGAACCGACAAGGACGTAGGTGTCGAGACATAGCGTGACAATAAGTCTTCTCGTTTGCTCTTTCACTGATAATAAAAGTCACGTTCGTCACATTCACACGAATTTTTAAGTTTCGAGGCTGAGAATTGAATAATCGCCTATATATATATATATATATATATATATATATATCTACTCATTTGTCAGAGCAATTATTATGATGGAATTTTTTTTTCTTCTTCGTTCATGATTTATTCGTATGTAATTCCGGTATGAAAGACACAATGCTAGATTTTTTCACATGAATGGAGTGAAAATTCTTCGGGAAGTAACGAATTCTGTTAGGCGTGTCATGACGATAGCACCAGCAGGTGTAATTAAGCCATGCACAGGAGACGACTGCTGGCTTTACGTAAGCCGAGGTGTCTCAGCGTATCGGAGCTCACACGTGAAACGAGAGTAAATTTATGAATCGACGCAATTCGTTCGTTTCTCCCGGTTTTCTCTCTTTTGCCATAATTTTCCTTTTTCTTTGTCTTTGAAAAATTGACGATATACGAATGTCTCGTGAGAAAATATTATCATCGCTCGTCGTTGATTTAGCACTCTTGTGAGCGAACCTCTCTCTCTCTCTCTCTCTCTCACTCTCTCTTTATTTTTCTTCTTCATTTAATCTCACACGTAGGAAGACATCCACGAAATTTTATGACCCGACACTCCGAAATGACTCACTGTTTGCTCCAAAGATGATGCAACGATTTTTCGTTTATTTGCACGATTTTTTTTTTTTTTTTTTCGTGTGTATCGATATACCCGTTATTCTTTGGGAAATTCTCGTCAAGGTGAAACAGGAAGAAAAACATAAAATGTTCCTGCATCGAAATAAGTACGTTGTGACCGATTAGACGATTGTTAACGAGTCTCGTGTGATGCTCGAAAGAAATTTCGAAAAAGTGGAAGAAAAAAAAAAAAAAAAGCCAAAATGTGTCAGTCTGGAAAATGAGGAAACGATCATGTTGGCTTCGTTTTCTTTTTTTTTCCTACTTCCGTTCATCCGTTGCAAATTCTCACGTTTCTCACCTGTATGGCTTTCACCTCGACGCTTAGTCCAGTAAGAAAGCGTCGAGTCTTCGCTTGCTTCCTCGCGGGGGGCAAGCTTTGTTTTAGTGAAAAAAAAAAAAATAAAAACAACTTCCAGTTTTCAATATCCAGCGTGCAAATTGCTTCTTTTGGTCGAAAATTTTTCAACTATTGCTCCATACCCAGCGAGCTTTCTAAACCAGGTTGACTCACAAAATGAGTAAGCAATGTGCAAGTTTTTGCACAGCGAGATATCCATCTCTCTGTCGATATTTAACGATTCCTCAGAGGATGAGATTTAATCATTAAAAAAAAAAAAAAACGTTTAGTCAAGAATAACATTTTTTTTATCCCCCCCCCCCACTATGCTCGTCGTCCTTGAATCGTCATAATTCGCCTGGATAAATAATTTTTACTTTTGTCTCTTCGTGTGCCAAGTTACTTTTTCAATTTATCTCTGATATGGAAACTTTTTTTTTTTTTGTTTTGAAATTTAGGAAATCCGAATTATTGGCTGAATTAGCCGTAACTTCCACGAGGGACATGAATCCCCTCCGAGGACATGGAAGAAACATCCGAGAATAGTCACGACATCGACACTTGACGAGAGCCAGTCATGAAATATAATGAGAATGAGAGAGAGAGAGAGAGAGAGAGAGAGAGAGAGAGAGAGAGAGAGAGAGAGAGAGAGAGAGAGAGAGACGAACGATCCGGGAGGCTGTTTGCACCAACCGACATAACGGACTTTATACGAGACTCGTCCTCCAAAGGGGAATCTTCACTCTACTACAGCATACACTTCCAACCAATCTCCCTCCTCACCGATGTGGAAGCTTCAGCCTCTTTTTCCCTCCTTCGTCAAAGTGTGTACCTGGAGTACAACCTTGTGCTCTATAGCCATTCACGGTATCTCGTGTAAAGGGACCAGGCAAGAACGGCCAGGAGGTCTCTTCGCTCTTTCCTTTCCTCTCTTTCTCTCTCTCTCTCTCTCTCTCTCTCTCTCTCTCTCTCTCTCTCTCTCTCTCTTTCTTTCTCTCTTCAGTCGCACGTGCTTCCCACGATATTCATCGCTCACATTCTCTTTAATATCGTATCGCACTGCTCGACTCGCAAACACGCATGAAACTAAACGTGATTATGCATTATCGATCGAGCCGTGTCATTTTAGTTGTTCAATGAAAAATATTGGAGAAAGCAAAATATCGAATTTTATTGATAAACAATGGATTTGTCAATAAATTTATTGAAAATTAATATTTTACATTAAGCAAATAACGATTTATCGATAGAGATTGGTAGAATCAGTTAACCAGCTGATAATTTGTTTATCGCGTGTCTCGTGCGATATGAATTTTATAACCGAAAAAATTGAAGAAACAAAACGGCAATGGAAAATCCTGAAGAGGGATGTGTTTCCGTATTGTATACGCAGATTCGAGATATTGAAAATTATTTAGTTCAAACCTGAAAATTCTGTGAAATTAACGATGAAAATCTTAAATTGTACAATAGAAAAATTGTTTAATTGCGAGAACTCTGATTTAATCTCATCCGAAATTGGCAATTTTTCAAAAGTATGCAACCAGAAATAATAATGAGAAAAAAAAAAAAAGGTTCAAATTGAAAGTTGCATCTTTTCACTGGCGAATGGCCATTAATTATCAGTATTAATTCAGAATATTTTACGCGCAAAGTCGCTCGCCCGTGAACCTTGCTCTGCTCGCTTCACAATCGTATACTTCTTAATTTCTCATTTCTTATGTCCTCCAACTCTTCGTTTTTGCGATTCTTAATTTTTTTTCTTTTTTTTTTTTTTCTTCCAATTTTCTTCATGGTTTCTTCATTTTGTTTTCATTTATATTACGCAGCTGAGTAATTCTTCGCCCAGAGAAGTGTGAAATACTCTCTTGTCTCTAACTCTGTCTCTATCCTTAATTTCTCATGCCATTTCTCGAAGTGCTCTTCGGCAGAGAATGATTATATTTTGCACGACTCGATCTCTCTCTCTCTCTCTCTCTCTCTCTCTCTTTTTTTCTCTTGCTGATCGCGGTCTGGGAATCTCTTTCTCTGTCATTCGCATACCATCGATCGACATTCCGTGGCTTGCCAAGAATGCAAACGGTTTGCTCGCTCCGATGCCGCTTGTGGCCCCACGGTGAACGCGATGCAACCCGAACTGTTTTCCACTTCGCGATCTCAATTCTGAGAGTATAGTACGCGAATGTTTGCGCATGGGTGTGTGGATATTTCGTGGGTGTGCGTATATACGAGAAACGAGGGAACCGCTATAGGCGTTCGCGTCGAGTTAACGACTCCGTGAAAAGAGAAAAGAGATAATATAATACGCGAAAAAGACGAGCGATAATCACCAATCGTTTATACCATCCGAATTTGTGAATTCTCACTGTCGTAATTTTTTAACGTCACGCAGTAAGGAAAAAAGGGATCTTTGTCGAGAGATTTTTATTCCCTTAAAAAAAAAAAAAAAAGAAAAAAAAATAATTCATGTCCAAGAGAGCAAAGTAAGAGGTAAAGTGCAAATTGAATGAAAATATATATATATATATATATATATATGTATATAACGTAAAATATATCGTAAAATGATAACGGAAATGTTATTTATTTATTTTATTCAAATTTTTTTAAAATTTATTCACAAACGCTTGCGGTCGTAATTTGACAATTTGAATGAAGATAATTCCAACGGGAAGTGCACTATTGAAAAAAAATCTCTCGTTGCCACTTCCAAAATTCATCCTTATTTTTCTTCAACTCTTCCGCAACTTTTTCCTCACGCTCTCAACACTTTTTTTTCTCGCGAATTATATGCATATATGCGCGTGTATATTAACGTGGTTCGATGCTTCGCTACAATTATTTGCCAGCGTGCACTGACCGACGAAGTGGAAATAGCTCGCTCGTTCACCTTATACAAGTTATATAGTAACGAGTCCGCGTTCTCCACGCTTATACATGTTTATATATACACAAGTGCATGTGCGGAAAACTTTGGTTTGCCGTAACGGAGAAAAAAAAAAAAAAATATATATATATATATATATATATATAGTCAGTCGGTGTGGCACGTAGGAGTTTGTTGCATACCGAGCTAATTCCGCATCGACGCAACGCTTTATTACCATGCACCGTTCGTTTCCCTCTTAAACTTCGTGTTTCGTTCACGAAGCTCACGAACTCACGAGCGAGCTCTTTGCGTAATACGAGAGACATTCTAATCAGTTAATATCGCAGCATATTTCTCAAGCATATATATGAGATTTGAGTCAAAGAAGTCGATGACTTGGAACCAAAAACCCTTTTGGATTTTCAATTTCATTATTATTCTATGGTCATTTGAAAAAAAAAAAAAAAAAAAAAAAAAAAAAACAAAATTGTCCGAGAATACTTATTCAAGAAAATACAGGTATTTTTCAATAATTGTTTCATTCACATTTTACATGAATGTATAAAAATCTCGAATTTATGTATTCGAAACGGTTCGGAGCTCATGAAAACGTTCTCACATTATGCAGTTTTGGCCAACTTGCATTTGTACACTTGTACGATAAACCTTCATGCTCACTCGGTTTACTCATAATTTATATATACATATATACTTAAATTCAACGAACACTCACGGGTTTTAATGCACGATAGCAATGCCCGATGCGAAGGTAAACGAGTGCCCGTATAACGGATCATTATACTACACGCCTCGTCATTTTTTTTTTCAATCGAACGAAGCCGAAAGCCCCATAAGGAAGATGCGAGAGATTTCGATTATCCAACTACACGACTGTTTTTACCTTCTTCTCTCTCTCTCTCTCTGTACCTGTACTTTAAATTTATTTCGTCCAATTATCGTCGGAGATTAGATTGATTTGCCGATGATTCGACCTTTCGTGAAAATTATCATCCTGCCGATGAGCAGAATCGATCATTTTCTCAATGTCCTTTGGTAAAAAGTAAGAAGTATCTTTTTATTCGATTATTAAGCACTTGCTTTATCCATCTTCGTCCTTGTATCTATTTTTTTTTTCTCGCTATTTCCCTCCGATGAGATGGAAGTTTATATGTATTGTTTGACTTTTCTCTCGAACGATCTTGTATCGAGAAAAAGAGAAAAAAAAAAAAAAGCAATAATTTTCTCAACGTCCTTGACGGAGTCCACGTGAATGGACAGGCATTCCAAGGATTGCGACACATCGACGTAAATAAACTAATGATCGGTGCAGAAAAACTCGTACTACGATTATACACAATATAATCACAGTAGCTGGTACTTTCACGATCTGGTGTGCAACGAAAGGGCTTTTTATTTTTTTTTTTTTTTAATATCCATATGCTCGTGAAATCCTTTTCTTGCAAAGGAATTCGTTTTGGACCATTATTTCATTTGTGAGAATTGGTTGTGCTGGGCCAAGACGTGTACGACACTTTCCAATGACATGTGCAACGATTTCTCGAGTGCCTGTCACAGAAGCATCTTGTGATCAATCATTCGCTATAATTCCCGTTTTCTAAGCAATAAAGTATACTCGAGATCTCGAACCACGATTCGCAGTCTCATTTTATCCCTTCACTTTATCAAGCTGTTTACTACTTTTTGGAGTATTTTTTTTTTCATAACGATTGAGAATTCTCAGACTGCGGATATGAAATATTGATTTTTATAAATTAATAATCCTGAATTGACATTGATAAAGCAGGTATTTAAAAAAATTCAACGAAATACACAATCGCTGATCTCCGTTGATAACGGAGTTTTTATAGTTCTTATAGTCTTTCTATAGTTCTGTTTTTATAGCTTATCGGTTAAAAAACTATTAGCGCTTTCATTTGAAATATCTCATGTGTCAGCGATGTTCGATGCGGTGAAAAAGGAAAGTTGAATTAAGATTGAAAATTTGAAAACATCGAAATGAGATTTAAAAAAAAAAAAAATCTAAAAATATCAACGATATTAGAAATGCTGAAAAAGAATGAAACATTTGGACATGACTGAGCATCCAGAATATCATATTGAGATCGAATTGTCAAGACTGACTCGAGAGCATCGTTGATCGCTCATTGTTTTATATTTAGAGCTTGACAAAGAGGCTTTTTTTTTTTTATTATTTCCCACGGATCAGACAAACGACTTACGTCATGCACTCGATAATTTACACTCAACGATCAAATCTCATTTGCATTGCAGGTCAGATTGGAGAGCATCGGAGCCGAGGACATCGTCGATGGAAATCCGAGGCTCATACTCGGTCTCATCTGGACGATAATTCTCCGCTTTCAGATACAGGAGATCGAGATCGACGTTGACGAGGAGAACGAGAGCAGCGAGAAAAAATCAGCCAAGGATGCTCTTTTACTCTGGTGCCAAAGAAAGACCAATGGCTATCCCGAGGTCAATATACAGGATTTTACGGGTAAGAATTATTTTCAAAAATACATAAATAAGAGAGCAAAAAAAAAAAAAAAAAAAAATAAAACGTTCAAACGAGATTTCGCGTGATACAGATATTTGATTGCTTTCTCATTATCTTTTTTTTTTTTTTTTAAATCGCCGTGAAGGTTCTTGGAGAAGCGGTCTTGGCTTCAATGCCCTTATTCACGCCCACAGACCGGACCTCGTCATTTGGTCGGAACTCGAACAGGGCAAGCACATCGACAATCTCAATTATGCCTTTGACGTGGCTAATTCGGAGCTCGGTATACCGCGTCTTCTCGATGCCGAGGACGTTGACACCGCGAGACCCGACGAAAAGTCCATCATCACATACGTCGCCTCGTATTATCACACATTCGCCAGGATGAAGAATGAAATAAAGAGCGGCAAGAGGATAGCAAACGTAAGGATTAAATAATTTCTTTGATAAAATCGAATGCCAGCTTTTTTTTCCCCATATATCGTTGCTATCTTATTATTTCGAGAAAAGTTCAGCTTGCCCTTTCTTTTCCAAAACAATGTCAACGAGAATAAATTTTAGGAAATTCAATGCGAACTTGCACGGTATTTTTTTTTTTTTTTATCAAATAATTTTTCCACATTCACGAAGTTTCCTCTGTGAGAAAAGAGACTTTTCAATTTTTGCTTACTCGCAGTGAGGCATCTTTGTGAATATGGAAAGATCATAAGTTTAACATTCCGCATGTTCTTATTAACCGATCGTAAGGAAAGAAACAATTTAACGAAACAAACAGTATTTGCTCCATCGATCGGATCGTTGTTACTTCGGAAAAATTCACTTTTTTTCCCCTCTTCTTTTCATTAATTTATATGCTGTACATATATGATCGACAGATCGTTGGACAAATGATGGATGCCGACAAAATGAAGATACATTATGAAAAATTAACGACGAATTTGCTCGAATGGATAAAACTTAAGATCACCGTACTGGAGAATCGTAGCTTTTCGAATTCACTCGAGGGAATACAGCGCGAGCTGCTGGCATTCAAGCAATATCGTACGGTCGAGAAGCCACCGAAGTACAAGGAACGCTCGGAAATCGAGGCATTGTATTTTCACATAAACACGCAGCTGAAGTCGCTCAATCAGCCGGCATTCGTACCCCAGGAGGGTCAGCTGATACACGATATCGAGAGAAATTGGGTCGAGCTCGAGAGAGCCGAGCATCGACGCGAGGTAGCTCTGCGAACGGAATTGCTGCGCCAGGAGAGGCTCGAACAGTTGAATTACAAATTCGAGAGAAAGAGCGTTCTCCGCGAGGGTTATCTCAAGGAAATGATACAGGTACTATCGGATCCGCGTTACGGCAGTAATCTCGCGCAGATCGACGCGACGGTGAAGAAACACGAGGCGATAAGCGCCGATATAATGGCCCGCGAGGAGCGCTTTCACGATCTTACGAATATGTCGGACGAGCTGGTGAGCGAGAATTATCACGGTATGGAGCGCGTACGCGGACGCGAGCAGGAGGTACTGCAACGCTGGAAGGAACTTTTGGCCCTGCTGGATCGTCACAAGACAAATCTTGCGGCATTGTGCTCGCTGATGAGCCTCATGAGAGAGATCGAGACGACACTCGCGACGATAAACGAGCTCCAATTGAATTTTCAGAGCACGGACGTTGGTCCGCATTTGCTGGGCGTCGAGGATCTTCTGCAGAAGCACAGTCTCCAGGAGCTTCAGGTGACGGCTCTGGGCGAGAGTCAGAGACGATTGGGCAGACAGGCGACTCAGCATTTGATCCAGCCATTGAGCAAAGAAGCCCCATTGCTGAGGCAAAAGCTCGAAAAGTTGAACGCTACGTATGACGAGCTCGCGGAGAACAGCAAAGAGCGCAAAGCACGACTCGAGGATGCGAGAAATTTTTTTCATTTTCTGCAAGATCACGAGGACGAGGAATCCTGGCTCGTGGAGAAACAGAGAATATGCAAAGCCGGAATATCGGCGAAAGATCTGCGGGCCGTTGTGTCGTTGCAGCAAAAGCACAAAGCACTGCAGGACGAGATGAAGGTACGAAGACCGAAATCCGAGCAGCTTTGCAGCGCCGGAAGAAAGCTCATATCGGACGGTCATCCGTCCTCGTTGGAGATACAGAATCGGATTGATTCGCTGCAGGAGCATTGGAGGGTACTCGAGGAATTGGCGGCGTTGAGAAAGAAACAGCTGGGCGACGCGGCCGAGGCTTTTCAATATTACACGGACGCCAATGAGGCGGACTCGTGGATCAATGAGAAAATGGCTCTCGTCGCGTCGGAGGATTACGGTATCGACGAGCCGAGCGCGCAGGCGCTACTCCAGAGGCACAAAGATCTCGAGGGTGAATTGAACGCTTACAGGGGTGACGTGCAGTCGTTGAACGTACAGGCTGAGAAATTAATAAAAGCTGGAATATCAACGCTCGAGTTGTCAGCCGATCCGGAGCCCGTTGCCGAGCTCGAGCAGGAAGAATGGAGCAAAGAGGTGCGTCTTGTGCCACAGGACGAGTGGGTCGATGAGATAATCGAGCGCGTCGAGCCACGTACCGTAGTCGAGGAGCGTCTCGTTCCCCAGGTCAGGAGTCTATATCCTTTCAGCGGCCAGGGTATGCAAATGACCAAAGGCGAAACAATGTTTCTCCTGAACAAAACCAATCCCGATTGGTGGAACGTGCGCAAAGCCGACGGTAGCGATGGCTTCGTGCCGGCGAATTATGTGCGCGAGATCGAGCCAAAGGTCATTCAGGTGCAGGTAAAGAGACCCGAGAAGGTGCGCGTCACTCGGAGAGTCAAGAAGACAAAAATGGTTAATCAGATTATTCCCGTGAGACGGGTAAAATCGATAAAATCCACGGTAAAGCCGATCAAGAGAAGAGCAACGATCAGCGGAAGTGACAGCGTTGAGAAGAGACAGAAGCGCATTAACGAAACTTACAGCGAGTTGGGTAAATTGGCCGGTAAACGTCACGCTCTGCTCGACGATGCGATAAGGCTTTATGGATTTTATCGCGAATGCGATGATTTTGAGAAATGGATCAAGGACAAGGAGAGAATGCTCCGAGCCGATGATTCGCGCGACAATGTCGAGACGGCTAAGCGAAAGTACGAAAAATTTCTCACCGATTTGTCGGCATCGGGCAAGAGGGTCGAGGCAATTGACGCGGCTGTCGATGATTTCGTTGAGCAGGGACACGGTCAGTTGGACAAGGTCAGGTCACGACAGAGGCATATTCATCAGTTGTGGGATCATCTGAATTGGCTAAAAGCGCAAAAGGAGAAGAGCCTTGAGGGCGCGTCGAGCGTCGAGCTTTTCAATCGTACGTGCGACGAGGCCCACGACTGGATGCACGAGAAAATAACGCAATTGGATACCGCGGAATTGGGCCCGGATCTGAAGACCGTGCAGGCATTGCAGCGCAGGCATCAGCATCTCGAGCGCGAATTGGCGCCGGTCGAGGAAAAAGTTCGTAAAGTTAATTTATTGGCGAACAGCGTGAAGAGCTCGTATCCCAATGAGCATGATAATGTTGATACGCGACAGAACGAGATCAGGGATCTATGGCGCAAGGTGCAGGCCAAAGCGAAGGAGCGTAGATCGCGTCTCGAGGATGCGGTTGGCCAGCAGATATTCATTAATAGCTCGAAAAGTCTGATCAATTGGGCGCACGATGTTCAGGCGATTATGAGAGCCGAGGAGCCGGTACGCGATGTCGCTACGGCCGAACAATTGCGCAAGAAGAACACGGAACTCGGCGAGGATATCAAGACCCGAGACGATGAATTTCGCGAGGTCGTTGAACTTGGCGAGCAATTATTGAAGCGTAATTCAGCGTTGAACGAGGTGGGCGAACGTTTGGAAAAACTTCGCGGTCTTTATGGCACGGTTACGTCGGACTGGAACGACAAGGAGAATTGGCTGTGTCAGTGTTTGGAATTGCAGCAATTCAATCGCGAGGCCGATCAGATCGAGGCTACGACGAGCTCGCACGAGGCTTTTCTCGATTTTGCAAATTTGGGCGAATCGCTGGACGACGTTGAGGCCCTGCTGAAGCAGCATGAGAAATTTGTTAATACGCTTCACGCGCAGGATGATCGTTTGAAGGCTTTCAGCGATACGGCCGATACGCTCATTGAGCATAAACATTACGAGAAGAATTATATAAACGAGAGGAGAAATCAGGTTGTAGCGCGTCGGGCAGCCGTGAAAGAGGCAGCCCAGGTACGACGCGCCGCTTTGCAAGCCTCCGAGCATTATCAGCAATTTTCCGCCGAGGTCGATGATCTTCGCGATTGGCTACGCGACAAAATGAAGATAGCCTCGGACGAGAGCTATCGCGATCTCAATAATCTCGAGAGAAAGCTCCAAAAGCACGAGGCTTTCGAGAGAGAATTGCGCGCCAACGAGGGACAATTGAGGGCCGTAAATAAGGCTGGCAAAGCTCTGATATCCGAGGAAAATTATCGTTCGCATGACGTTGATAGAACACTCGAGGATCTCAATGATCAGTGGAATCGTCTTGTCGCTTTGTCACTTGAAAAAGGCAGCAGATTGCGACAGGCTGCCTCGCAGCATGGCTTCAATCGTACGATGGAAGACGCGAGACTGAAACTCGAGGAGATCGAAAATTCGTTGCAGAGCAAACGCGTCGGTAGCGATCTGCGTAGCTGCAAGGAATTATTGAAGAAGCATCAGACGCTCGAGGCCGATATGTGCCTGTGGGAGCAAAAGGTCGACGATCTCGTCGCTATGGGACAAGAAATGGCGCACGAGGGACACTTCGATGCTGCCAATATATTGGAGAATAGCCAGGCTACACAAAGAAAGTGAGTAAAATTCTCAGTGTCGCAATGGTGTAATAGAGAAATCAAGAATTTTCAATGTGAACTTGAGGTAGTACTGTCGATTATAGAATTACCGTTAAGAATTTAATAAAATTTGGTGCAGCGGTAGATTATGATAAGAAAAAGATTCAGTTAAATTTTTAAAAGTCCACGGAGAACCAGAAAAAAAAAGATATTGGCATTTGTAATTTCATACATTTAGCATTTGAGTCTTATGAGAAATCGCAGTTTTCATCGTATTTTTCAAAATTTACGGTTCAGATTTCAATAAAAATTGGCACAGTAAGAGAAAATATTATAAGAAAAATTTTAAATCCTTACAAGTACCCAGATAGAAACATTTAGCTCATATTGGCATCATATGTAGATCATCTATGAGGCACAGGAAGGCTCACAGCTATGCGTCGCTTATGAGTGCTCACCTTCAAGTAATATTTGCATCACACGATGATTCACAATAACACATCCAAATGAAGCAAAGTTGTTCTCATTCGAGTATGCATGCAGTGAATTCATGAGCACTAGCAAAATCGGCCCACCAATATCCAACAATAAGTGAGTGCATATTAGGCTCATACGAGCGTCACGGCGTGACGTAATATGTTGTGCTCATCTGGAGCTCATATGAACGTCACGGCGTGAGGAAATTGTAGTGCTCATATGGGGCTCATATTGGCGTCACGGCGTGACGCTAAAATAGGCGTTGGCCAGAACCTGGCCAGTTTTCCATCTTTCTGGGCAGTTTTTAATGCAAAATATAAACAAAAACGAAATATATCCATATTTTATCGTTGTTATCGGTCATAGAAGAGTTACACTGAAAAAAAAAAAAAAAAATCCTGCGAGGATTTCTCGACAGAATTTTTTTCTCCCCGACGTGGGCTCGAACCTGCGACCTACCGAACTACCTACCTATCCTACCTATCTACCTAACACGCTACCCACTCGGCTATCGACTGTTTGTGAACTTTGGAAATTCATACGATGTATTTGACACGCCAGAGAACACTTGATCAGTTGTATGTTGGGGAGCTACCACCAGAAAAGAAAAGATAGTGAATTATAATGAAAATCGTGTCTAGAAAGTTTAATTTTCAGGTGGTGAAGGTTCTCAGTCCCGAAAAACCGCGTCATAATAATAATAGCAATAATAATTACAATAATAAGAACCACAAAATATATAATGATAATAACAATAACAACAATAGCAAAAATAAGTCAAAATATTATTATTACTGTTATTATTGTTACTATAATAATTATTATTGATGTTATTATTGTTACTATAATAATTATTATTGATGTTATTATTGTTAATGTTATTACTGTTATTATTGGTGTTTATTTTGTTATT
Source organism: Rhorus exstirpatorius (assembly GCA_963564615.1). Lineage (NCBI taxonomy): Eukaryota > Metazoa > Arthropoda > Insecta > Hymenoptera > Ichneumonidae > Rhorus > Rhorus exstirpatorius. The sequence continues at coordinate 10,249,239 of OY751316.1, forward strand.
CTTGCTACTATACGATTATTATTATTATTATGCCAATCGAATAATGTGTTGACAAGCGTACTTTGTCCAATTTTTTTTCGCCAAATAATTGTTTTTTCGGAATAGAAAGTATATATATATTATATTTCATCGCGTTTACCGCGACGATGCGTGGACGCGATGATGCAAGAAAATGGGCGGGAATGGACAATGGACCGTGTGGACTCGTGGTGACACGTAAGACGGTGAAAAAGGCTACTGCAAAAGAACTCATATCGCCGTCATATGGCGCTCATGGGATGTATCACTGAAAAACAAGCATATCGCCGTCATATTGCTTGCATCGCATGTCTACTACCAGTGCTAACCCAGTGAATACACCAATAAAAATCATTGCATGACTTCTATATGACGTCAATCTGCAAATATTCATTGTCGAATTCAAATTTGCCGTCTCATGAGTTCATGTTGTAGTCAGCGGATGATGCATTTTGAAACGACAAATATAAGTCACGATGTATCTCAAATTCATGATACTAAATGAGCTCATGAAATGTCTTCATAAACGTACACGAAATTGCGTTCATGTTGAGTACAATTCATGAGTACAATTGATGCTACCATAGTGAATACACGCCAAAATGTCTACACATGACTTCAATATGACGTAAAATCTGCGGATATTATTTGCGGACACTTGAGCACAGCGATATGAGTTCGACGTGCTCTAAGCGTATGATGCATTTGTAAACGACATATTAAGATCAAAATGTTTTGTAAATTCACGATACTAAATGAGTCCATGGCTTTGCATCACAACATGTGGTCAATATGCTGTGAAATTTCCTTCATCGATTGTATGCACGACATGATAATCATGACTTTCTATCTGGGTACAGTTTCAGAGCATGTGAGAGTAGTAATTAGGAAATAAATATCCAAAATGTACTTTCCTATCGGTTCATTGTATAGACGCGACGTTGCCTATTCTGAATACCGCGTGAGTCAAACATGACGGTGTATAAATTTGACTCTTGCAGTATCGACAGTACTACCATAAGGAGTTTCGGTACACCTATTGAAAATGCTGCCATCGACTCAATTTTTTTTTTTTTTAAATAAGTGACAAATATATAAAACGTGAACTGCTGAAATTTCAAGTCGATACTCCGTGTCGTTTTTGTAAAAATAATTTTCGAAAATTTGGCTCATACACGAGAGTAAATATGGGAGCAATATTTGTTTGAGCTGTCAATTCCATTAAAATACTACCAACCGCATAAAATTTATGTCAGATCTTTATTGGATCTTTAATATGACTGTCAACAAATTTGAACAGGTTTCGTCCATCTGATTTATGCGTTACAAGCCAAAAAATAAGCTCACTATATCCACGGGTATAGCGCACGAACGGTCAGACTCTCTTTTGTTTTATGCATGCCCCGCTCATCGCGCGCCGCTGCACCCTCGTTTCCGCTTATTCCCCGTCGCCGGTCTGTACCGAAACTCCTTAAACACGAGGAAACTACTCTTTATAAATTTTTTTTTTTTTTTCTTTCAATTTTCAAGCTGGCAACGCGTGCCACGAATTTTTTTCCCAGCTTATAGTTTTTCGAGAGGTTATTTTTTTTTACCGTCGCGAAGCTTCCTCCGCGACGACGAAAAATTAGCATTTATTTATAGGATAATTATAATACGGTTTCAAATTTCAAAGATAGAGATTAAAATTCTAAAAACAAATTTTTTAAACAATTGTTTATCTGACGTTTTTTTTTAAGTTGCTTCACGCATCACCGCGTTACAGGTGATTTGGAAAATCTTTAATTGCATTCTCGTCGATTCGCGTTGCAGATTCGGTAGCTTGAAAGAACCGGCGCGCAGAAGACGCGAGGCACTGGAGGAGAGTCTGAGATTTCATAAATTCGGCTTTGAGCTCGATGCCGAGCTTCAATGGATCAAGGATCATTTGCCCCAGGCGTCGTCGACGATGCTCGGACAGAATTTACATCAGACCCAGAGCCTGCACAAGAAGCACAAAAAATTCGGGGCTGAGATCGCCGGACATCAGCCAATGATCGACAAAACTCTAATGTCGGGACAAACGCTCATCGATCAATTGCACCCGGAGAGAAAGAAGGTACGATGAAAATTTATTCGTATAATTTCTTTGTTATATGCGTTGACTACGAATTTACGTCGAGTTGTATATCAATTTACGCGCGCGCGCGCGCGTGTGTGTGTGTGCACGCACAAAATTACACGCACTCGTCACTCATAATAAATCGAATCGTGAGATTTGAGTAAGAAAATACGATTTTTGCACAGCCGGAGCACCTGCGAGAACCGTGGGTCTTCAGAGGTAAGAACGAGAAAGAGAGATGCATGAAAAGTGTTTCGCTGACGTTTAACAATTGTTTCAGTACTCCCGTCGTCGATTAATTTTGTTTGCTGTTGTTTTTTTTTTTCATATGCGCCACCCAGTTTTAGTGTTTCTTCGGTTTTTCGTTCGTGTTCGATTTTTCACGCGATTCTGCTGGACGAGAATTCGCCAAGAGACGATGTTTGTTTCAGGATTTTTTTTTTACTCGCATACAACAATCAGAGAAAGCCATGAACTTTTTTTTTTTTTTATGTATTCCAGCAGATCTATCGTAAATGCACAACCATACTTGAAAAATTACGCGGGTATTCACAGGATTTTAAATTCTATTCTCCAAACATTGAGTAAAAAAAAAAAAAAAAAAGAGACACATCAAATTACAAAAGGACAATATTGTGTGTTATTCGAAAACATTATTTTGTCAGTTACGCTTTTGATTAGCAAAGATCCGGAATTAAAAAATTTAAGTTGTTTCAACGATTTATTTTCGAATCTATTATCGTTTAAATTCGTAGATAAGCAAAATCGTATTTTCGAAATTTACATGTGAGAACTGAAATTTCATTTGGTCCTCCAAATTTTATCTACCAAAGAATTGCATTTTTAAATAAATTTTTCTTTCACACATTCGCACATATATAACACGCTCAAAATTTTGGTCCTCAAAATTTTATCTACCAAAGAATTGCATTTTTAAATAAATTTTTCTTTCACACATTCGCACATATATAACACGCTCAGTTGCATAATTTAGAATTACTATTTTTTAAGTAAAATTTAAAAAAATCATATTCCCATGGAATGTAATTTTGTTGCGTGATTATCAAAAACGCTGAGCATCTAAATTAATTATTCGTTGTAACGCCACTGTTGTTATTATTATTATTTTATTTCAGCTTGCATGAACACGTAACGCGATGGCTATTATATTTATTTATACGTATGTTTGAAAAAAAAAAAATAATTTGATGCGCATTCTGAGTCTCGCTCCTTTTATATCATACAGATACAAGAATTGTGCGACGAGCTCGATGACGCTTGGAAGGATCTTCAGGAAAAAGCCGGCGAGCGTAGTCGCGCCCTCGATCTTTCGCTTCGCGCCCAAGAATTTTTCTTCGAGGCTGGCGAGGTCGAGGGTTGGCTTAGCGAGAAAAATGACATTCTCAGCTCCGTCGATTACGGTAGAGATCGCGATGCGGCGACGAAACTGCTCACGAAGCACAAAGCGGTGGAACTCGAGCTGGACACGTACAACGGTATCGTGACGGAAATGGGACACACGGCAACGTCGATGATAAACGCGAAACATCCGGACAGCAAAGCCATTGCGAGCAAGCAACAGTCGATAGCCCAGCAGATGCGCACGCTACAGAGATTGGCAACGACGAGACAGCAGCGTCTCATGGAGAGCATGTATCGTCACGAATATTTTCTCGAGAGCCGTGAACTCGAGCAGTGGATAAAGGAGCAGGAGCAGGCAGCCGCGTCCGAGGATTACGGTCAGGATTACGAGCATCTTCTCATACTGCAGGCAAAATTCAACGATTTCAAGCATCGCATCGAGGCCGGCTCGGAGAGATTCAGTCAGTGCGAGGAATTGGCGAGAAAATTGATCGCCAACGAGAGCCCGTATATTCAAGAAATCGAGAAACGTCAAGAGCAGCTTGGGTGAGCCAATGAACCGATCTTTGTTTTTTTCTTTTTCCTCATCTTTTTTTTTTTCTTTTCTTTTAAATCTTCTTTGAATGGGTCTCGTTTGACGTACACTAGAAATAATTATTAATTCAACTCCCATAGAATATCGAATGCCTTTCCTCCTAGATCTTACTGTTTTATTTTTATTTTATTTTAATTTTTAAGTTAACACTTGTGATTTTGGATAATTTATCTCTTCTGCATTAATTTTTGAAAAAAAAAAAAGCTTTCAATTGACAGTAGAACGGGTTAGTTGGGTCCTCGGTGTGGGAAAACTTTAAATTCTAACGTTGCATTTTTAATAGTGGTGATGATGGTGGTGATGATGATGATGATGATGATGATGATGGTGATGATGATGATGATGATGATGATGATGATGATCCTGTGGTACAAGTACGCAAGCAACATCAGCACATGCGGTAAGTTCGTAATAGAGTTGAACATTTTTTTTTTTTTCTTTTACTGCCATCTCCCGAGTCATTGCCGAATCGCGCAGGGTAAAAGGGTAAAAAATTAGAAGGATTTGCAATGAATAAACGTTGTTTCTATGCAGTAAAAAAAAAAAAAAGCTATATTTGACAGTGAATTTAACGTTAATTTATTTAATCACATCTTGACGGACCTACAAAATATATTTTTATTAAAAAACTTTTTTTTTCCAATTTTAGTTATATATTTTTTAATTTTAATTATTAATTTTAATTTTTTAATTTTAATTTTCCAGCGTTAAATGTCATGTAACGAATAAAAATTCGCTAAAGTTGAGAATTATTTTTTTGGTACAGATTTTCACAATAAATGTAAAAATCACAGACATTAAGCTTTTGTTAAAGTTAAGAGATTTCATATGGCTTTGCAAATTTTATTTTACTATCATACGAATTTATTTTTCAACCGTTTATGATCTTATTTTTAAACGTATAAACACAGAGAATTCATCGGTTTCGCGTAGTTTTGCGTTTCAGAATTTCATACAAGTATAGAGAGAATGTTTAAGTCTCGTTGACAACAAACCGTCAAATTCGTTATGATCATACTATTTTTTAAATGTTTTTCCAGAGTGTGCAAACACATCTTAGCTAAACATATAATGAAATATCAAATCGCAGATTCGTTTTCTTTTTATAAGATATTTCTAAATTTACAATGCAATAGCCTATTTTATTGAGCAGAATTTTGCGAGCTTTCCATATTTTGACTATTCGAAATGTGAAACAACAATCAATTTAGCTGACAATTAGAAAATGCCGATAATAAGCGCTCATACTCTATAATAAGCTGAATCTTACTGTTCAATAGTAACGTGAGTGTATAGCACACACGCACACACACACACACGCACACACACACACACACACACACACACACACACACATATATATACATTAGGGTGTGCGGAAAAAAAAACAATTTTTTTTTTCGGTTGCATCCACCAAAAAAAGTTGAAGTAAGGTAAAAAAAGAAGAATCCTAAAACGTGAGGCCAAAAAAAAATTATTTCGAACGGCGCATTGCATTTGAATATTTTCCATAAGAATAACGCAGGAAAATATTGGGATTTCTGAATGTGGTAGTGCAACTCGTCAGAAAAAAAATCACACAAAGATGTCATTAACATATTTTCATGGAGAATCGAATTCGCTACAAAAAAAGTTCTTACGAAAAATTAGCTCGGAACAACCGTTCAAGTGGAATATAACGCGAATGAATATAGTGGAAATAACGCTGTCTGAAATTGAATTGATAGGAAAAAAAATAATTCAAAAGGCTGTAAAAATCGAATTTTTCGCTTTACGAAAAAACTTTTTGGGGATTTTTTTGTAGAGAATGTTCTGCTCTAACATACTTCCATGAAATTGTTCTCAAAATATTTCTCTTATACGAAAAAAAATCAAGTACAACAAGATATATAAAAGAAACTACGTTCATCATTGATCGTGTTTAGAAAAGCTTTATTCAATGAATTTGGTTTAATAAGATAGAATAGGTTTTTTTTTACATTATAATGCTTAATAATAATCGTTTCTTTTTTTAAGAGTCTGTTTGTTGCAATTGGGGTATTTCTATCGATAATTTTGCACTATGCCCAATAAATATTGTAGCTGCTCTTCGTTTTTTTTGTCAATGAACCGTTGTATGCTTCTATCAAAGCGACGTTGTTAGAGCAGAACATTCTCTACAAAAAACCCCCGAAAAGCTTTTTCGCAAAGCGAAAAATTCGATTTTTACAGCCTTTTGAATTATTTTTTTTCCCTATCAATTCAATTTCAGACAGCGTTATTTCCACTATATTCATTCGCGTTATATTCCACTTGAACGGTTGTTCCGAGCTAATTTTTCGTAAGAACTTTTTCTGTAGGGAATTCGATTCTCCGTGAGAACATGTTAATGACATCTTTGTGTGATTTTTTTCTGACGAGTTGCACTACCACATTCAGAAATCCCAATATTTTCCTGTGTTATTCTTATGGAAAATATTCAAATGCAATGCGCCGTTCGAAATAATTTTTTTTTTACCTCCCGTTTTAGGATTCTTCTTTTTTTACCTTACTTCAACTTTTTTTGGTGGATGCAAACGAAAAAAACAAAAATTGTTTTTTTTTCCGCACACCCTAATATACATATATCTCTTGTTCCCTTGTAAAATAACGAATAATGGGAAAAATTTTGCTATCGAGGTACGTGGTTCGTTGCACGATTTTATTCGCATGGTTTTTTTTTGTTTTTTTTTTCCCCCCATTCTATGATTCTTTCACTAACGTTCTTCATTTTCTACCGGCTAAAAAAAAAAAAAGGTGTTTTTTTTTTTTTTTTTATACTCACGACGCACTTTTCCATTCTCCCGCAGTGAATCCTGGCAACATCTTCTCGGTCTGTTGCGCCATCGGGAGCAACGACTGCAGGCAGCCGGTGAGATACATCGTTTTCATCGTGACGTTGCCGAGGCACTGTCGCGTATACAAGAGAAAGAGGCTGGCCTGCCCGAGGAACTTGGCCGCGATCTGAATTCCGTTCTCGCCCTCATGAGACGTCACGAGGGTTACGAGAACGATTTGGTCGCGCTCGAGGCGCAGCTTCAGGTACTCGTCGAGGACGCATCGAGGCTTCAAGTTTTGTATCCTGGCAACAACGCGTCTCACATAGATCAGCAGCAGCGTATCGTCGTTGCGAATTGGGAAGAATTGAAGGAACGCTCGGCTCACAGGAGGGATCAATTGCAGGCAAGCTGCGATCTTCAGAGATTCCTCACGCAGATACGGGATCTAATTAATTGGGCCGCCGGACTGAGGGCGTCAATGTCGACGGAGGAAAAGGTACGGGACGCCGCATCGGCGCAAATTCTCAAAGCCGAGCACGAGGCCCTCAAGGGCGAGATCGAGGCACGCGAGGATAGCTTCAGATCGGTGCTCGATCTTGGCGATGCGATGGTACAAACGGGACATTACGCGGCACCCGAGGTCGAGGAAAAGTGCAATCAGCTACTCGACGAGAGGCAAAAATTGCACTCATCGTGGCAACAGAAGAAAGTACGCTTGGATCAGCTAATAGATTTGCATTTCTTTCTGCGCGACGCTAAACAGCTGGACAATCTCTCGACGAGCCAGGAAGCCGCGCTCAGCGGCGATAATTTCGGTATTTCCGTCGAGGAGGTCGACGTACAGGCGAAGAAGCACAATGAATTCGAGAAATTGCTCGTCACGCAGGAGGAAAAATTGTCAGCTCTGCGGGAACACGGTGACAAGCTTCTTGCACAAAATCATTTCGATTCCGTGATCATAGCGAGGCGCATGAGCGAGGTCGTACGGAAACGCGGCAGAGTACGCGAGCTTTGCGACACGAGACGCGAACGTCTCGAGGCGAGTTTGCTTCATGCGCAATTCGTCCGCGACGTCGGTGAGGCGGAATCGTGGATCGGTGAGAAGCAAAAGAAGCTCGAAGCCGAGTCATCGAAGGGCGAGGTCTCGAGTCTCGAGGATAAGATAAAAAAGTTGCAAAAGCATCAGGCATTTCAGGCCGAGCTGGCGGCAAATCAGAGCAGAATCGAGGAGATAAAGGCTAAAGGCGAGACTCTGCTGGCCAGCGGGCATTCATCGAGCACGGAAATACGTCAGCAGTTGGAACATTTGAACGCGACTTGGCGAAAATTATTGCTCGTATCCGGTAATCGGGGACGGGGTCTCGAGGAGGCCCAGGACATACTCGAGTTCAACAATCAGGTGGAGAAAATCGAGGCATGGATAAGGGACAAGGAGATGATGGTACAGGCGGGCGATACGGGCAAGGATTACGAGCACTGTCTGAGCCTGCAGAGAAAATTGGACGACGTTGACAGTGACATGAGGGTCGACGATGCGCGAATAAAGACCATAAATTCACTTGCCGAAAAGCTGATAAAGCAGGGACACGACGACGAGTCGCGCGGTATAAAGCAGCGACGCGACAATTTCAATGACAAGTGGAAAGGTTTGCAGGGCTCATTGTGCGCTTATCGCGAGATACTCGCCGGCGCACTGGAGATTCATCTGTTCAATCGTGATATCGACGACACGAGTCAGCGTGTTATCGAAAAATCATTGGCAATGAATACGGCCGACATTGGCAAGGATCTGCCGGGTGTCGAGCAGCTGAAACGCAAGCAGGATGCGATGGAGCGCGATATGACGGCGATAGAGGGAAAATTGAAGGAGCACAAGATCGAGGCTAGACGATTGTCGGAAAAATATTCGGAAAATTCGCCGCGTATAAAGGCGATACTCCACGAATTGGAGTCAAATTGGGACGAGCTTTTGAATCTGACGCGGCATCGCCGTGACGTTCTCAATCAGGCGTACACGCTTCACAAATTTCAGGCTGATTTGCACGAGATCGAGGTCTGGATTGCCGATACGATAAAACGCATGAACGAATCCGAGCCACCGGCAACGATATCCGAGGCCGAGGCATTGCTCGAGCTTCATCAGGAACGAAAAGCCGAGATCGACGGTCGGCGCGATGCCATCAAAGCCCTCGACGAGCACGGCAGGAGGCTCGTCGTCCGGGATCCCGAGATCGTGATCAGTCTCGAGCATCTGGAGAAACTACGGGACGGTCTTGTCGTTGCGTGGGAGGAACGTCGTGAAAAATTGATGCAGGCGTATAATTTACAGCAGTTCAAGGAACAGGCCGATCAGTCGGACGCTTGGCTGGCGACGAAAGAGGCATTTCTCAACAATGACGATCTCGGTGAAACGCTCACCGGTGTCGAGACGCTCGTACGAAAACACGCTGAATTCGAAAAAATGCTCATCACCCAGCTGGGACGCATCGACGAGCTCGAGACATTCGCCTCGGTGATACTGGCGGAAAAATCATCGGACGGTAATGCGATCGAGGAGCGTTTGTCAGCCGTATGCGCTAGACGCGACAGGCTCAAGGAGAGCTCATCGGCGAGGGGAAAGAAACTTTCGGAGAGCCAAAAATTGCACGAATTTTTGCGCAATATATACGAGGTCGAGGGCTGGCTGCTACAGAAGCAGCAGATCTCAGCCGATGAGAATTATCGCGATTCGACGAATTTACAGACCAAGATACAGAAACATTTGGCATTCGAGAGTGAATTAATGGCCAACAGAGGTAGAGTCGGCGCTATCGTCGCCGAGGGCGAAGTCCTGATCGAGGATAATCATTACGCCACGAAGGAGATACGGGCTCGTTTGGAGGAGCTCGAGAGCGAATGGCGAGTTTTGCAGGAAACAAGCGAGCTCAAGAAGAATCGTTTGAGCGACGCTTATCAGGCGCTACTGTTCGGTCGTACCCTCGACGAGTTCGAGGCATGGATGGACGAGATCGAGACGCAATTGCAGTCCGAGGATCATGGCAGGGATCTGTCGAGTGTCGCTAATTTATTGAAGAGACACACGAATCTTGAGAACGATGTGCTCGGTCACAATGAGGCATGTGAATCGATCAAAGAAACGGCCGCGAGTTTTCAGCGAACGAGGCATTTTATGCGCGACGAGATACAGCAGCGCGCATCGTCAACGATAAGCCGTTATCACGGTCTTCAGGAGCCCATACAGATACGTCGCGAAAATCTCGAGGATGCGAAATTGTTGCATCAATTTGTTCGCGATGCCGAGGACGAGCTTCACTGGCTAACGGAGAAGGAGCATCTCGCGTCTAGCGATGATTTGGGAAATTCACTGACGACCGTTCAGCGATTACAAAAGAAGCATCAGGCCCTGGAGGCTGAGCTAGTATCGAGAGAGCCGGTCGTGGCTTCGCTCGGGAGTCGGGCCGCTGCTATGATACGCGGCGGACACTTTGCCGCGGAAAGAATCGAAACGCTCTCGCATGAATTACAAAAACGGCTGTCGCATCTGCGTGATCTGGCGAGCGTGAGAAAGCTACGTTTGCTCGATGCCGTTGAGTCGCAGATGTTTTATGCCGAAGCGGCCGAGGCCGAGCAATGGATCAAAGAGAAACATCCGCAATTGTCGTCCGTCGATTATGGCAAGGACGAGGATTCGGTGCAGTCGTTGATGAAAAAATTGGAGGGTATCGAGCGAGATTTGAGCGCTTTCGAGGCAATCGTCGTGAATCTCAGAATATTGTCCGACGGTCTTGTCAATAGACATCATTTTGACGGTAAAAATATTGCCAGCAAGCAATCCGAGATTGAGCTGAGACTCGACGAATTGACGAGTCTCAGGGAGCGCAGACTCGAGAGATTGCTCGAGAGTGAGAAATTTTATAAATTTGCTCGACAAGCCGACGAGGCAATCGAGTGGATCGGTGATCAGACGACGGTCGCTGCGTCCGAGGATTACGGTCGCGATGTCGAGCACGTTGAATTGCTCATTCAGATATTCGATAATTTTTTGGCGGGTCTTGCGACCAGCGAGAGCCGCGTATCGTCGATCATCGATGCCGGGCAAAAGCTCATCGGGTCGAATAATCCGGAATTGAGCAAGATAAGAGCGAAGATCGATGAGACACGGCAGCAGTGGGACGATCTGAAGGAATTGGCGCACGCCAGACAGGAAGCTCTCGCTGGGGCCAAGCAGGTACACATGTTCGACAGAACTGCGGACGAGACGATCGCGTGGATTCAGGAGAAGGAAGCGAGTCTGAGCTCCGATGGTTATGGACACGATTTGGAGACCATACAGGCGCTCGTGCGAAAGCATCAAGGTTTCGAGACGGATCTGGCAGCGGTCAAAGAACAGGTTATTAATTGAATCATGCGATGTTTCAAACCTGGTGCACTCGTAAAATTAACGATTTGTATGAAAAAAAAATATTCTGCGAGGAGAGCGTCTTGAGGATGTATCGGACGTACCTTCCCAACCAAAAGTCAATTTCGTCGACGATATTTCATACTTTATGATAAGATAAAATTAGGAAAAAATTCAACCACAATAATGCCAAAAAGTTATCAATAAATTGTTTAAGCAAAAAATTGCTTAACAAATTTTTAGGGAAAGTTTTTTTTTTTTTTTTGACACGTGAAATGAATTCGTTGATTTTTCTGACTAGGCGTGAATTTTGAAAAAAAAAAACTTCTTATCATTTTGAAATTTCGGTTTTCGAAAATTTTTTTAATTTTTAAAAATAAAGGAAAAATCGTGAATTTTGAATATGTTTTCGTAAAAACGTATTGTATATTACAATTAAGAAGTTTCCAGGGCATTGAACGAATAGTTTCGTAAATGCAACCTTTACAAATTTCCGATAATCGAAATTTCAAAATGATAAGAAAATAAAAAAAAAAAAAATCCACGTGTAGTCAGAAAAATCAATGAATTCATTGCGCATGACAAAAAAAAACATTCCGTAAAAATTTGTTAAACAATTTATTGATAACTTTTGGGCATTATTATTATTAAAAAGTAATCTTTTTATCGTCTTTATTGTGGTTGAATTTTTTTCCGATTTTCCGATTTCTCGTAAAGTACAAGCTTCTATGAACTAATTAATTTTCTTGAAATTAAAGCGTAAAAGTTCCGTTACAATTTTAACGAGGGCCTTAGCGCCTTGGAAAAATTAAAATATTTAATCTCACGAAATCATATATATAATAAGCCTGATGGTTGACACAGTTCTCGAAGCATACATTAAATTTACCGAAAGGAAAATTAAATACCCATCCCGTATCCATTGTATTACAGTAGTAGCAAGTACCCTCGTTGCCCATGGGAAATTTTACATAACAGTAACAAATATAATTTGATAGTAAAAAAAATATATATATTAGGGCTGTTCAAAAAAACACTTTTATGATGCTCATAAATTTTTTTGGTATATTTTGGAAAAAAAATCAGCCATGTTTCGGATTTTAAACACATTACATTGATGCGGCACTAGTAGAAATTGTCGCACAGGCTTCGGGTTTCACATGGCTGTTTTTTTGCCAAAATATACTAAAAAAATTTATGAGCATCATAATTTTTTGATTGTATATTAATGTCCAACTAACTCCGTCTTTTGAAGACGTTAAAATCGATGCGGTGCCACTAAATCTTATCGTACATCTTACGGACTTCACAAGACTTGTTTTCTACCGCAAAACGAAAAAAAAAAAAAAAAAAATTCTGAGCAACTATATATTTACATTTTTTAATAGACTGAATTTTGCGGTTTTTCAAAATATAACCCGGATGAGGCAGTTTTAAAAATTGTCGCAGAATTTTCGGATTTTGCAGATTGTTTTTTTTTTATATCAAATACAGTAAGTAGCTCGATGAACGTTTGGCTGTGTTAAAAAAAAAAAATGACTGAAAAGTTACGCAAATTTGTCTATATGTGCGGCAGTACTAAATATGATCGCACAGCCCCCGGGTTTTGCCAGAAATTTCCTTTTTTTGATGTTTATAAACGTAGACAGAAGAGCAATATGATTTTCGAAAAAAGTGTTTTTTTTTGAACAGCCCTAATATGGTGAAATGAATTTAATAAAAATAAAAATCGATAATTTACGGTAACAAACTGAGATGACGATCTACCAACAGCAATGATAGATACTCTTTTTCTTTCGATCCACGTATTATCAAAAATTCCAACAAAAAAAAAAAAAAAAACGCTGCTCTACCAACGAACAAACAAAAATATCAATCACATTTTTCAGTTTCTCATGGATCAAAAAAAAAAACGAAAAAAAACGAAAAAAAAAAAAAAAAAAAACGAAAAAGAAAAATTGATAAAAATAAATCCATCAACAGGTCGAATCCGTGATGGCCGAAGCCTCGAGACTGGCCGAGCTGTTTCCCGATGCTCGCGAGCACATTGCCGTGAAGCACGAGGAAGCGGACGAGACGTGGACGGAGCTGCTGGAGAAAGCGGCCCAGAGAAGGAGCAAGCTCGCCCAGGCGGAGCAGCTTCAGGCTTACTTCGACGATTATCGAGATCTCATATCGTGGATAAACGAGATGGTGGCGAAGGTAACGGCGCCGGAATTGGCCCGCGATGTTCCCGGCGCCGAGGCCCTAATTCTACGTCACAACGAGTACAAGGTCGAGACTGACACGCGAAAGGACGCATTCGCCAAGTTTTATCGTATCGGCAATGGGCTGATCGAGCAGGGACACTTTTTGGCCAATGAAATCGAGGATAAGATATCCGTGCTGGTGCAGCGCAAGCGTTTACTCATGGACACCTGGGAGCAGAGAAAATCTATTTACGAGCAAAATCTCGATACCCAGATGTTCAAACGCGAGGCGGAGACACTCGAGAATTGGATAATAAGCCGCGAGCCGATGCTGAACGATGGAAAATTCGGCGATACGATACCGCAGGTCGAGGATCTCATAAGAAAGCACGAGGATTTTGAGAAAACGATCGAGGCACAGGATGAAAAATTTACGGCACTTGGACGGATAACGATGCTCGAGCGTGCCTTTCAGCGTCAACAGGAGACGGAAATGGCGGCACGACAGGCGGAAAAGGAGCGAATCGAGCGTGCCCGTATAGAGGAGAGAAAACGGAAGGAAGTTCAGAGAATAACGGAAGAGCGTAAACGCGAGGAGGAACGTCGAGGATTAACGGATAGTCCGCGTCGGGGCGTTGTTCGCGACGAGTCGAACGGCGGTATAACGGAGGATAACGAGGCGATAAATCGATTGTCACCTCTCAGAGCTCGGAATACGACGAACGATATACCGGAAGCAGCGATAGTGGAAAAATCGAACAGTATAACGCACATGTTCGGCGAACGATTGCGACGCACGACGAATTCCGACATAAAGCGCGCCGAGAGCATGAAAGCCGAGACGAAAAAGCCAAAAAGAACGCCAAGCTTCACGACGAGACGACGAACCCAGAGTTTCCGTAAGCATCAGCGAATGGAGAATATGGATGCCCTGAGACCGGTCGAGATACAGGGAATACTCGAGAGAAAGCACGAATTGCAGAGAGGCGGCAAGAAAGCCGCTGTACGCTCGTGGAAGCAATATTACACGGTACTTTGCGGGCAACTTTTGTGCTTCTTTCGCGATTACGAGGATTTTCAACTCAGCAAAGCCGCCACAGCCCCGATCACGATATTCAATGCGATTTGCGAGAAAGCCGACGATTATACAAAGCGAAAAAATGTCTTCAGGCTCAGATGCACGGATGGCTCGGAATTTTTATTTCTCACCGCAAATCAGCAGGAAATGGACGATTGGGTTAATAAAATATCGTTTCACGCTAAATTACCGCCGTCGTTGCAATTACTGAGCTACGACGAGTCGCAGAAGGATGGTATCGATAGATTGAAAAATTTCACCCCCGACACAACGGACGAGAATAATGCCTCGACCGGCAGTAGTCGCGCATCGACGCCCGAGCTCGAACGCAAGAATTCCGTGATACGACGAGATCCGGCCGAAACGAGCTCAACGAGCAAGATACAGATCGAATTTCTTCAGATGCATCGGCAAAATCAGCAGCGTCGCGAAACGAGAAATTCCGAGTTTCAGGAAAATGCGAGAACGCGCGCCGACACGGCACCGACGCAAACGGAATTTTTGCAAAAACATCGTCAACAGCTTTTGGCCCAGCAGCAGCAGCAGGCCCTCGTGCAGCAGGAAAAAATCGCTGGTTCGCGCGAACAATATTCGGGAAATTCGATTGAACGACCGCCGATACCACCGAGAGGCGCACCACCACCGGTACCCGTGCGATCGCCCAGCTCGGAAAACATGACGCAGATGAGACGAAACGGTTGGAAAATCTCACGTTTTACAAAAAAAAAAAAAAAAAAAAAAAAAAAAAAAAAAAGTTAAAAATCCTGAGGGAAATCGGCGTAAAATACCAATATCAAAATAACAACAGAAATATCAATTAACCCCCGCAATAATATTATTAATTGTAATTTTTATTTAAAATAATTTTTAATTATTCAAAATCCGTAACAATTTTTAATATATATATATATATATATATATATATATATATATATATTTTTTTTTTCAAATAATTTATTGCTCGTAAGAAAAATCGTTTGCACATCGTCTCCATTGTCTGTGTGTTTTGTAGACGTCGAACATCAGGTGCCCCAAACGAGACCGCACTCATATCAGCAGCAACGCACACCCGCTACCTTGAATCACAACGGATCGGGTCAGCAGTACGCGTCGAACGACAATTGGCACAGACCGGCAAGTTCGGAAAGCATCTCGCCGGGCCAAGGTAAAAAAAAAAAAAAAAAAAAAAAAACAATATTCACGGTTCGCTCGAAACGGTTAAAAATTTCCAATTATCGCGAATCGTCTCATTACGCATCACGGTTATTATATATTGTGTCGCGTATGATCGGAATTCATGAAAAAAATGAATAATTTTATAGAATTAGCGCCTCCCTTGCCATCGAGTGCCCCGCCACCGACGAGGATGGCACAGTGGAACACTCCACAAGATCCCGGTCAGTCATTGTCAAGCGAAAGCGTGAAAATTTGATTCGCGTCCCTATAATATACGAATAACAAATTTCACCTTATTCATTTGCGTCCTCATGACCGATGGCGCATGCTATCCATCGGTGTTATCTCTCTCTCTAATTTATCACTTTCCCAAGTTTTTTATTTTTGTTTTTTTTGTTTTTTTTTTTTCATTCTTCAAGTTTACCGCATCCTTGGATTTTTCAGGCTATATGGATATTTTTTTTTTTCTCAAATTTACTTCAAGCTGTGTACATTTTATAGAATTTCCAGTTGTATGGATTTCCCAATTTACTTCAAGCTGTATGGTATCTTTTTTTTTTCGTGCAACACGTATCCACACCACAGGCATGTGCTCGCCGATTGTTTGTTTGTTTGTTTAATTTTTTTTTTTTTTTTTTTGTGTTTTTCTACAAATTCCGCAGTATTTACGCACTAAATTGCACCGCACCAAAAACCACGATGCACCCTTATCCATCGTTTCTTCCCGCCCTAATAACGTTTCGATGCTATTCTCTTACTGTTTCAGGATACGGAAATGTCCCGATAAATATCAGACAGGTAAGTTTATGTCAATCCTTCCCCAAGGAGAATTACAATATTGTATTCTCGTAAACGAGACGAAGAAGCAGCGACGGCTTGTGCATTGACATTGAATTTTTTCCAGAGTACCGGTCAGCAGCAAGTGAACTCGTTCACCGGTAGGCCAACGTCACTACCGCCGTACGTGGCTCCGCCGGCCGCGACATCGCCGGTCGCTTCACAAAACATCACGGTCGTCGACGGTGGTGGTCGACGAGCATCGGAGAGCGGTTCCGAGAGCGAGCAGAGCTCGAGCGGCAGTCGAAAGGATCGCGATTACAAGAGGAGCTCGGTACTGAGCAATCTTTTCGGCAGGCGAAAGAAACCCTCGCAATCGTAGCGTTGATAAAAAAAAAAAAAACGGACGACGACGACGACGACGATGACGAATACGGGATTTGCTTGAAACTGAATAACGAAAATTTACGTAGTTAAATTTCACTGCCTTTGATAAGCATACGCGGGGAGTGTCGTTTTTGAAAGCTCTCATAAATTTAACAATATATATACATATATATATATATATATATATATATATATATATATATATATATGAATTTTGATAACATTCGAGGCCACGCTGACTTTGCTCAGCATCGAATGTTCCATCCTTTTTTCTCCTCCTCGCAAAACTTGTACACTTGGGGGG
Source organism: Rhorus exstirpatorius (assembly GCA_963564615.1). Classification (NCBI taxonomy): domain Eukaryota; kingdom Metazoa; phylum Arthropoda; class Insecta; order Hymenoptera; family Ichneumonidae; genus Rhorus; species Rhorus exstirpatorius. The sequence goes on from OY751316.1 coordinate 10,266,423, forward strand.
AGGTTGTTGCTTGTATTAACGTTCGAAGAAAGAAAAAAAAAAAAAAAACTTGATCGTATCGTATGAAGCAACACTGCTTGGAAAAAGTACCTGACCCTCGTCGACGGTGAAACTCAAGAATTAATTTTTATTTTTTATCCCCCCCCCCCCCCCCCCTTCTTCAAGATCATAATGAAAACCGGAAATAGAGAAGAGATTATATAAGAGAGTGACTTTTCAGTTTATCTTTAAGGTGTCATAGTACATATATTACGTATATATTTACAAATGTTATATATATTTAAAGCCCTTCTTCTTCCTCTATACCGAGCTATTATAAATATGTATTTGGAAACCAATGAAAATGATATAATACTATATACGCAAATATACTTCACATATATATATATATTCTATCGCAATATTGTACGCTTCTTTTTTTTCTTCTTTTCTTCTTAACTTCAGTGAATCAATATAAAACGACTGTAGTATGATCCGAGGGGGGGGGGGGGGGGGGGGGGCAGTGTAGCGATTTGTAAAGATTGTTCGATATTACACGACTCGTCAGTCGTGTGTCTATAATTATAAAATATCGTCCACCAGTTCTCACGAAGTAATTAGTTATGTAGAAAGAAGATCAAAATAAATAAAATATATATGTATAAATACATACATATATACACATATATGATATATGTATGATATAAACTTTTCGTTTTATTTTTTGTTGAAGAAAAATTTTCAATAAGCGAATATTGTCGATCTAAGAAACGAGAAGTTCCGCATTATGTTATAATTATAATTTTTCATAACGAATTCCTTAACTTTTCAATCGAGAATAATAAAACATATTGGCCCGAATGCAAGTCAACTCCCAATTTTTTTGAGTAAATTAAAATGGACTTTTTTGAGTAAATTACCTGTGTAAGTCGAGCTCGAATATAAGTCGAGATCGAATATAAATCGAGCACGGTTTTTGAGGGTAAAAAGTCGGTTATCAAAAACACCTCGACTTATATTCGGGCCAATACGATATATTCTAATTGAAAAAATTTCCCTCGACAGCTATAATATATATTAGCTCGTGTATTATTTTCATCCTGCATAATCACTGAACTCTGCAGTAATGGAAAAGTAGAGCTCGTTCTAAAAACGTTGCATTCCTTGCCTGCATGATGCGGCGTCACGCTCGAGTGCCCCCCCCGTCTATAAATGATCGATATCGCGCTACCTGACCGCGTTGCCACGGTGATCATTGAAAAGAAAACAAAACGCGATGACATTCTCTGCGTCGGGTTTTCTAAAAAACGCGCGGCCATGCCTTTTTTATTTACAAACAAATTTTCACCGAAAAAGATACCGGCGCGCAGAGCCGACGTTTCATTGGCCAACAAAGATCTGAGCCCGAAGAGGATCGAGAGAGAGCTCGGTCCGGATATCGGACCGATAAGGCTTCGTCTGGGCGATCAAGAGGCGACATTCGATGAGGGCAACTGGATACCGGAAACCGGCAAGATCAGCGGTACATTCAAGGAGAATGAGAAATTGCGAAAAGAGGTGAAGAAACTCGAGGAGGAAAATAATTTATTGAAGTTAAAATTTGAGCTGCTCCTCGACATGGTAAAAGTCATACACTGTTCGGTCAATGCGGATAACTTGTGATGAATAAAATAAAAAAAAAAAAAAAAGAATTTTTTTTTTTTTTTTTGTTACGAGTTTCGATTTCGATCGTTCGACGAATAATTGTTTTTTTTGTTTTTTTCGTTTTTTCGTTTTTTGCAGCTGACCGAAACAACGGCAGAGGTACATCTGCATCGGGGCGAGCTCGAGAGTCTCCGTAACAAATTATCTTACGGCAAACGCGCCGCGGCGTAGCCCAAGCGACGGAGCTATCGTCAGCGAAATATGACGAGTCTTATAGTTTCTCGTTTTCGGGACAAGCAACCGTTTTCGTTTATCATCGGAGAAACGCCGAGACCGTATCAAGGCACGCGGATGGTATACGAAAGTATAGTGAAAAAAAAAAAAAAAAAAAAAACGAATATAAAAATATCACCCGTACGGCTCGATACAACGCATTACGCGTTGTTCAAGTTCTCAGCGCTATTTACACTCAATGTGAGTAACAACTATTTACAATACCACCGAGCAACGGTAGTCTCTTCTTTCTAGTCCATGGAATTTTGGTTACACGTCCTTCTCGTATGACCTGTGACGAGAAAAAAAAAAAAAAAAAAAAAAAAAAAAACTCCCTAGATAAGTATTCGGTTTGTCGTATCGGATGAAAATAAAGAATTATGCGAATTGATGAAATTACCTTCGACTCCGCACAAGCCGCATTTCCTTCTGGAACCGCCTGCTCTCGGAGCTCCTCGACCTTGTCCGCGTCCACCGGCGCCTCGTCCTCTGCTCGGTGGACGCTGCGCAGTCCAGCCCGCTCCGCCTCGGTCGTTCCCATCTCCCTCGTAATCCTCAGCGGCATCCGCCGTCTCGTCCGACCAGGAAAAAAAATTGCACGGGCTTCCGGGTCCTTTCGGGCAGGCCCAAAATTTTCTTCCCGTATTCGCGCCTTCCTTGCGAACCGTTCGTCTGAAGCGTTCAAACATCGTGAGGAATGAAAATTTGAAAAAATTTAATTTTTTCGTTTTTTTTTTTTTTTTGCAGCTGCGGAATAATTCATTGCGGAATGAAATTTTTCAAAATTTTATTCCGCAATGAAAGATAACCAGAGCTGGGAAGATTTTATCGGTCGAGGTTGAGAGAGAGAGAGAGAGACGTTGCGGATTGGGCGGAAAATAAAATTCGGGTACCGATGTAACTTTTTTTTTTTTCCCCCCCCCAACTTTCGCAAATGTCAGCGCGTCGTGCTGGAACTTTCGACACGAATGAAGTGGCGATTTGGCAACGAGGTACTCGAAATATTACGAAATTTCGAATTTTTTCCTCGAAAAATTGCCACAAATGGGTTTTTCATATCCCAAAAATCTTTATATGAGATCGAGGTAAATGTTTCTTTCCTTTGCAATTTTACAAACAAACGAGCCGAACAATGAAACTTGGGGAAAAAAAAAAAATTTCCACGAACAAACGAAAGGTTCTTTGAAATTAATGTAAATGATATTTCGAGACGAATGAAATGATGTTTGAAAATTTCGTACAGAACCGTTGGTTGCTGACAATTGCACGTTGGTGCTCCAGCCGCGGGAGGTGGATTTCCGGCGTTGGTGGTTCTCGCAGGTGGTGGATTTCGAGTATCGTTGGTTCTCGGTGGTGGTCCACGATCAAAGGAGGGAGCAGGACGCGCGTACGATTGATTGGCCTGTGGATTGTTGGGCCTCTGTTGAGTATCGTTATCGTCGGCCCAAAGAAAGAAATTGCACTGAACGTCGCGTGGTTTCGCACACTTGTAAAACTTTCGTCCTGAGACGGAAAAAAATTTGTCAGAAGGAAAGTTGTGGGAAAAAAAAATATATATCGAGGGCTTAGGACCAGAAAGGCGTAACCCACAAAAAACGGACTATACTGCCATAAGGGCGTATCCACAACTTTAACACGGAAGTTCCATAAGAGCAAAATTAATCAGCCTACAGCCAGAAGGGCGTAAGCCCACACTACAATACTGCCAGAAAGGCGTAAGCCACGAAAAATAAAAAAAAAAAGTGGCTTACGCCCGTCTGGCAGATCATTCATAATTTTTTTCCGGATTTAAATCGCCTGATTACAGCCAGACGGGCGTAACCCTCTTTTTTTTATTTTTCGTGGCTTACGCCTTTCTGGCGGATAACTGGTCAGTTTTTTCCGAATTTCGATCGTCTACTTACTGCCAGAAGGGCGTTACCCCAAAAAAATTGAAAACGTGATGTGTGTGTGTGTGTCTGACGTGTGTGTGTGTGTGTGTGTAAAATTTTGAAAATGTTGGATAGATTTGAAAATTTTTGAAAAATTTAAAAATTTAGGAAAATTTGAAAAATTTGAAAAATTTGAAAATTTTGAAAAATGTTAAAAATTTGAAAATATTGAAAAATTTGAAAAATTTGAAATTAAAAAAAAAAAAATTTATTTTGAAAAATTTGAAAATTTCGACTATTATGCGACAACGACTAAATATGCGCATGCAACCATTTGCAAATGATATATTTCGTTTTTGTTTATATTTCGCATTAAAAAATATTAGCAAATAGCAAATAGTTTCCTGACCAGCAACTGCCGAGTTTTTCTGACCAGCAACTCGTCAGTCTGCCAAGACTGGCACTGAACAGATTTGCGTAACACACCTAGTCTGGAACTCGACAGTTTACTGGCCAGAAAGATGGAAAACTGGCCAGCATCTTACACACATCACGTTTTCAATTTTTTTTGGGGTAACGCCCTTCTGGCAGTAAATAGACGATCGAAATTCGGAAAAAACTGACCGGTTATCCGCCAGAAAGGCCGTAAGCCACGAAAAATAAAAAAAAGAGGGTTACGCCCGTCTGGCTGTAATCAGGCGATTTAAATCCGGAAAAAAATGATCAATGATCTGCCAGACGGGCGTAAGCCACTTTTTTTTTATTTTTCGTGGCTTACGCCTTTCTGGCAGTATTGTAGTGGGCTTACGCCCTTCTGGCTGTAGGCTGATTAATTTTCTTCTTATGGAACTTCCGTGTTAAAGTTGGGGATACGCCCTTATGGCAGTAAGTTAATGAAAAGTCGAAAAACAGTGGGTTACGCCCTTTTGGTCCTAAGCCCTCGATATATAAATTCAAAGTTAATCACGAGATTATTAATTTGCCAACCTTTGTTCGGGCCTTCCTTCGAAACGGTGAGCTGATTAGCCCTCTCGTGACAGTCGCACAGTATAGCGGCATTGTCATCGACCGAGCCCCAGGTTGGAGAGAAATTTTCTCGATTCCCGATCGCGGTATCTCCCGCTGCTGGTGCTGGCCTCTTGGACGGTCCCGGAGGACCCTGAGCAAAGCCAGATGCGGGTCTCTTTCTACCCGCGCCGCTTGATCCATCGCCATCGGTCGTTCCACTTCCGCCGGTATCCCAAGAACGATTTCCAATCTGCGAAGCTCCTCCTCGTTCTCCTCTTCCACGGCCTCTCGCGCTGTTCGAACTTTGGCTCGTTCTCGAGCTAACGCCCATGGATCCGGACAATGTCGCTGTCGCGTAACCGCTGTCGCTCGGACGCTCTGTTCTGCGTATATTCTCGTCCCTTATGTCCATCATTTCGTTGAAATTACGATCGCAGCCCCCAATGCATACCGCGTGATTCGTGCCGGGAATTGGAAATGAGCCGGGCTTTATTTTTATTTTTAGCCTGTGAAAGTCACCGGGACACTGCAAACGGTTGGGAGAAAATTAAAAAAATGAAAAAAAAAAAAAAAAAAAAAAAAAAAAAAAAAAAAAAAAAAAAAAAACGATATTCCATTATCAATATTTATCGCGATAATTTTCCAATAATCGCTTTTGCTTCAGTCCGGAGTCGAAATTTTTTTGTTTTTTTTTTTCTTCTTTCTTTTCCCCAACTTTCGTCGATCAATCGACGATGAGTAATGTCCGTTTTTATCTCTCCCCTCAAATAATTTCGTTCATGATTGTTACGCATTATTGACTCGGAAATTCCATACATGTTTTGCAAATATTCCAGGGAGATTAGGGTCAAATACATGAAAATGTTGAATATTAAAATAAAAAATTAGAAAAAAAAAAACTGAAATACAAAAAATAATTTAAGCGCTGTAAAGTAAAAATTAAATATATTAAAAGCGAATACCGAACCTGTTCTTTATCATAAACGGGAATTTTTATGTCCGTGCCAATAAATGAAAAATAAATATAAACACTTATCTACAATAACGATTGTGTAGTTGCGTTTCGAAAAATCGAATGCAGAAGCGTAACTTTGAAGCTTTGGAGTAAATTAGTTTTTGAAATTTTCATTGTTTGGCACTGACGTAACTTTTTTTTGTATACAATAAAGAATAATATAAAATATTAAAAATATACAAAAGTATTAATTTTTATACTTTTCAATTTTTTTTTTTCAAGTTGATTTCATTTTTTGTAATTCTGGGCAAAAAGTACTGTAAAAATTCCCGAGAATTTTCTAAATTCTCTGACTTTTTCCTCATTATTTCCAGGATGAAAGAAATTCCCCGAGTTTTCAATATGCGTAACAATCATGTCGTTCCAAGCAAATAAAAAAAAAAAAAAAAAAAAAAAAAAAAAAAAAAATACTCGATTATCGATTATTTCAAAGCTATATTTTTCAAACTCACACGAGGGCAAATTTCCTCGAGAACTTCGACGCCGATAACATCGCGCGGTAGCCATATTGCATTGTTGCAGGTCGGATAACCGATGCAACCGATATACTTTCCGTTGCCCTGTCTTCTGTCCTTCAGCGTCATGTTCGAGCCGCAGCGCGGACATTTGAAAATCACGGGATCATCCACGGGTATAACGTTCTCGAGAGCCTCGGCCCGGGTCGGTGCTTCGTCGAAATAACGCGCCAAAGCCGCGTCGATGAGATTAGCACGCTCGAGAGCAATTTTAAATACATCGCGATACTTGTTTATCTGCGATTGCAGCACGTCTTTCGGATCTTTGCGACCCTCGCATATCCTGGTCAATGGAGAAAAAAAAAAAAAAAAAAAAAAAAAAAAAAAAATTATAATAATAATTAATTAATCGTCAAAGATTCTTGGATGAGAAAGTGATTGACTTGGATCTTTGCGACCCTCGCATATCCTGGTCAATGGAGGAAAAAAAAAAAAAAAAAAAAAATTATAATAAATTATTCGTCAAAGATTCTTGGATGAGAAAATGATTGACTTGGAAAAAAGAAGAAGAAAAAAAAAAAAAATATTGAATTAAACCAACGCTTTGAGATCGTTCTCCAATTCAGCTCTGAGATTCGGCTTCGACATTTGAAAGCCCATACTGTCGTAGCCCATCACCAGGCCAATTCCCAATTTTCCCGGTATAAAGTGCGTTCCGTCTCTCAGACCGACGTATTCACGCGATTTTATCGTATCGATATGTTCGGCGTGCGTAGCATCGGTGCCAATACCGTGTTTGTCCATCAGCGCTATGAGATCAGCCTCGGTCAATAAATTCGGCGCCGATGTATTTTCCCTGATCATCTCGATGCCGGTGGGCTCGAAAATTTGTCCCCTCCGATAAGCGTGAATCTCACGAGCATTCCATTTCTCGTATATGTAAACATCGAGATAATTTTTCGCTATAATCTGCAGACCCGTGGCGACGAATATCTCACCGGCGATATTAATTTCCACCGTTGTCTCGTGAGCCTCGGCATTTTTCGACAGACACGCGAGAAAATGACGCACAACGAACTCGTAGACCCTGGCCTCGTTGCCCCGTAGATCATTCGCAAATTTCGTCGGATGTATCGGCGGATGCGCCTGATCGCTCTTCTTACCCTGACGCGGCGATACACCGTCGTTCAGTACACGCTGCGCGAATTCACCCCAGTCACGATTATTCAACTGTTGCTCGACAAGCGGCGCAAGATTCAATTCCTTCGGGAATATATTTGTCTCGGTGCGCGGATAACTTATGAAACCCTGGGTGTACAATTTCTCGGCAATCTTCATCGTTTCCTTCGCGTTCAAGCGAAGCTTGCGCGAGCCCTGTTTCTCGAGTTCCTGAACAATAGAGGCATAAGATATTAATTTTTTTCTCAGATAGATCGAAAAAATTCGTGTATATGCTTGAATTTATCGGCATCTCTCGTCTCCGTGGCAAGCGCTCCGATTTAAAATTTGACCAGTGATATGAGGCGTTTTGTGAGAGGGGAGGAGAGAAAAAAAAAAAAAAAAAAAAACTTACAACCGTATCGAGAGGCAACGGTCTCCACTTGCTCTTGGGTTTGCCGATGACTTTCTCAACGGTTGCGCGAGGATTTTCACGACAAATGTCCAAGAAAATCTGACACGGCAATTCCTCGAACAAACGATTTCTCGCCCATCTGAATTCCACGTATAAATCGTCGTGATCGTCGATTACACGGATCTTCCAGTATGGCTCCGACTGAAATCTCTCGATGGCGAGGAATCTCTCGACCACAAAGCCGAGCGTTGGAAATTGGCAGCTGCCGTAACTGATCAGCATATCGGTGAGGGTACGCGGGAATACTTTTTGCAGTCTCATAGTTTGAAATCTCGTGAATGCGGCTCCTATTCTCAGATCCAATTCGCTTCGCACGTCCACCGCGTCGTTGACCGCTTTATTGGGCTCGCCAAGATTTTCAATCGCTCGTCCGATCGAAGCCTGAGTTATTTCGGAAAACTTTGCTCTGCAACGGATAAATAACTCGGTATTAGCGTTTACATTCGGAGCTGAGATGAATCCGGCTGTTCAACGAAAGCTCACAATATTTTCGTCCACATTTTAATTTTTAACCCTCGAACCGAATAATTTGCCCGAGCTAATTTTAATTGTTCGAATAGCTCGAGGATGCGGTGCAATATGTATTATAAAAAAAAAAAAAAAAGATGCAAATAATTATTTCAGATTTAATTTTTTCTTTTTCTCGTTTTTTTTTTTTTTTTTTTTTAACTTCTGTATTACCTGTAAACCCTGATATTCGGCTTTACGGCCTTGCAAACATCGATGATCTCGAATCCAATGTTTTCGCCTTCTCTGTCGCAATCCGTCCAAATAATCAGCGTCGAACAACTCTTTATCTCTCTCTCCAGTGTCTTTTTTATCCTCAGATAATTCTCCTCCAGGCATTGCTTCGCGACGGGAGCATCGAACAGAGCCAGGGGATGACAACCCTGCCACTTTCTGCATGCTCCTAAAAATTCGTAATTCAGCAAATGTCCGGAGACGGAAGTCATTAGCATTCTGCAATCCTGATCGAACAGTCTCAGATTGAATTCGTAGATCTTGTTGAAAACTGACAAGCCTTCTCTCTGGGGGAGGGGGTAAAAAAAAAAAAATATATATATTTATCCGACAACACGAACGAATGGCAATGATCATCGTCGCAACTCTGCGATTCAAAGATTACGATCGTTACTCACTCGATTGCAATTGCCTCGTCCCAATAGAGCCGCGATATTCTTAGCCGCGTCATTTTTCTCCGCTACATTGAGGATCTTCATGTTGTCTTTGCGATTGCGTGCAACAGCCGAGACTACGTCAGTGCTGAATCTCAGCGATTTTACACTCACATTTCTTCGAATTAAAGTCGAAATATTTAGCCGACAAAAGTTCATCTTGTATGGGGCAAAGAACTGCGATTCGCGCTCAACGACATAATCACGAGATTACGAGAGCGATACCGGGGGATATTCTTTGAAACACAAATATTACACACGCGAGGTATTGGAGGACGTTTTTTTTTTTTTTTTTTTTCCTCCAAATATTATGCACGAAAGACTCGAAATAATACTTACTGTCAATGTTCGTGTAACAAGGTAAATCTAACCTATATCATGTATTCATTGTACTGCACACCCTGACAGCCCTGACACTCGCCGAGTTTCCCCGTTTCACGAAAACTTTTATCAAATGTTTTTACTGATATCTCAAAAATGAGAGCGTCACGTGTATTTTAGTTTTATATTTATTTGTTAATACGGCTTGTTCTGCGAGAGGCAGGGGCAGAGTAAACGAGTTGAGCGGGAAAAGACCGAACGCACATTTACGCGGTGACTTTAATTTTCATCGTGAGTTGAAATAACCGGGCAATTTCACGAACGAATGGAATCGCTTGATATTACGAAATGACCAATTGCAATAGCTATCTTCTCTGAATGGTGAAAATATCCATTCCATTGCTAATGACATTGAATTGTTGAAAAATTAATGCAAGCATCGAAGTTCCGCGAACAGTGAAAATTTTTCATCCACAGAAAAACGAATGATGGTACATGGGATTTGTATACCTACGGTAGATGCATATAGTCGCGAGATGGCAGCTATGGTTAAAGCCGAAAAAAAAACCTGCCAATCATCGAATTAATTCGTCGATCGATTATCCTCTTCTCGTCGATATCCCAGTAAACTGCTACAATTCAGCCAAGTATGTTGATATAATTTCTTTCGCCCATCGTAGATGAGACGATAATTCACAATTCGACTTTCAGATAAACTGAGAGATCCTAAAAAATTGTATACCATATAAAAATTAATAAACTCTCGGGAATTATTTTATTTTTTTCAAAACGTTTATATTATCAAGTTGCTGCAAAAGATTAAGTGCTCCGTATTACCCCATCACAGAGATTTTCCTCACTGCATAATCGACGGGGCAAAGAACGGTCGTGTAGCAGTCTGTATGGTACATTCACATTTACTTTTCTCATTTAATTTAATTATTATAACCTCAATAAATATTAATTGTGATTAATTTATTCAATTATTAATATAATTTATTTCCTTAATTTATTTCAACTATATCATAATATACTTTGGTTCTTTAAATTATTCATAAGATTTGAATAGTTGAACCTTATCCGTGATTTATCGCTTCTTCACAATTCACGCCCATTGCATAATTTAAAGAATTTACAATAATTTTCATGCTTATTACATAATTCATTTGCACCGATATATTTTTTATACAATTATACTCGCAACACAGTTTACATCGCTTAATTTTTTTCGCATATTTTATATCGCCAAATTGAGGGGGGGGAGTAAGGACATAAATGACCCATATTACCCCACCCGTAGAAATTATCTCACTGCATTATCGTCGGAGCAAAGAAGAGTCAGCGGTGACGCCAGTCATCATTCAGACGGCGCTAAATACGAACGAGTTGCTCCGTGCCTCACCAATTTTCGGCACGTTTTTTTTCTTTTCTGTTCACCTTTTACATCACTTAAATACTCATACACACAAATACTCTTACATTTCCTTAATTGCCATGAATATTCCTTCTTCGTTCAATTTATACAGTTAGTTTAATTTATTCAATTAGTTTGTCACCTCCTCGTGGTAGAACTCGGGGGAATTCATGCTGCGACAATGTTTTATTGTAAAAGCATGAACTCGCAATTGGCTGAACCGCGCTGTTTAAGCTTTAAGATGTCGCGCAATCTTCAATCGTAAATTTATCGATTAAGCTTATACAATCAATCGTATCCGCCCCATCCGTTAGCTAGGTTTGACAAATCATTAATTTTTCTTCTTTCATGATACAAATATCGAGATTCTCGTTCGGGACTCGGCATAAAAAACTAAATGTTTTCCATACAGCTTATTCGTTATGGTCAATCAAGTGACATGTTATTTATGGTGACTTAAACTAATCGTTTTGTATATAGCTTATTCTTGGTTAATTAAACTTTGATAATCATAAAAACGAATGCCATCGGATTCGTTGATCGATTTTTTGACAAGTTATTTTCATTTCGGTTTTTCGCGACATTTTACCATATTCAGATACGAAAAGCTCAACCGAATTTAAGGAGGTTCACTAGGGTTTGCGAAAGGTAAAGAGGGTCGCCGGAAACCTTATGCTTATACATGGGCCGACCGGAATTGCAGCAAAATGTGAAAATAATTTATCATGAATCGGAAAATCATGGAATTGAGATGAATAAAGTAACGATAAATGAATACTCAACCCTCTTTGACAGTTTAGGATTAATAAAAGTTATTTTAAATTTGATATAAATGAAAGAAATTCGATATTATAGTGTACGTAATTCGCAAAGAAGTCTGGCAACAAGGCGCGTTATAAAGGGGGAAAAATCGCAATCTCTGCTTACGCCATAAAAACGCGTGTTAAAAGAGCCTCGTCAGAAACTAAATTTTCATGTGAATGGTGCAGGTGAAAATTCCCAAATAATTCAGGCACATTTCTACAGCAGTAGTGAATGTCTGATAAAAAAAATTCAGATTTTTTCTGTGCATTTTGCTCTACCTGGTGAACCTCCTTGTAACAAAAGTTGCATCGAAGATACGCACCCAACGGAGATTAGAAAAATTAGTAAAATTTCGACTTTTTTAAAATTATAATCTCAATTAATGTTTTTTTGTCAATCTGAAAAACTCACGAAACAAGTATGAAAAAAAAAATTCCAAGGAATTCGATTAAATATATTTATTGAAATGTGGAACCATAAGCTCATGGCTACATGCAATTTATTAAGTCATTTTTTTTTTAGTGCTTTCTCATAAATTTGGATTTCATTTGCCACTTTTACTCGCTGAACATGGATTATTTTGAAAAAACGATTTTAGAACAATTATGAAGAAAACCTACGATGCGCAATAGCCTTGCGGAAATGTGTATTCAAGAAACTGTGTCGGTATTCCGTAGCCGAAGAATCATCCATACATATGCATGTGGTGAAAATGCATCGCGTTATACTCGCGCTGGACCTCAACGGTCGGGCCTTTCCGGATCTACCTCTCATCTGCAAAATTTCTCGTGTTTTTTTTTTCCCCCTTTTTTTTTACATTCACTCCCTCCGTCTCTCGAGGTATTTCAGCTGTCGGAATAAAAGAGTAGCCACTTGTATTTATGAGGTTGTTGTTCTATGCGTTCATTAGTGGCATAAGGTTTTCTCTCTTTTTCTCGCTTCTGGGGCCTGTAGGGACGATAAGTGCTACCAGAATCACAAAGCAAAATAAGCCTTAGAAAAGGAGATACATGTATATGTGTTTTCGTGTGTGTGTGTGTGTGTGTGTGTGTGTGTGTGTGTGTGTGTGTGTGTGTGTGTGTGTGTGTGTGTGTGTGTGTGTGTGTGTGTGTGTGTGTGTGTGTGTGTGTGTGTGTGTGTGTATGTGTGTGCATGATCTCGTAGCCCAGAAATTCGTGTGCCCCTCATATTTCTCTCAAACGTGATTTTTCACCGTTCCTCGGTGTGTCCCCACAACTTTTTGTTACTGTTTTCAGCAGAGCATCCATTTACATGGCTCTATTTGCGTCTCTCAAACGTACATAGCACGCAGCACGTACACACACGTATATGTATATATCTGTACAAAAATATACATATCAAACGGTCCTTCAGCTGGACAAGAGCGAGCGAGTGCAATAATAGACCCACCCGCGGTGTTGATTAATTCCAGAGGTATAGTAAAGCGAGAATAGTGTTTAGCTTAGCTACGAGAACGTTTAGAAAGCTCATGAGAAGATAAACAGGGCAAAGAAACGAAACAGCAACAAATTGTAAGCTTCTTTGCAGCTGATGTTAGCTGTAAAAAAAAAAAAGATTTCAAAAAAATGTTAATCTTCATAAAATGCGTGAATTTCGTAAATTCGTATTCGCGTGAAATATTTCGGCTCGAGGTCTCGTATAGTTCACGAAAGCTGGAGCAAAAATGATAATTTTTTCGAAAAATTTCAAAATTCCATAAAATCTCAATCGCATTGCGGCTTATCATCGAATTCATTGCCAAAACGTTCCCTCGCAATCCTTCATATCCTATCCGTGTTCAATGCCGCATTGATACTTGAACAATCTGTTCGCGGGCGTCCGAACGGAGACCATCTTTCGAAAAATTTCAAACTTGCATGAAACTTTGACGCATCTATCGATCTCATGTCAACGAAATTATCGTACAGCCGACGAAGGTCTAAGGACATCGCGATTATGCATGCCCTGCGGTAGAACATTTTAAAAAGTTATACAAAAGTTGTCCAAATGTGTACCAAATTTTCATCTATTAGATGATACCTACAAGCCAACAACCATTCTAAAAGATAACTTTTAGACATATGGGACAACTAATGGATAACCGACTGTCCGACATTATAGGCATTCTTTATAGAATGACCCTGAAGATATATCTGCATATCTGAAAATTTGAAGTTTGGCAATTTGTGGCTCTGAGAGATAGCTGTACAGGAAATTTTGTTCCTTTTTCGATTCTCTACAATCGGATTTTTTTACTTTGTTTTAAGCCGCTCATAGAACATGTTTTGGCTACTTTAATTCTTTGGCACGCGCCCCCGTCTCACCTCTGTTCATCCGAGAGATGGCTGTATATATGGACTTTTCTATTTTTCTTTTTCGTTTTTCTACAATCGGATTTTTTCATTTTTTTAAGCGACATATAGAGCGCGTTTAGGTTGGATTTGATTCTTTGGCATTTGAAAAAAAGTGAAAAAATCCGATTATAGGGAATCGAAAAAGAAACAGAGTGTCTAATATATACAGTTATGTCTCGGATGAACAGGCATATGGGACGGGGGCGCGTGCCAAAGAATTCAAGTAGCCAAAAAGTATTCTAGATGCGCCTTAAAAAAAAGTGAAAAAATTCGATTATAGAGAATCGAAAAAGGGACAAAAAAGTTGTACAGTTATCTCTCAGAGCCGTAGTTTGAAAGCCACAAATCGCCAAACTTCAAATCGCAGATATGCAGATACCGTCACGGTCATTCCTTTAGACACCTTTCCGATAAATTTTTGAAGATTGCTACCTGACTGGTCCAGGTGCGTGCAAAATTATGAGATCTTGAAAAATCCAACAATCTCCTGTAACACGAGAATCGTTCGAGCTATCAAACTCATTTGATAGCTCAATATCTTCCAGAGTTACAGGGGTTTGAATTTTTTGATAGTGTACACACACACACACACACACACACACACACACACACACACACACACACACACACACACACACACACACACACACACACACACACACACACACACACACACACACACACACACACACACACACACACACACACACACACACACACACACACACACACACACACACACACACACACACACACACACACACACACACACACACAATCAGATTTTGAAAAAAACTGTTCATCCGACTATCTGGAATGTCTTACGCGTTTTGACATGAAAGTGATTTTTTTTTGTTTTAATTTCATGAAAGCGATGCTTACTATCTCATGCGACAGCAAAAATGCGAGAGTTCTCCAGTTATATCGTGGTTGGTTTCGCGCACTTCGTGACGCCACTGATTGCTGGCGTTTACCGAGAATCAGATACCTGATGAAAGAGAGTAAAACAGTAGTAGTAGTATTAGTAGTAGATAGATGCAGTCGGGCACGCTGGCTGCTGGGGTGTTGTGACGTCATGACAGAGGAAGTGAGATAGAGATTGAGTTGCCCGGGCAACGGATTGCGGTGCGGCGTTGCGACGCCGTACGTCGCCACCTACGACGTTCCGTAAAAATCAATTTGGATACTTTTGGGATACGGCTACAGACCGCGGGGTTATATTGCGTTTCTCGGCTAGCTTCATTCTACCCGCGTTCGGTAGCTCGACGAGAAAGCTCGAGCAGCACATAATACACCTTTTCCCAAAGTGCGAGACACCTACTAATCAACTATATATATACACATACACACACACACATATATATATATATATATTTATAAATATGTGTATATAGCTTCAAAAGGGCGTAACTCACATTGCTGTACATGTTGAACGAAGCTCTGAATACGTCCTTATGACTCGTCGTGGTAGCTTAGACAGCAGTGTCAGTAGTACACGTTAAAGAGGGCGCGCACGAAACGATAGGCGAGAAAAGCCCGGCTCCCGAGGTGCCCCGATATAAAAAGCTTCGACAGTTGCGAGTGACCGACTCATCGAGCGGGTTGTCCCGTGTGCTCTTGACTGTACACGCGGTCGAGTGCACACCAAACGCCATACCGAAAGGACATATCCCGAAAAATCGTGAATTCGCAATAACCGTCACGAAAAAAAAAAAAAAAAAAACAAATAATTAAAAGTAAAATCCCTCGAGATCCAAGGGAAATTAAACCGGGTCAATTGCCAATTTCCTTTCCCCTTATAATCGTTCATAAAGACGCACGGATACAAGAACGTTTTATCAGGTTTTCTCCTCAACCCTCGCGTACAATCTCACGCGATCGTATCTCAATTTCCAAGCGTATATCCATTATTCAATTACATTACAACCGCACATGCATAGTTCGTTGATTAGTATCGTTTATGCAGCCATTCACTTGGGAATAGCTCACGAGTGATTATCAAATACTTCTTCGATCTTTTTCATTGTTGCCGACACTTTTAATCCTCTCATTCTCTCTCTCTCTCTCTCTCTCTCTCTCTCTCTCTCACCCTCTCCCATCACGAACAGCAAAAAAACAAAATTAACGTCAAAGCTCCTCGTCCCGGAGTCATATCGTGAGAAAAGCCGCGAGGGGCGGGAGAGGAGGGGGTGGAGAGAAAAAAAGCTCGTTGGCTTTCCCAGCGGACGTCGAGAGAGGATTTTGCGAATAATAATAAGAATTGATAAAAAAAAAAAAAACACTCACACACACTACACATTGTACAAAATCCGGAGGAGTGTTCAGTGCGTTGAGTATATTCTCCCCGGTAGGAGACGAGCGAGCTTGTGTGTGTGTGTGTGTGTGTGTGTGTGTGTGTGTGTATTATTATAAGCCGACGGAGCTACGAAGAGCTTTTCAGTGCGTGCGGTCATCTCGAGCATGAAAGACGCGCGGCGATCGCTTCTAGACGAGAAAAAAGGTGTGAAAAAGTGGCAAAGAGTCGGACACTCGGTACAGCGCTTATGTTAGCGGGGAAAAAAACTTAACGAGACGCACTGTGCATAGAGTGAGTGAGGGAGAGATAAGGGGCGAGGGGGTGGGGTGGTTCCTTTTTTTATTTACCTTTTCGCGCCAAAGTTTACGCGCAAGCGAGTGCTAAATTGTGAGGGTGCGAGAATCTATGTTGTTTTTTTTTTTCTTCGTTAGCAACGGAACGGATGGAAAGAAATTGTGTTGGTTTTTCGTTGCTTGCTCTGGCGATGAGGGTGTTTGAGAGCGTGTAAACCCGCAAGGTAGGCAAAGAGAGGTGTACACGCGTCGCGAGAGAATCTCGTGAAATCTCATTTGCTCAAGGATCGAGCTTTCAGCGGCGTGTCTGGGGGTGGAGAAGGTCGCGCGGGGATTGCGGAACGATCGGTGGAGCAGAAGTTCAGAGGGGATTAGGTGGGGAAACGGCGCGACACGCAGCGTCGATCTAATTCTAGCGTGAGATAGAGAGAGAGAGAGTGAGAGAGAGAGAGAGAGAGAGAGAGAGAGAGTGTGAAAGAGAAGAGTCTCGTGTGTGTTTAGCGCGCGCGACAGCTAAAGTAGATAGCCACCGAGACGAATCAGACGGTGCGTTGTTTTCATAGTAACAAGAGTGTTCGAAACAACATGCCGTTGGTAAATCACGTATCACCGGGATTGCCAAGAGCACCTGAGGGCTGTGAAAAAATGAGAAAAACGGCCGAGAGAGGACGCTCGACGGCAAAGTGCGCTCGAGGGAAGCTTCTCACGAGCTAAAAGAACGATTAAGCGATTCAGGGTAAAATAAAAGCTGTAGAGATTGGGGCTAAAGGAGAAAGTAATTAAAAAAAAAAAAAAAAGACGAGAAAAGAGCGAAACTAATATGAGCGACAGTGATAACGATGAATAATGATAATCATGATGACAAATATCCGTAACGACGAGACCAAAAAAATATTTATATAGGAATAGATCATTAATCGAGGTTCTTACTGACGAGGGTTGTCTCGGGCAATCATATACGGAAAAAAAGAAGTCTCGAACGAGTGAATGGGGGATTGGGGTTAAAAAAAAAAAGACTAAAGAAGCGGCCATTTAATCTCAGCGAAAGTGATAAAACAACAACAATGATGAATTTCCGAAACGACTAGACAAAACGAAGAAAATTGGAAGGGAGAGAGGGAGAGAGTTAATTAATGGCATGGTGCTTAGTTGGGAGTTTATTCATGTCCTTTATTCACGAGGATTATCTCTCGCCATCGTAACAGGAGAGGCATTCGAGTTAAAGACAGAGATTAGGATTGAAAAGATGATCGAGGTGAAATGAGAAGATGAGCAGTGATATTAAATATCGATGAGAGTGAAAATGGTGAATAATAATAACTATCAGCAATTTTGGAAACGACGACATGCCACAGATGAAAATTAATGGCAAGAGGTACATTGATAACTGAGGACTTTTTTTTTCAAGTCACCTCAGATGAGCAAGGAAAGAGAGAGAGAGCGAGAGAGAGAGAGAGAAGAAAAAGTGGTGAAAGAAGTTTTTTCTTTATTTGTCCATAATCGACGATAATGTTGACGTACAACGGCACGTTGCCAAAAAGCGTTTGGCCATTGGTCGCGAAATCGTCAACAATCTCAAGATCGTAAACGTGGGGGGGAAAAGAAAAAAAAAAAGCAGCAATACATATAGGGAAGAAAATAAGATTTATCGCTCGAAAATTGCCAAATGGATGCTGAGCCATGAAGCCCTCGGCATTCTGTGCAAAAGTCATCGTCGTCGTCTTCGTCGACGCCGGCGAAATAACCGCTACAAATTCAAAACGACGACAGTGGAAAAAGATGACCCGACGATCGAACGTTATTGGTGTTCGGTGAACGATCGACAGAATTACGTTTACGTCTCGTTCAAAAAACAAAAAAAGAAACGAAGAATAATAAAATTAAGTCACAAATTTCCGTCGAATCCTTTGGATTCCGAAATTCCGAAATCCGAAATTCCCCACGACTTTCGGCTAGTAAAAAGAGAGAAAAAATAAATAAATAATAGTCTGGAGAAAAAAAAAAACATGAAATAGTGAGAGGAAATAGTTCGCGATGTTGAGAAATGCGCTAAAGATTTTCAAGCGCCATTTTTCCGATGTCGTTAGCTACGATTCGTCAGCAGGATTGGCATGAATCTCGCGACAAAAGGCTGAATAAAGCGAGAAAGTGCGAGAAGAGTTGATAAAACTACCGGAGCATATACGACGAAACGGGTAATTAACAAAGGGGAAATGAGGTCGAGGGATATTAGTTTAGTAGAGGGCCGATAGAGGAGCCTCGGGCTTCTCTTCGGGAGTTTCGAGATTACAAAAATAAATAAAAATAAAAAATCAGACACTCCGGCTTGTAATTTAGATTAAAAAAGAAAAACTAAAAACAAATTAAAAATGGCGTCGGTGGCAGCTTGGTTACCGTTTGCTCGTGCGGCCGCAATCGGTTGGGTGCCGATAGCGACGCATCCTTTGCCACCGCCACCGATTCCCAAAGATCGTCGCAAGGCCGAGGACGAGAAGCTCCTGATAAACGTGAGCGGACGTCGTTTCGAGACTTGGCGAAACACCCTCGAGAAGTATCCCGATACATTGTTGGGCTCGAACGAGCGCGAGTTCTTTTACGACGAGGACAGTAAGGAATACTTTTTCGATCGTGATCCCGATATATTTCGTCACATATTGAATTATTATCGGACGGGTAAGCTTCATTATCCGAAGCACGAGTGTCTGACAAGTTATGATGAGGAATTGGCATTTTTCGGTATACTGCCGGATGTCATTGGTGATTGTTGTTACGAGGATTATCGTGATCGTAAGAGAGAGAACGCCGAGAGACTCATGGACGACAAGCTGAGCGAGAATGGCGATCAAAATTTGCCGCATCTCACCGACATCAGGCAGAAGATGTGGCGAGCATTTCAAAATCCGCACATCTCCACCGCCGCGCTTGTATTTTATTACGTGACCGGTTTCTTCATTGCCGTGAGCGTGCTTGCTAACGTGGTGGAGACAGTGCCATGCGGCAATCGTCCCGGACGCGCTGGCACATTGTCATGCGGCGAACGTTACAAGATCGTATTTTTCTGCCTCGATACAGCATGCGTCATGATATTTACGGCTGAGTATCTCCTAAGGTTGTACGCGGCTCCCAGTAGGTGCAAGTTCGCCAGATCCGTCATGTCGATAATCGACGTGGTAGCCATATTGCCCTACTACATCGGCCTCGGCATCACCGACAACGACGACGTCTCCGGCGCCTTCGTCACCCTCAGGGTATTTCGCGTCTTCCGTATATTCAAATTTTCACGACACTCCCAGGGTCTTCGTATACTCGGTTATACCCTTAAATCGTGCGCCTCGGAGCTCGGATTTCTCGTATTCTCACTGGCAATGGCAATTATAATATTCGCCACTGTTATGTTCTACGCCGAGAAAAACGTCGAGGGAACGAATTTCACATCTATACCCGCCGCATTCTGGTATACGATAGTCACGATGACCACATTGGGGTGAGTCACTATTCTTCTATTTTCATATTTTTTTTTTGTCACTAATTAATTGTAATTATGGATACGGGCGAAGATTTTAGAGCTTCGAGCGTATATTAATGAGCGTCTTTGCGAGATGATATTTATTTTAAGTCAGTTGAGTCAATTTATCGCTGGACGAAATTTGATCTTAGATCAGATGTTACCTTTTTTTCTCTTTACTATCCATCTACAGCAGTAGATCATTTTTTTCTATTTCATATTTTTTCAACCCTTTCTACATCGGATACCGTATGAACCTTGTAAAAGGTTAAAATTATAAGCAGCAATGAATATCTACGACCTGTTTAAATACATACTTCGTTGGAAAAAATAAATGAATCTTTCGATTTTTATCTCATTGCAATAGAGAAGAGTGAGGGTTTTGGACATGTCGAAATCCCGTGGAACACGACCTCATACATTAACAATGAATTTATGATCGCTAAATATTGGATAAAGATTTTTGTAGTGTTGATCATTATTGTTACATGCAAGAGTGTTGCATGATCCCGGTATATGTGATGCGTATGATATATTACGTGGATTCATGTTTTTGCTGCCTCTCTGCAGCCGTGATTTTAGAGTACGCACGGCGTGTGTGTGTGACACGTCGAAAATTTTCCTCTCACGCTAGAGCACATAAATAACGTGATTGGACCGCCGAATTGGTAGCTGCAATGCACGGTGCAGTTCTTCAGTACTGAAACACGTGTTCAACATGGGATTTTCACAACGAGAACTCCCTTTCGTGCATGTGTTTCACAGCCGATAAGTTATATATACATGTTTTCCATACGTTCGGCATGTGCTAAAGTGCCGACGAGTGTCAGACATGTAGCTTTTTCGCAATAAGTCTTCCGGCCGTGATCCTCCGATATATAACTTTCTCCCTCTCTCTCTCTCTCTCTCTTTCTTTCTCTCGCTTCCTCTCGCGTGTTTATACGGAACGACTGGTAAATTGTCTCGTGCGATATGTGAGAGCCATAGAAATGAAAAAATTCGTGAAAATTAAAATTCACAGCTTCTTCTTTCGACATTTTTTTTATCTTCACTCATAACGATCTATAAATAACGAACAAAAAAAAAGCGTACAAAGAATATTGCAGTTTTCTCGTTATTTTATCTCGATCAATTAACGAGGAAAAAATGTGCAGGCATCTAATTTGAAGAGTTATTATTGCCTATTTTTTTTTTTAATTAAAAAATATTGACAATTTTCCAAACTCAACACAGAACATAGTTGTCCCATAGCGATCGCGGTAATTTTATGATATTCAAGGTGATCGTTGCATTTCCCTTAAGAATTCAAAGATTGTTCGAAAATTCACAGATTGTTACCAAATCCAAAACCAAACATCCCCATCTTCTAGGCTGATTGGACAAGAAGTTTCGACTTGAAAGTTAAACATTTAAGAAAGATCGATCGACCATAGACAGTTTTTTTTTAAATTCTCTAACAGACTTGAAATTTTTTTTGTCGGAATTTTGATGAAAATTACAAGAAACAATGGGGGCTTGCTGCTCATTCGTGTTTTCGAATCATTCGCTCGAGCTCATTCGCTCATTCGAATTTTTCGAGGCCAGTACAAACATACATCAAGAAATATTTTTCTAAAAGTAATTTTCCAACGTGTTGGATGTCCGAAAATTTGACGACATTGATTAAAGAAAAAAAAATGTACATTATGATTCAAAATTATTCATATAGATTATTTAATTGCGGATTTATAGAAATTGTTTTTTGTTTTTAATATTTGATTTATAATTTTAAGGATAGAGTTTTGCATTGACGGAATAGTTGCCGATAGACGTTAAGGAAGCGGAAATACAATAATGCGAATGTGTGAAATAAGATCTAACGAGGAAGCGAGACGTTCATCGGCTCAAAGACTGTTCCGACTGTAACGCTGAGTTTAGTACACCCACTAACTACTGAAAATCTACCCACACGTTATCTCCCTCCCGACTATTTTTATCCCACGGATCTATGTCAATGATATTTTCGTTTCGTTTTCGCACGGACAGCTGACAATCACGCCTGCAGTTCCACCCCCCCCCTCCTTCGCCCTCGCTGCTTCCCTTTCTCGTATTGCGGTATATCGGAGATCGGAGTAGAGAGTAGCTAGTCTCCGGAAATAGTAACGAGTGACCAGGGGACAGTGATTCTGAAAAATCAATATGCATACATAGCCATATCTCTGTCCGTCTTTCTCCGAATAAAATAACCCCTCGCGTGCATCAATCGCAATGTAATTAAGTCTATTGATAGGCTATAATTCTTTGCCATAATTTTATACTTGAATCCATATAAACTGAGCTTAACGAAACTTGATTCCGCAAAAAACGTCGGATAACGATAGTCTGAGCCAACAGTAGAGAGTAAGTTAGTATTTGGCAGCTTTAGCAGGGCTAATCTGCTAAATGCTTTGCTTTTTGCTTCATAAAAACGATATTCGATCGTAATGATTGAAAATATTTAATTCTTTTGACAGATCTTTTTCGATCTATAAAGAGGACTGGCGTTGATTGAACATGCACACGATAAGCTGATTGTTTTTCGATTTATACATAAGTAAAGTTTCGATTACTCAAAGACCGGATGCGTTTCCGTCTCTAAAGCGCAGGTGTTAGGTCGCCAAAAAGTTGATTTGGGGAATCGGTTAAAAACTTACCTCGCAGAGAAGTACGATAAACTTTCGTTACATAGAAAGTTTATATTACTCGACAGGCTGAATGCTAGCAACGATTTTCGCATGGGTTTTCTTTTTATTTTTTTCCCTTCCTTCCTTGAATGTCAGTGATTCACCAAAGGACCTTTTGCGAGAAAGCATCCCCTTGAGGGGGAGCTTTCGGCGCTGGTGTACTCGGAGCGTCGGTCATTTCCTTCGAAACTTTAATCGCAGGATCAACAGGTGCTGTGTATGTGAGAGAGTCTAGTGGTTCGAACAGGCCTACCTACTACCCACCTCTCCATTTCGTTTCTCTCTGCTCCCTCCCTCTCTCTTACACTCTCTCGCTCTCTCTCTCTCTCTCTCTCTCTCTCTCTCTCTCTCTCTCTTTCTCTCTCTCTGGTGTGCTTTATCTTTCTTCATGCTTCTAGGCTTTCAACCCCTCCGCGATGAAATAGTTTCTCGCATGTTTCGTCGAGCACAAACTTTCAAACACGTCACGATCGAGCAGCTTTGGGAAAAAACAGCCGGAGGCCTTCAATTTACATGTATATTTACGAAATTGAACAAAAAAATCCTCGTCTACCCGAAGCAGTAGACAAATTTTATATATAAAAAGGGCGCTGAACCAAGTCGTGGTCAAATATATTGCTCACAAAATCCCTAAATGAGCCTAACTGACGAGGGTAGCCTGCTATTTCCGTTACGTGTGGCGCAATTCGATAGTGACGACCTTCGATCGTCATCCCCCCCCCCTCACCCTCTCGTCTATTACGTCATCGATACGCGTCAGGAATTCACCCTCGCGCATTAACGAAACTCTATATCGCTTCGAATTTATCGAAATCGTCACGCACACATTATGATTCATCCCTGGAACTTGAATATATATACCCATACACGAGTTTACATAAATAATTTTAGTTCGTATATTACAGTGTTATAATCTTGCCCATTGCGGTTGAATTAAAATAGCCAGGTCGTGTAAAACGTATCCCGAGGGATTTCGATTTGGGTAAAATTCTGATCCACTTGTTCGCAATCCGTTCGAACTGCGTGAATTGCTAGTCGCTCATTGTCAAGAGTGTGCGTAATTTTTTTTAGATTTTTATTTCGAGAAACTTAAAAGTTGCCAGCTGATATATGATAAATTTTCAAAAACGTGAACCTCCGAGATTCCATCATAAATACAAGTCGGAAATTATTTGTCGTATACGAAAAAAAAAAAAAAAATTATAGTTTTAGTTTCGAGCTTTCGTTCAAAGGTGAAAAAAAGTATGCATTCGTCGGAATGGTCTTGAAAAAATAAAAAATAAAATATCCGTTTCTTTTCACTGTTTGTTTCGTGGTTAGTGTAGAAAGAATTTTAGTATATTTCGGTATGGTTCGGGATTTCGTTTAGAAACGATGCATTTTTATTCTTGTTGTCCTGATTTTTTGAAAAAAAAAAAAAAACAAACGTTGCTTTTGCACTACCATCGTAGATTTCTTATCAAATAACTCAAAAATTATATTTCCCCCTATGAACCTATCAATACGATGATGGTGCGGCACAAAAATGCATGATGCTTAAATTTTCAATAAAAACAAAGAAAACATCCAATGCGTTATTATAATCATATTTCACAAAATCGGAATCTTTTTATCGATTTTCGCCAAATTCAATGTCAACCATCGTTTGATGATACGCCATTGATCTAAAAAAAAAAACAAAATTGGCAAAATTAAAGTTAGACAGCCTTGGCTTGCCAGTACATTTTCGTTAAAAGTTTTGGCTCGTTGAGCTTTACGAAAATTAGAGGAATTGCAGAAATTTTTCCGAAAATTTTTAGAGTCTCGTAAAATCTAAACCGGTTAAGCAATTTCAAGGAAAATATTCGCAAAAAAATGAAATTTTGATGCTCGAAATATGGGCAATGTTCGGTACATTGGAAATGTGTAGGAAAATGTTTAGCCATTACCGTGCATTAATCACAATGTAACGCACGCGCATGCAAGTGAATGCACTTTTCGATCCAGCGAGATGTTTTCAAATGGTTCAAATTTCTATGCTCTTTCTCTACGTGTTATATTTCAGTGCAACGTAGAGCATCAATTTCATTTTCACCGTAACGTATTGGAATGTGTTTTATCGTGTAGGCCAGTGGATAATTCTAGCAGAGAGACAGGTGCAGTATGTGCTGTATAGTTTATATATAGAAGCTATAGAGTAAACGTATATTACAGACGACTCGAGGTCGTACGTATTTATACGTTCAAGTATAGCGTAGAGACAGGTGAGCTAGGTGAAGTACGACATATATATATATATATATATATATATATATAAATTATATGTATAAATATGTATATATATATATATATATATATATATGTACATACATATTTATACATATAATTTATGTTCTCATATATATTTATACATATAATTTATCTTCACATATATTTTTATCGACCACTAAGAAGCAACCGGTCGCAATTCATACCTTTTAACGTGTAAATTGTGCCCTTTGCGCCCCTCCGATCCTCAGAGATCGATATATGTATTAGTTGTTTCGGTATGCATGCACCAGGAGTGCATGATAGTCGACGGTACAACAATATATAAAACGAAAAAACAAGCATTATAAACACCTTGGCATTGCGGTCACTTGGCTAACACACGTTTTGCACCCTCCATCGGGTTTTTTTCCCCTTGCAAGCTCCTCTTTTTTTTTCCCCTGCACACACCTACACGTGCTCTTTCCGTGCGTTATTTTCCTCTCGATAATCACCCTAACGCCATAATTCCTCTCACGCTGCGATACCTCCCGTCCTCGCACAGTTAAAAGAGTAGAGAAAAAAATATATAATATAAATATATACTTTTTTTTTCCTTCGCCTCCCTTGCGAGTAGAGAGGGATTGTACAGGTAGTCGAAGTTTTAACACGAATTCTCGTGTTATGGGTAGAATTTTTTATCCCCTTTTTTTTCTTACGGCCTTGCAGATAATTGGATTAGTTTTAACGGTTTATCGAAGTGCATTTGTTTATTTATTTATTTATTTGCGTAGTTGAGGAAAGTCTAGAATTCCCTCATACTTTACTTATCTAACCGCGCATCGCATATAGGATAAAAAAAAAAACTAAACCAGAAGCTCGTGTACAGCTTTGGTTATACACAAGATTCTTTTTTTTTTGCATGGATTATTAATTTTCACCGCATCTCTGGGGGATGCAAAATTTCTAAAGTCTCGACGAGTACCGACTTCATATAAAAGTGTCGAGATTTTCCTGAAAAACTCGTCTTTCCGCGAGAGCACCCGTTTCTTCGCAATCGACGGCGAAAGGCGGGGTGGGGGGGGGGGGGGGAGAATTTCCCACCCTCGCAATTTACGTCTCGTAAATTATCGCTGTCTTCTCCTACCGCTCTCACTTCTTTCGCTTCTTCTACCGCTCTCACGGTATGGTTATATCGTGCTACTCTACGATGCATAGTTATAATACTGATGCAGCGGGCATTTCAGCTCGAATAAATCGCGACGTGAAATTCACCATTTTTATATCTTCACTTTTTCGGCTTTTTTGGTATTTTACCGAGCAGAAAGAAAAGCGAAAATGGGCAAAAGTGCGTGCAAATTTCTGTAGTACAAGCGAGTACAAGTCTGGAGAGAAGTACTTAATTTTTTTAACATATATACTTCGGTATACTCTCGTTATCGAAATTTTAATTCTCGAATTTTCGGAATATTCGAAAGCCTACTTTTTTCATTGAAAAATGTTTGGGCATCGGTAAGCTTAGTGAACAAGTAACAACGGGTATTTTTTTCTCGTCTTGAATTAAACTTTTTGAATAATAAAAAAAAAAAACATCCGGTTGTTTCGAAAATTCTGACAAATGTAATATTCTCAAAAAAATTGAAGAAAAAAATTTCAAGGGGCTGGTGGAACTAGGGATGGATTGCCTCATGTGTAGCGTGTATGAAACCCTCATTTTTTTTTCTTTTCTATTTACACCGCGTATATGCCTCACCGACAAATTCGAGTCGAGGCGAAACGAAGAAAAACGAAAAATGATACTATTTTACTCTCGCTATACATGCGCGCACCTCTTGTGAATAACAAGCAGTGAGTTTCACGTTGTTATAAATGTATTTAGGTCGTAAAAAAAGCTATCGATAAACAGGTCGACGAGATACACACACACACACACACATACACACACACACATATATATATAAAATATCTCGCTTTTCTTTGCAATGACGTACAAACTAATAGGAAGTCTCGAAAACATTCTAAATTTCATAAAATCTGTGAGATTTATTAGCAGCTTGGTTGAAAATTGCGACAAAAAATCGGGGGTTCGATGTTCAAGATATATGCTAAGAAATTTGACAAACAGCCTGAACTATGAAAATTTCCAATCGAACCATCAACCCGGATTCTTTGGTGGGAAAAAATTGAAAATTTACCTATTGGACAGTTGCAGTAAATTAGGGCATTACTATATAAATTATGGTTTATGTATTTTGTTTACTCATATAATCTATATATATCGTGTGCATATGTACGTTGGAAGACGTGCGATATGTAACACAATATGATAGGATAACTGGGGGTTAATTTTTGATTCAACCCTGGAGTATACACGGCATATTAAAAGCTTCTGGTTAAGATCTTATTGCATTTGATTTCAATATGACAGACCTAGAGCTTTTGCACCTAATACCCAGTTTCATTTTACAGAAGTAAATTTTTTTTTCACAGTTATTTTTATCCATGAAAAAAAAAAAGTTTAACCCTCTTAAATTCATTGTAACCCCGGGAATATTTTATATATACATCTCTATGGATGACACTCTCAGCACGTTGTAGGTCGCGGACTTCCGGTTTCTGGCGTAACGCCAGTCACGATCTCAAGAGAGCTTTTCTTTGACACTCTCTTTTTCTCTCTCCCTTCCTGTCGCTGTACGTTTCTCGAGTCATGACGATTGGATCCCACAACTCGTACTGTGCCGTGCACCGCTGGCCCTTAAGAATTGCACTTTTCACCTCGTAATAACATTTTTTTTTCAATACTTTGAACATAAAACTCGAGTGCTATGCGTCCGCCTACTCGGACCTAAACGAATCCGTTTGAAGTCGGACACTCGGAATGTAAACTGGACCATTTTAGAAAGAAATTTAATTTCTTCGTTTTTTCATCGGTTCATCATAGAAAACTTCAGTTTTTGACATACAATAAATTTCTGTGCAAGGGGAACCGCGCTTACCTCCATTCTTAAATGTCGCTAATGCGAGTTTGTTATGTATCGCTTTAATTACTAATTATTTGGAAAACTCTACATTGTACAGAAGAATCATGAATAGAAAAGTCGTTTAGCATAACAGCATACACATCTTCGGCCATTATAGATTTTTGTCGTAATTTTTAGACATCACTCAAGGGGTCACCAAGATGCCTCTAGAATGCAACATTTTGCCTTTTCACATTCACTGTTGGTTGTTTTAAAAACTCCGAATATTATGCAAAATCCCTGTGTATGAAAATTCGTCAGCATTATGAATTCTACCTTGACGAATTTTTTTCTAATTTTTTGAGACACAGCTTGGGTTGGGTTCAGGTTGAGTTTTTAGAAGATCGATGTTGTTCACCGATCAAACTAAATCAATAGTCCGAGAAATTTGATAATTTTTTTTTTTTTGTTCGAAAATCACTTTCTTTATTCTATTACCTTCGAATGTTCTTTTTGTTTTTAATATATCGTTCGTGTTAACCTTGTATGCATAACACCATGGTAAAAAAATTTCGTCTATTTGGTCGCAAAGCTTTTGAGTCCAGCTGGAGCTTTATTTGTCTCGGCAGTATCTCTCAGCTTCTTGCTCAGCGAGATATTTTATTTCCCGTCTGTGCTTCTCTATCCTGTAATGCGTGAAAGCACCTCGCGACCACTACCTCAACCGTCGCCTCGGAGCACGTCTCTGTATCGATCTGCTTGGCTGGGCCGTAAAGAAGGCATTTTTGGGCGGGGCCGAGTACTCTGAAAATTTCTAAACCCAGAAATTTCTCTTCTGATTCTTCGCGAAATCCGCCAGAGAGTATCGTATTAAGTTTTTGGCGAGTTTCTCGTTGCACGTATACGCTTGCTTATCCTCGAACGTTGAAGAATCTTGGGATGATTGAGGAAAGAAAAACTTATTGTTCGAACATCTAAAATTAAAAAAAAAAAAATATCTACGTTTTTCTCGTTTTTCTTAATTGTGAAATTACAAAGCTAATTTTCGATAAAAAAAAAAATTTCGGAATACAATGTACGAATGTAATTTTTAATTTTGCAAATGTAATTTCTCGTCGAAACTCCTCGATTACGAATAACAAATGTAATTTATAATCCAAATTTATCAATTAAGAAGTACAAATTTAACGTGCAATCAAAATTTATCGATTAAAAATGACGAATTTAATTCTTGGTCGAAAGGTTTCGGGAAAATTTCCGATGGTGAATTATATCGCAATTTTTTTTTCGCGTTGTTCTTCCACTCCTCGGATTCACCATAACGGGGTCGGCTTAGTCGTTTTTGTTCCTTTTGCATTTTCTCTACTTACATTTAATTTTTTTTTTCTCCGATTCAGCCTCCTTCAGTGCGAGTGCGTTATTCTTACACTACTCTGTCAAATATTCGAAGGATCTATAGAGATCTGTGCAAAAATTTGGGCCAATACAGCTGATTTCTGGTTCGGTTCGCGATGCTGGATGAGCTACGTCGCGTCCTACCGAGAATGTACGCATCCACTAGCGCAGCTAGTCATATATAAGTACATGTAACATAATACATGAGTGCACAGGCAAGTATATATATGACTCATGTGTATGTCTGTGAAGCTTTGTTACGTCCACATTTTTATTTTCGAGAATACTATGAGATCTGGATTCGAATCGTCGAATTTTCGATGCTCTGGCTCAGAGGCGCGAGCAGGTTAACAACTCTCTTTTCCTCTTGTGGCTTTTTATCTTCGATTTACGTACTTTCGTGTGGTGAAAACCACCGGTGGAGGATACAGAGCTCTCTCTCTCTCTCTCTCTCTCTTTCTCTCCTAATCCTCGGTATCGGGCGGCTCAACGAAAATCTTACTCTCTTGGCGTCACTCCAGTTTTCATTGCCGTGAGGACCGAAAGCGGACGTTGAGTGTGGCTCTACCGACCGACACGTACATACGTATATAAATCTTATCGAGACTCCACGTGTTGCCTCGAAATTTCTCGTACCTCGTTGCTGTAAATTTTTTTCGTCAACGATTCGCAGCTTGATGAAAAATTATTCTCTTACATGAAAAATTTATGTGACGATGAAAATTCTTCGATGATGAGAAACCGCACAGTTCTCATCGATATATTTCGAAACGATCATTTGGAAATTTAAAAAAAAAAAACGAACAAACGTGAAAATCTGAACTTTTCGATGGGTTTTCACATGAAATTTTTCAGTCTTCGACAAAAAGTCATTGTGGTTCGTACAATTAGTGAAAAAAGTTTGATCGTATAAGGTCAATAGCGCTGGATCGCACTGAAACCACCGGAAGACCCATAATTATGATTTTTTCTAAATCTTCGATTTTCAATTTATCCCTTTCTTCCCTGTAGAACGTGCATGAAATTAAATATACTTTAGGGTGTATATTTTTTCAGTCTTTCGAAGCACCGGGTCCCTTGATGCCCAGAATACTCGTAACTGTCTTTCGTTCTGCATTGAAAACAAACGAAACAATGTCAATTGGTATAGTACGACAAACATTATTTTTTGGTAGTATCTGAAATTTTCACGCACTTTTATCGAAACAGATTTGTTTTAATTATTGTTCTTCATTAAGTACGATCTTTACGGACGTTTACTTTTCGTTTCAGTGATATTCCCAGCAGGTGACGTTTTTTGTTAGTGATGGGTTTTGTACAGAGTGCTCTTTTGCTTTCGGACGGGTGAATTTCACCCTTAGAAAATGTATGAATGCGGTCTGTAGGGCCACGATTCATACTCCCGCTCGTGCGTATGATCCGTTATTGCAAGTTGGAATAACAATTCGGAAGGTGGGAAGGGTCAGCGCGTCATAGGCGTCTGGGCGTCCTCTCACGAGTAGCCCAAGGGTTGAAAGGCTTTTATAGCCTTTCAACCGGTCTTTGAATGGACATTTCTGTCCGTCTATATAAAGGATTATCATATGAAGTGTTTGTACAAAGGTTCACGGTATTTCAAAATGATACATTCACTCCTCCGACTGCTTAACAGTCAACTTACGGTTTTGTTCTTGAATGGTTAATGTGAAATTTGTCTGAGCTGAGAGATTAGATGAGAAGAGAGAAAGAGAAGAGGTAGATCACATGGAAATACGACTATGTTTATTGTAAAGGATGTCGTAATTGACGTTGAGCTCTGTGCACTTTCGAGCTTTCACGAATTGTCCTGGAAATTGGGTCACCGATACCACACTCTTTCTATATGCCATACATTGTTAAATCTCGTCGGTTTGCATGTGCGCGACAACCGGGGAGAAAATGGATGCATTGTGCGATACCATTTCGGCATGTTAGAGATCTAAAGTAGATTAGAGAGAAAGAGAGAAAGAGAAACAGAGAAGGGAATTGGACTTAGGTGAAATTTTGAGTTTATCAAAAAAGATGTATGTGTAAAAAATATGTATATTGAACTAACGATAAATATTTTTAAAAAATATGATAATTTACGATCTATGGCCGACAAGACGAGATTCCCTGAGAAAGCATATATAGTCGCGATTTTGCTCATCTCGGATCGACGATACCCTTGTTACGTATGGAGGCACATGGAAAGTATATACGGAGAACGAGGAGGGTCAGAGTAAGCCGCGATTGTTCGAATTTCCGGTATATATTCCCAGGAGGATCATTGGACATTTCGCAGTCACCGTAATCACGGATTCGCCACGGCGATACCTCGAATTATAGTAGTGAACGGAGGAGCCTGTGCATACCCGTGGGACGTGTGAATGTGTTCATCCATATAGCCGAACAGATCCAACCACGTATATACGCGCATCACAAACAAAAGGGCGTATAATTCGCACGATTAAGGGCGTACGGTTATATGGATAGTGATCTTTTGTTTGTCAGTCGTACATCAATATATAGGACTGAATGGGAGGTTGAATCTGCTGGGAGAACGTCGTGGGTCATAGCAATATAGAATAGCACATATACCAGCTGTATATATTGTACGTATGGGAGTTAATTTGATGACGAACACCCCCGAACACAATCACGAGTACACGTTATATCCGATTGGTCGTCCGATTGTTCTCCGGTCATTAAATTAGGTAACTGTCGAGTCTTGATGATCGGTGTTTTGGGCAGGCAGAAGAGGAGGGAAGGGGGGAGGGGTCAGATAGTGCAGAACACCCAGTGGGGACAATTTAGCAGAAACGTGAGAAAACGGGTATGTGTAGAATATGTAGATACATCGAAACACAGTACGGTGGCCTCGACTTTCCGCTGACACACTGAAGCTTTCGAATGATCCATTCTCACGTACTTCATGAAATCGTAGTACATTGTCAGGTTTATGACGAGATTATGCACTTTTTTGTTTTAAGAAATGTCGAGGAACCGCATTGTGAAAAAAAAAAAATGGCCGGGAATGTCATTTTGGGGTAACGATATTTCATTTTAATGCAATAAAAATAGCAGATAGTTGATACATTGATGTCCAATTCGTTATAAATAGATGAGAGAGTTCAAGGATATTGTTATATTGCATTTTTTTGACAACTACAAATGCGCGACACAAACT
This sequence comes from Rhorus exstirpatorius, assembly GCA_963564615.1. NCBI lineage: Eukaryota > Metazoa > Arthropoda > Insecta > Hymenoptera > Ichneumonidae > Rhorus > Rhorus exstirpatorius. The sequence continues at coordinate 10,298,933 of OY751316.1, forward strand.
CCAAACTCAAATCAACTCGAAACACACACAGTCCTTCCTCCTAATTTCTCTGTCTTTCTTTCTCTGTGAAAACCTAAAAATAAGATAACCACACCATAATATACGACAAATTCAATGTCAACTGCACTATTTTTTTTTTTTTACATGACGTTAACCAGAAAACGTTTCGATAATTAAATGAAGAGAATTTATTGGAACATCGAATTCCAGATTTTTAAAGATACTCTTTCATCAATAAACCGTATGCGATGGACTCTTGACAAGAAGAACCTTTTTTTGTAGGATGAGAAAGTGTCGTCAAAGATATTGCGTCAATTGAGATTTGAGAAAGATAAAGCTCTTCTCAATTTTCGTGTAGAACAATTTTCATCGCGAGCAGAAGAGCGGATAAAAAATATGGAATAGAAGAAAGATCGAGAGAGAGAGAGATATTATTTTATGGATATCAATCAAATTAGCTGGACGAGCTAACGGAAAACGAGAACTCGATGAATATTAACACAAATGATAAAACGTGAGTTGGGCTGGTTGAAGTAAAAGACGAGGGAGATGGTATAGTTTAGGGCTCGGGCTTATGGGAATTTGCATAGTTCAGTCGCTAAAAGATTATTTGGATAGGAGTATATATAGTGAAGGTAATGACCCTAGCGATGCTCCGGGTCATTACAGGCTCTCCCCGGAGAATCTTTAACGAGAAATGCTTCGCGAAAAGCCACCTCGAACCTGGCGAGGCATTGCGAGGTGAACATCGATTTCGTCCTTGCGGTGTGAGACCGTCGATCACTGCTCGCGCATGATGACAACCTTTCCTCCAGAGAATAGTAGACGGTTCGTGGCTCATTTCGTCATCCTGAAATATTGTTTAAATCCGACACATTTACGATTCTACCCGAAAATTCGCTATCCAATAACATCTCTATCAGAATTTAGACTCATCGAACGAACCAACCGAATAACGACTCTACCGGAAAGCCAATTTAGATATGAGCAGTACTAGACATTCTTACCTAATAATATTTCAATCAGATTGAGGCTTTCACTAATATCTCTACCCAATTACAAGTCTACCGGATAACACAACTCTCCGGCAGGGCTGATGATAACTTACCGGAAAATTACCCTCTATGTGTGTTGTTAAGGTTATTCGACGGTAACTTACCATTAGCCATACGTCGGAGAGAGTTGTTGTCTGGTAAACTTGCAATTGGGTATGTTAGCAAGAAAGCCTTAATTCCGGTCGACATGTTATTGGGTTGTTATGTTAGGTGTTGCTCATATCGGCTACACATGTTTTGTGGTAGACTCGTAATTTGGCAGGATTATTCGGAATGCTTAAATTCTGGTAAAGATGTTATTGGATAGTCAAGTTTTGGGTAGAATTGTAACTGTGCCAAAATGTATATGAACATTTTTTTTTAAGATTCAGTATACGTAACTATCGAAGCTTTGTTGATATAGTGCAGGAAAAGTATTTATCGGGCCAATAAATGGTCGTTATTGAGCAAAATAGCTGGCGATTCAAAATAGCTGACGGAAAAATAGGCGAGAGTCTACTGTACGTATCTATGCACACATACATACATGCACCAACACACAGATACACGTCTCGCCGGTGACCAAGTTTATTTGAGGAAAGCTTCCCTCGATGCTGTCTGCTGAAGTCGCGCATCGTTCGCTCAAAATGACACAGAGAGTGAAAGATATAAAGAGAGAGAGAGAGAGAGAGAGAGAGAGAGAGAGAGAGAGAGAGAGAGAGAGAGAGAGAGAGAGAGAGAGAGAGAGAGAGAGAGAGAGAGACATTTAAAAGCATGCAGTTCGCTGCAGTTTGCTTAACATGCGAGCTGAGACAACGAGCAGACGCCCGCTTCGTCATCTTCGCGCTTTTCTCAGATTCCTCGTCGAAACTCGCACGCCATAAATTTTCCGGTATTAGTGCCAGGGACGGTTATAAGTAGTAAGTAAGTAGATCTTCGGCAGAGATTCTCTCTCTTGTGCATGTATTGTTTGTTTCGAAGAATGAATAACAACGATAATGTGCAATACAAATGCATATAACATAATGAAACGTCGTTGGCGCCAAAGTAACAGCATTTTTGAGCTTTTGTCGCGATCGAAAGTTTGGCACTTGCTATTAAACATTTCAGTGTGGCAAGCCAAATGAGATTTTATAATCATTCATGATGAATCTCCTTCAGTTAAAAAAGCGACACTTAAAAAAAACTCAATTTCCTTAAATTATTTATAAAATTTTATGACATATTATATATATGTTTTTCAAGATGAAGTTTCAATGGACTCTATTTTTATTTATTCACAAGGTTATTATTTGTTTATTTATCAAATAAACAAACCAAAACACGTACAATATGTCGGAAAAGTGACTGAATCGCGTGGCTTCATCTGTCAGATTTATATAAACGGCTTAGGGAGTTTAAGATTGGCGGTAGTTTCCTTTTGCTTCGAATTAGTCGTTACGTTTTGTTTCGCCAGATCACGATGAAATCTGGGAATAAATCAATTGAAAGTTTCACGACTGACTGTGGAGACTTGTGCCAAGAATCATCCTTGAACAAATTCTGCACATTTGGATTACACAGTGCGATCCGTTTTTTTGTGGAAACTCGTTAGGAATTCACTTCAGGTCCATGTCAAACGCATAACGCGCACCTTTTCCCTCAATCGGGTTATGAAAAAAAGAGACTCTCATGAAATCCGGATTGTCGGTGGATCGATAATCCCGTTCGTAAATTTACTTGCCTCGAGACAGTGTACCGCCGTTCTCAAATTTATCAGTTAAAATATTAACGCAATGAAATAATATGAAATATTGAAATATCTGCATATAAAAATATCTCTCTGTATATTATAAAAATGTCTCGGTCACGTATACAATGGTATTATCGGACGGACCGATGTGAAACGGAACTCTCGAGGTTTGGGTTGGGCGTTTGATTCGGGGTATACGACGATTCGCATAATTATTCGAAGTAATATCTAGTCTTGATGAATTTCGTGACCGAACGCTTCGGTTCGAATAGGTCTAGGATAAAGTATTCCTTCGGAAAGTATATTGCTAATTGTTGTTACAATATCCACCTGTACAAATAAGCATATTTTTCTTATAATTGCATTCACGAACTTGTGTATTAATTTTTTTTATAAGAAAATATCTCAATTTTGTATCGTATTCAAGTAATATCCATTTTTCCGATACAAGAGTAATCGATACATTGAAGTATCAAAATATAAAAATATCGAATTAACGTTAAGGGCTTAACCTTTTTCCGACGCGTTCCCTCGTCAAAAATATATCGTTATATATTCGCTGGCTCTGTAATTTTTGAACCTCCTGACCTTTTTCTCTCTGTACTTTGTCATAAAATCTTTCGTTTTACACGTGTTTTGTTCGTGTTTTTTTTTTTTTTTCCTTCATTATGGTCCTATGCATGCAGCTGAGAGTTTTTTCAGCGTGTCAAGGCGCGAATAACCAGCGAAAAGAAGAAGGGCAGGGAGAGAGCGAGGGCTTGCCTTTGCGGTCGACTTTTGGTCTCAGCAGAGAGTAAAACGCGGATCTACGCGTTTCTCTGTACTCTCAGCCTCATCCGCTCGAGTATTGTGTGCTTTTGGTAATAATAAGGGAACCAAGGTTCTGCCAATTAGCACATTTAAAAGAAAAATAATAATACCACGCGTGGCCTTCATAGGCGAGCGTTTTCCACACTCTCGCACGGTTTTGTGTAATATCCGCCGGCATTCATTGAGTGCCATAATGCGAATGCATGTGTATACGGTGCGACTAAAGTTATTTTGTAGTTTCCGCATCTTGAATTTCGGGAATATACAGTAATTTCTACCATACTTATAGCTCGCAGCACGATAAACAGTATCAATCGTCACAATTCGGCCCGAGTGAGAAGATCAATAGTTCTGTAAGGAGCGAAGAATTTTTAGTGAGTGTCAACAGACTCTTCGTGTACCTCATTCCTTCTCTAATCTTCTTTGAACACCATCTCAGCTTCATATTTTTATCTATATTTATCTATATATACACAAAGAAAGCGACATGTAGAATTGGCAGGGTTATTGAAGCGGGGAAAAGGCTTGTAATAGCTTTCGCAGAATGGCCTCATTCCAATTTTACTCAATATTAAAAAAAAGTCAAGGAGTGCTGTGTCCCATATATCCCCTTTCCATAACCCTCTCAACTTGGCACGCTCTGTCATCCGGATAAGCCCAAGTTTGCCTCTGGTCTCTATCTCTCTCTCTCTTTCTCTCTTTTCTCTTTCTTATGCTGCACGTATACTGAAGTAGTACATACGTAAGACTTAAAGTTGAGAAGAAAGGTGCAGTGGTAGCGACATTAAAAAGACGAAAAGACTCGTCAGTGAAGAGTAATACAGTCACGTTTGTTCTTTCGACAGACCTTTTACTTTGTTCTCAGAAAAAAAAAAAACTTTTTCCAAGGAAGAAAAAGAAGAATTAAGCACGATACCAAATCACCTCTCAACTTGTCCCGAAGAATAAAAAAAAAAAATAACTTTCCAATAGGCTATAATAGTCCTTTTTGCCCGGAGCGAATGATTCACCATATTGTATTCCCAGTTGAAGCCAACTGGAAGTTTTCTTTCGTGAAAAAAAGGGGAAGGAAAAAAATTTACGTTCCGTAAGAAAGGATGAGGGTGATCGAGTTGGCCCGAAGTTTTATTAGGAAGAAAGCCATCAAGCGCAGAAAACCACACAGACCAATAAATTACTTCCGGACAGAATGTTCGCAGAAATGGAAGCTCGTGCAGCGATTTGATCAATCGTCCATTGCTCCACTCGATTCTTCTGTTAGAGTTTCTCGCCTCTTTAACAAGAAAATAAAAAGATCTTGAAACTCCGTACGAACTGTTTAAATGAGAGAGAAAAATAGTTATTCAAATGCAGTTCTATACGGTTGATCGGAATAATAAAAAAATTTCTTTAAAAATATTATGGTAACAATTAATGTTTCTTTGCCAAATGGCATTGACGAAAGTATCAAACTTCGCTTAATCGTAAAACAATAGAACTCCTAACGAAAACATTGAAAATTATGGATACACAAGTTCGAGACAAGTACATTTACATGATTAGTTCTTGGCCAGGGCATATGCGAATAAGTAAATGTTGGATCACTCAATAGGTGTGCTTTTTTTCTGAGGCTTTGATGCACGTACTTGACGTTTGCTATTATTCGATTATCAAAGAATCAGGAAAAATATCACCACGTGTAACTGCACGGGCTTTCGGATCAGTTTCATAGATATATCTTTTGAAAAATCTTAAGAATTCTTCTCTTCATTCATATTCATTCATTCATTCATTCATTTATTCATTCATTCGTCACATGGCTTTTCTAATGAAAATAATGAGAATAAAAAAAAAATAATCAAGATGTAACAATTCTATTGCGGCATAAAAAACAATTTGTTTCTATTATTTACGGAGAAATTGATTTTTTTTTTTCAATTGTTAACATATAAACAATTGAGGCAAATTGATGCGGGATCAATTGTGGATTACAAATAATAGTTATTACAATTTGTGACGAAGACAATTTTCACTTATGAATATTCAATTATAGCAATACTTTAAAAAATTTTTAATTGATATTTTTTAGCCTTATTATTGTTGAAAATTTAACTTAAATGTCAAATTTTTTTTTTCTCATCATAAAGCTTCTCTATACGAGGAAGCAAAATAAACCGAGTTTCTAATAAAGTTTTCTATAAAATTATAATTACGTCGATGCAGCAGGGGTTACAGTATTATTGTTCAAATATCTTGAAAAGTAGGATCGACAAAGTGGGCCCTTTTCACGGGAATGGCCACATGCATTATTACATTAATCATAAATTTGATTAATCGTAAATAATATTAACGAAATATATGGGTATAAAAATATTTATATTATATAGTTTATGTTGGCTACGTGTGGAACTATACTTTCTTAATTGACTTGTAAAATTATTTAACCACAATATAGACACTTCGAATTATATGTATATACACATTTTTTTTATCGCATATATTGCTTTCGCCATGAGCTGAAACGTCTTTGCGTTTGCCTCCATCTTCAACGTATAATCTGCCCTTTATTTTATTACCCCAGAATGGTGCCAATAAAAAAAAAAAACTATTGATGCTTCGAGCGAAAAAATGAAACGCCATGATAAATCGAATTTTATTTTGTGCGCAGCTACGGTGATATGGTGCCGGAAACGATCGCGGGAAAGGTGGTCGGTGGGGTATGTTCTTTGAGCGGAGTGCTCGTCATAGCCCTCCCCGTGCCTGTCATCGTCAGCAATTTCAGTCGGATATATCATCAGAATCAACGAGCTGACAAGCGAAAGGCGCAGAGGGTGAGTCCCCTCGAATATACATACCAATTTTAATGTCGTACATTCACCTTACGCAGACAAAAAGAAATGTTGATTCTATAGTTAATCAAATGCGATTCAAATTATTTTGATTAGTTCGTTTGATTAGAACGAATTGAAGTAGGAATTGAAGCAGAAAAACAATGAGGTGAACTCATTACGGATGAATCGTTCCAGTTTTCAATTCGCACTCTTATTTCGTTCAGAAAAATAGTTATTATATATATATATTTTTTTTAATTCCAAGAACTTTTTATACACTTTTTCCTGTATATAATAGAAGACACTTTATTATATACATTGCCTCCCTCGGAGTTTTCTCGCCAATTGTGGATCTCCTTCGCGTGTCGTTTACGACGATCATACGTATATGATATCGTGAACAGGTTGAGTCTCTCATCGTCCTCTCACCGTCGTGGGAGAGTCAACGTCGCAATTTTCCCTCTCAAATGTCCAGAAGAGAGAGAGAGAGAGAGAGAAAGAGAGAGAAGAGAGAGAGAGAGAGAGAGAGAGAGAGAGAGAGAGAGAGAGAGAGGCCGAGACCCTCGCGCGAGAGTCACGAGAACGAGGAGTTTGGTTTGGCTACTTGCCAATAGTTACCTTCAGTTCATTACCACTATTTCACACTCCCTCTACTTCGCCTTCTGTCCCTTGAACGATATCGTTGTAAGGAGACGACTTTCCGAGATGGACAGACTGGTGCAGTATACGTGACGAACGATGTAGCAAAGACATGATGGGAGTGAAGGAAGGTACGATAAAAATAAAAAATAAAAAAAGATGCATTATGAATCACACTGAACATTGCTTTTTCGTAATGTTGAAGGAATCACAAAGCTGTCTCTGAGAGCCAGTGGTTTTCTCAACTTTGGGTTTCTCCCCTATACCCTGACGAACAGCAACGATCCACCCTTACATATTATACCATATGTATCAAAATAGAATACAGTGCTCCTTGGATACAAACTATCTCCGAGGGTATTATATTAATCGAGGGGTGCGCGCCCTTTATATTGCTCCAAAATCTGTGGCATTATCCTATCATTGGTGTGCCTTCACTGAGAAATTTCGGATCTATGAAGAAATAAATGTTTCATAAAACTTGAAATACTAATCGCCATCTTAAATATGACCCGTATATTATGACAGTGTATTGATCAGTCAGTTTGTCAAAGTCCTTAGTTAAGTGAGGCCCAAAACAACGATCACTGAATCCCAAATCAACAAATCTCCACAAGAGACGATGCTTTATCGACATTGATGTGACCAACTTAGCGATTTTTCGATTAAACGGTTAAAGTTGCTTATATAATATGAAATTAATTTTTCGCGTCTGAATCTGTTATTAATAATTCGTGTAAAATCTTTAAAACTGAAATGTCGATTTTTTGGCCTCCTGTTAGTTTGTTGGGCCAAAGTTTCTTCAAAATTTCATATTCTCCGTTGCTGATTTACATTAACAATATGCATATATATACACATACAGTATATAGCATGCACAGTACACTCTGCAAGCAACCGAGGCATTGAATTTACGATAGAATAGGCTATATGTACGTACACATATATATGTGTGCCAGGCAGGAAAACTAATGTCGTCGGTCGTCCGTAAATCTGAATTTTACGCTCGGCTATTCTTCAATTGCGAGTGTTCCCCTGTGACTCTATGAATCTCCATTCTGTTGACTGTGAATCTGCATTTGATATCGCGGTCTCACCCCTTTCCCTCGTTCACCTTGCCTGCTCTGCTCGACGGGAGATGGGACGACGTTCTCGGTAAGCGGCTTAACTACCAGTCGAGTCATTTGAATATACTATACGAGAGTTTCGATCGTCACAAGAGCTGTGACTCTTTATATCCTCCCCTCATCCTGCTCTCATTTCGCTCCATTCTCGCTCTATCCGGCACATTTATTTCCCCTCTCATACTCCTTTTGTTTCACATCACCTTGAGCCATAGAAAAGCGAAAAAAAAAGGTGGAAATTGAAACTGGGCATATTGCTTCCTCATAATTTTTTTCGGATCACAAGCAAGCCACAGATTCGAGAAAGTTCAGAGATTTGCTTGCTCGGAGAAAGAGAAAAAATTGCTAGGAAATAATGTGCAAGCCTCAATTTGCACTTTATATTATTTCAGATCGTACACAAAGACGATTTTTTTTCACGCAAAAAGTGAGCGATCTTGTTTCATATCCTTAACTAAAAATATGACTCTCACGAATCTTGAGGTTTATTTCGTAATCTTATCAGCAAAACTTTCGTTTTAGTTCGCGGGAGCAAAACTCATAAAACACGTAAAACTTGATTGCCAAAACAAATTTCGTGGCCTCGCGCGTGGGCGCCTCTTTCTTCGTCGATAAGACTCATGGAACTGACGTGCGTGCGCTATGGAAAAGCACATGGATCGTTTAACTGAACTCTTCTCTATATATGCTGCGTTACTCTCGCTTCTGACGCGTGTAAATTTTATTTCCATAACATCCGTCCGCATTTCTCTCACTGATCCGGTTTATTATTACTTTTTTTTTTTTTTTCTTCTTTATGACCCTCTATGAGCTCGATCGTAAAATCTAAAAATCACTCCTCGATGACCAATGATTTCTTTTAAGAGAGCTTCGCGCTCCGTTACATGAATCATCATATTATATCGTTTATATACAATCGATATCTCATTGCCGAATTTTAATTTGTGATAATTGAAACAGCATGAAGCCAGCAATACATGCATACATCTCAAGTAGCTGATTTTTTTTTCTCGATGAATATTTTAATCGGATCGATTGCCTATTGAATTCAAAGCCCGCCGAATAAACGCAGAGGCCCAATTTATCCGGTTTGATTCTACATCTGGGTAAAAAATATTAGATTAAACAAAAATGCATTCGCATATTACGTTACCCTGTAATTTGAACGTTCGCACAAATAAATACAATGACTTTGTGACTTTGAATAGTGATTTTTTGTTTTAAACTAAATGAAAATAAAATAATATTGCAATGAAATCATTTCTGTATACAATTATTCTTTCGAGGCTTATAAAAAATTTTAAAAATTCTCATCATTGGTCCATTATAAGGTGAAAATTTCCAAAAAAACGGAATTATTCTCGGTAAAGAATTTCACCGGTGTATCGTCCCTTGTTCTCTATACTGCGCTCGTTTAATTTCATTCGAAAGCTCGACCATGATAATGGGATACATCGTCGTGTATATAGTGTCGTTTCGAGGGAGTGTATTGCGCTACCGGCTCATTACATTGAGCAAGTGAGAGTGAGAGAAAGAGAGGGTGAAAGGGGAGTTAAGGGGAGATCACTAACGATTCGCGATTTGTCGCCTGGCGCCAGACATTTCAACCCCCTATTTCACTCTTCGCTATTCTTAGAATGAACTCTCGGGCACGACCGTTGCTTTTGCCTCTCATCTGCTGTATGTCCTGGCGCTATATGCCTCGTGTATCTTTTTTTTTCCCTTTTCCTCCTCGTGCCTCATCCTCCGTATTCTGTACTTCCAGTATTCCACTTTGTCGCTTCGTGAATGATAAAAAAAAACCAGCCTTGGGGCGTCGACATTATGAGACACGCACGAAACGATAAAGGGAGATAGGGAGGAATGTGAAAAAAGAAAATCCGCGACAATTGGAGAAGAATTGGAGTAGCTTTTGCGAGGGAAGTAGACAGAGAACACTACGATTATGTGATGTGCATACAAAGGTCATTGAACATTCGTTTGACCCGGTTCATATATTATATGCATCGAAAAAAAAAAAATCGAGCACATACCAAAATTTCGTATATACGGGGAGTATTCTTCAAGAATGTACGACTATTGAGACTAAATTCAACATGAAGACTTAAATTCTTTTTTCTTATGTTTCACACGAATGCTATATAAAATTATTTGAAACATTTGAGCAACATTGTCGTTATAGTTTTTCCATAATAAAGTTAAATAGTTGCCCCCATTAAAGTGGACGAAGCACGATAGAGTCTCTATCGTGCTAGAGTCTCTATCGTCGATATGGGGGTTCGGTGTTCATTATTTTGGGCCGAAAAATTGACGGTTAAGAGCCAAAAACCAGGATTCAGGCAAGAAATGCACTTGTGAACGTTACATTTTGACAAAGCTGATATTCACAATGGACATTATGAGTTGTGGTGCAACAGCTGATTTGTCTAAAAGGACGAACCAACGAATATAATTTTTTTTTCTTCTCGATAATGATAAGGCTGAAAGAATTATTGTTCTCAGGAGTCTTATGATGTCACAACGGATGATTAAATATACTTTTTTTTTTTCGCTATCACGATCGTAATAATGTGGTAATATTATTGAAAGAAATTCCTCGAGTGATTGTCAACCGCGAGTAAATTTTCATTTCTCTCGTTCGAGGGGGATATCGTCTCGCCTCCTTATCAGGGTGAAGAGCTTTAACAGTACGCCTCTTGTCTACGAGCGAGTGTGATATTATCATTGGATCTCGCATTTCCCGACGGGGTAGTGTAGCCAAAAGAAACGCAATCTCGACGAGACATCTATATAGGAGATCCTCGTGGGCTCAAGTATAGAAACTGAGTACGCTTTTCTCTCAAGGTTCTTTCTGCAGAAAGAAAGAGAACGGGGAGAATGAGGATAAATATATGTCTATGTATATCATATCCTATGAAAAGAACAGAGAGATTCGTGAGAACGAGTTGCTGTTAATCAGTAGCGGGCGATCCCTTCAATGTTTTGATGCTCATCAGACGCTGAGACTCCTGCCAAGTGTCATTCTTTTGCTAATGTATACATCCACGAGATTTGAGAAAAGACCAAAAAATTGGAAAACCAATGCTCCTATAGGATCCTTGATCTGTTCGATTTTTTTTTTTCAATTTTTTAAAAAAGTTTTAGGTCATTGCGGTATCTTTAAATTCTCATCGAATCAAACTTGGGGTTTTTAACGATGCAACATCAAGGAACGTGGCAGCGTCTTGACGCTGAGTAATTGACAATTTAAAAGTTATCTTTTAGCGAGATTTTTTGTTGAAATAAATATCGAATTTTTGCATAGAACGAAAAAAAGCGTTAGAAAATGCCTGCTCTCAACGTCGTTCTTTCCAATAATTTTCAATTCTCTCATATTGAACGTCTATATTTTTTTTTTCAGAGTGATTAATAATATTTATATTTCACTAGGAAATGATGTACGATCATTTTTCATTCATTGAAGCAAAAATTCGATCGCTTCTATTCATATATCTATACGTATTTCTGGAAGCGACCCTCGATCGACGTCAACATGGTTCAATTCGAGACGTTTATTTTTCTTGCGGAAACTGGTGCACAGCTGGTGCAGCACTTGCTCTTGTTCATCCGCAAATTACGGGCTCTATGTACTATACGTATGCGATGAATTCCAGGCTAAATCAACAGATTTGTAACCGCCACCCTAACGTGAGATGTGTCCCACAGTTTTTAATGATGTTAAAATTCTACAAGGTATATGCAAATTTTTGTCACATATTTCTCAAAATCTGGAAGAATTCACAAGTCTTGCATAAAGCATCAATATTTTGAAGACATTTTTGCAGAGTACAGCGGCATTATGTTTCATGTCATGCAGGGGAAAGTAGGGTGCTGTGACCGTGCGAGGAAAAGTGATGTGTGCAAATACTTTGAAGCTGAGCGATGTTAAGGAGTCTGTATTTGCATTAAGCACTTGTGCTGAAACACTTTCAAGTGTTTTAGCATAAATGCTTCGCGTAATTACAGACTCCATAAGTGGACATTACACACTTTCGAGGTCGAAAATTTTAATAATTCTTATGGAACTGATCAATTAATCGAAAAAAAAAAAACATTTTTTGAGTCTAGAATTTTTCTGACATATATTTTTAAGTCTTCAAATATAAGAAAAAGTTTATACATAATTTTTACAATGATTTTTATAGATGTTTTTTGCAGCCTCATGAAAGCTATTTTCAAAATTTTGATCCGCTGGCGTGCACGATTGCGGCTCACTGGAACATCTGAAAAAAAAAAAAAAATATCCTTAGAAAAAGTATGACTATATGGCCCCAGCATAAACGATGATTATTTTGTTCGAGCAAAAATTCACAAAATGATGGATCTCCAAAGTTGGTGGTCTCAAAAATAGCATTTTTTTTTTTTTTCGTAAACAAAACGTTAAAAATTGAAGAAAAAATGAACCAAACTTTATTATTCTAGTCTATACTGGGGCTATTGTCGTGTAGAAGAACATATAAAAATTTCAGACTGATCGGTTGAATGGTTTTTAAGTTATCGCGTGCACGCCGATTACAAAAAACGCTACTATTGTTTGTCACTCTATAGGGACTATAAAAAATAATTTTTAAAATTATGTAAATTTTTTTTCTTGCACTTAAAGACTTAAATTATAGGTCAGAAAAATTACAGACTAAAAAAATGTTTTTTTTTTTTAAATTAATTTATCGGTTCCATAAAAACTATTAAAATTTTTGACCGAGAAACTGTAACGTCCCCTTAACATTGCTCAGCTAGAAAACATTTGAAATAATCACTTTGCCTCGCATGGCCACATCATCCTACTCTCCCCTACTATTTTTCGAAAAAAAAAAAAAAAAACATTTTTAATAAAAGCGAACTTCAGCTCATTCCAGGCTATGGCTCAAAATGTGTTATATTTGATACAGAATTTGCGGAAAATTTTTCCACATTTTCGCAAAATGCGAAATTTGAAAAAAAAAAAACATTATCATCGTCGGAAAAATGAAACAAAAAAATTTTGATTTCACCCGAAATTCGACGTATACGGATGCATGTGCGTTGCCTCTTCGAGGTTTTTAACGACTCCAGATATTTTACGAGTAAACATGCAGAGGCGTAGCTTCGAGATAATAAGGACAGTAATGGGTTCGTTGCAGTTTGTGAGATCTCAGAGTCAGTATATATCCCTCGGAGTTGGAAGGGCGCATCTTACATTATATCGTAATGCGTGAAGCGATGGGAGATGCGACTTTTTTGACTTTGAACAAGATCGATGTAGAATGAAGAATTGGTTGGTGTCGTGGAAAAACAGGGCGGGTAATTTTACAGGGAACGCGAAGCTGCCGAAACGCAGGCAGGGAGTGAGTTCCACTGGAGCCAAAAGTGACTCCGCGCATCTGCAAATTATCACGAATGAAATTTTATTCTTCGGTCATGACGCTGAACCCGCTGAACGTACGAGCGCGTAAATTTAACCAGAGAAACTCTCAAGCGATCTCGAAGCTGCAATAATTTTCGAAATGTTCTCCAATATCGTCTTTCCGCAATGATAAATAAATCGAATTTCATCAGAGAATGGAAAAAGTTTGAACGAATGTATCGTAGAAATAAAATATCGATTGATTTATAGTCAAAGAATACAGCCATGTGTGAACAAAATGTGTCGCCGCGAGTCGAACAGGCGCAGTAGAAAAATCATCGTTTGGTCAGACAGTTCTGACGCGAGTCAACTGTCTTTGCGATTGAGCTGTGGGCTATTGGATACGGGGAGGATGCTATGAGCGGTGAAAAAGTGAATTTAGCCCAGCCTTTTTGGCGAGGCACATGCACGTATATCAAATTTTATTGATACCTGCCAAGTCTTTTTGGAGTTAGAACCGAACGAACACAGAGACAGGACAACTGAGCAAAGACATTGACCCAAACAGTTTCATCACATGTATCATTACCCATTAGGCACATCCTGAACTCCGATTTCCGTCGTGAAACTTTCTTTCAATATATTCAACGAATATATCGAAGAAATTTTAAATAAAATTAATTTACAATTATTCACTTATATACGAGAACGTAGACCGTATTCGAGGAGGTTACGAAAATTTCCTGTCTCGACCAACGATGGTACTGTACGAGATGTCGACCGACATAAGTGATTACTGCACGGTCAAACGTAAGGCTCCCCGGCAGACTTCTGAGTCAAGTATAGCATGCGATGCTTCTAATATACTTGGATCGGTGACTGCTCAGCCATGTGCTGTGGCTGGCGCATTGATTTAGCTGTACTAGCAGTTGGTTTACGGGACACTGGTAATTCGCTGTAACAAAACCAGCTCTTGAAAAAAAAAAAACCCCGTTCTTATTGGCACACGTTTTCCACAGTGTCCCCGTGGTCTTGTGCGGTTGCGACGCAGTAGTGAGATGAACTGCTGATCCAAGCGAATGCGATATTCGCTTGGATTATCACAGAATAACGATAGAAAGAGTGGAGTGCAGTTAGGAAAAAGGTCACGGAGACAGGACAAGATGGATGTAGGACAATTATAAATGAAAATGAAAAATATTGTACAACTGTTAGAAAGAAAAAAAGAACAATACCCAATGGTCTTTGTGATTCAACTCTTTCATTGATGACTGAATCGAGCTTCAATAAAAAATAAAAAAATCAGGTGGTTTTTATTTTTTTTTTTTTATAATCCTATAGAAAACTGAAAACGAGAAGAAATAAAAATTACGATGATAAGACTCGTGACTTTACGTTTTTTTTTTTTTCTTCTCCCTGTGATTGCAGAAAGCGAGACTGGCGAGGATTAGAATAGCGAAGGCATCGAGCGGTGCTGCATTCGTAAGTAAAAAGAAAGCCGCGGAGGCGAGGCTGGCAGCCCTCGAGAGCGGACTTGCTCCCGACGACAGTTACAGAGAAGAGGATATATTCGAGCTTCAGCATCATCATCTCCTGCGCTGTCTTGAGAAAACTACGGTGAGTCAATTCATTTATTCTCAATTATTCCAAGATCGAGTGCAAAAATAATTGTTCAATCGAAAAATTATCTCACAAAGTGTAGTGCTATTGAGAAAACTAAATAATAATTACCGGGATTAATAACAATCACCGGGATTGCAGATTAAACACATAGAATAAATTTTCCATTTGGTGTTGGCCGTGGGGCTCGAACTCGGATCTGCTGCGTGCGAATCCCGAGCCTTACCCACTGAGCCACTGCGCTTCCTCTTCATTTTGTTTAAATAGTACAAAAAAAATCTAAATTTTCTAAAGCCCAGAATTCCGTCCCTGATTCTTTTCAAACACAATTCTTTTATATTCTTAGAGCAAACACGCCTTAAAAAAAAAAAGAAGAAATTGAAAATCCTATAAAATGTACAATTTTTTAGAAATTTTCATGAAAATTGCAGTGAACAAAGATATTTTCGTGCTCATACGCACGTACATTCGTACGATCCTTTTTCTGAATATAATTTCTCGACTTTTTGAGACATTTTAAGTGCCCTGGCACGAAATATATGATAATTTTCTGTAAGAGAACAAATTTTCCTCTATTAAGACGCAAAAGAGAACAAAAATAAAACGCCAACGGTTAAAGTTTAGCGTTCTGTTTCTCGCGAGGGATTTGCATCGCGTCGAGAGGAGTAATTTGAAAAAAAAAACGATTCTCTCTCTCTCTCTCTCTCTCTCTCTCTCTCTCTCTCTCTCTCTCTCTCTCTCTCTCTCTCTCTCTCTCTCTCTCTCTCTCTCTCTCTCTCTCTCTCTCTCTCTCTCTCTCTCTCTCTCTCTCTCTCTCTATTTCTGTATCCTCTCATCTAATTTTAGAAGTCTTCTGTAAAGTACTCTGAGAGCAGTACACATGCAAGTGGAGAATACGTATATATTGTGAAGCTCAAATCACACTCTGGTTGTCTACACTCTCGATAAGTACGCGAAATACTCCTCCACCTTTTTCCGTCCCATTTCATTTCAATTTTCATTCGTCGATCATAATTTAAAGTTTCATCGAAGAAAATTTTATTCGGATAAGCATTCCATCCTCATACTAGCTAATAAAATTTCGTTCGAACAATTTTTTTATTTCCATGCCCAAACTCACATGGGACTTAACAACATTGAGCTATCTTTCTCGTGAATTCTCCCGACAAAAAATATTCAAGAAAAATTGTATTTGTGAGGAATGAAACAAATATTTATTCGAATGAAATTTTATTCGAAAAATTCGTCCGTTGTTCGTTACTCTAAAAAAATTATGTCCAATTTTGCTTGAAAGAAACGTTTTATCGGCATAGAAACCTATATTAGAGACTCATGATTTTATCGCGCACCAACAAAGTGAATCCTTTCTTTTTTTAATGAAAAAAAATTTCCATTACGCTCGATGGTTCAGGAGTTGCAGAATAATTATACCCGAAAAGTGAAAAAAAAAATTGTCAGTTTTGACAGAGTGAGAGACCTTATCACGGGGACCCCACCGCGCAAGTTATGACCGTTAAAGGCAGCAGTCGGTTAAATCTGAGCTTTGTGACTGAGGGAGAGTCCCCGTGTGCACATAGCAAGCCATAGATACACAGAGAGACGCTCACACACCCTACACATTCAAAATAGAAGTTGTTGGGATAGAAGGAGGGTATTAAGTCTGCTCGCAAGAGCCAGAGTTTATTAGATTGCCCCGGTAATCGTGTGCCTTTGACACGCGAACAAAAGAGCGGGAGAATGATGAACGAACTCTCCCCCAACACCTCGAATAATGAGCCATATTCACTGGCAGTTTCTACTTTGATAACTTGCGTGTCTCTATACTGGGCTTACACAAGTCCACTATAGGGTTGTAAGTTGTAAGGCTGAAGATTTCTCGTGATCGTTAAGGATGTATGACCATCGGGGGAATTCAAACTTTGAGAGTTAAATTTTTTTTTTTTTCATATTTCACATGAAATGTTTATATGACTATTTTTAAAATGCTAGCAGCCTTGAAGGTATAGACTTTTTATACAAAAAATTGAAAAGTCAGACACCTCAAAAGAGAGAAAGCACACGCGCTACTTTTAGTGTCTTATATTTTAAATTTTATTTGTTAATATTCAAATTTAAGGATAATGTAGCACAAGAAGTTATAGTAATATTAAATATAAACTGGAGCAGCTGTAATTATTTTTTATTTCGACACTTTTTTTTCAACTCCAAAGGAGTAGTCGTTCATCTTTAAAGCGAAGCCAGAGCCCGCTTATTCTGAATTAAGATTTTTTTTTTATTCAAACAAATTTTATTTGATTCTCGGCCTAATGGACGCTTACTTGATTTCAATGAAATTACATATCTTTATTTCAACCAAATATTTTCTTTGATTGAGATTGAATTTAAGAGACTTATTACATTGGTCGTCGCGTTCCAAATGCATCTGTTCCTTCGAATCTAACAATCATTCTAGTCAAGGTAGATAGAAATTTAGTAGATTCAAAGAAAAATTATTTCAACTAGCCACATTTCTTTAACTTAAATAACTCTTTTTTCTGGGTGTGGATGGCTGGTGATGCAAGTAGCTCGATTAGGGGACAAAATTTTAATGAGAAATGTAGTATAATTATCGGTAGTCGCTGAAATAATTAGCTATCAATAATAATCATAATAGAGAACTGTAAATGTTCTATTTTTATGTGAAATTGATACCCAAACGAGATGCATTATAGCTAAGGGGCAGGACAATTTTTATCATGACGTCGAAATTGTTTCGTACGAAAAAAGTCAGTTTTGGCTGTCAGCAAGACTGATGAGTCTGATATATTCCTTCGTCTTCTTTTTCTCGGACGCCCTTCTTGTGATCTTCAGGTTATTGAATGGCATTCTCTATAATCTCGTCTCCTTGCCATACGTTTGTCCCTGTCTGGAAAGTCTGTCGAGAACTTTGCGAAAGCTTGTATCCTCGTATCAGCTATATATATTGCATATATCGAATAGCGCACGTCCGAGAGACATTTGCGAGCTTTCTAGACTCCCGGGAGAAGCTCTCTCACTAGCGTCTCTTCGCCTCTCGGTCGTCCAAGACGCAGTCAATACGAGAGAAATTCCGGGAGAGCTGCGGTCAATAAGAGCGAGAGAGAGAGAGAGAGAGAGCGCAGGTGCTTTTGCTTAAAGAGCCTATCGGGAGTTCCTCCGGGGTTTGTGCGTGAGATACGTTGTTTTCGTGCCTCTGTACTCGATGAGCCAATCTCTCGCAATGTCGCGAGACGGAGAGAGCAAGAGAATCAAGATCGTGAGATAACTTTATCGAATTGATACGAGATAATAAAAGTTATTGGATTTCCCGTAATCGATCATTTTTAAGGCGGCCCATCAGTGACAACACTAGTCAAAAATCGTGACGTGAAAAAAAATCATAAACCTATCATAATATTTTCGAAATACTCTGTCTAAATAAAATTTATGAATTTCGATGACGTTTCCCGTGATATTTTATTCATAATTTATTATAAATAATATTATAAATAAAGTCTCAACTGACAAAAGTATTTAACGCTGTCAGAGCGATCAAGTCAAAAACGATAGCTGATATTCATATGTTTCCTCGCGTGCAGAATAACAGACATATATTGTATCCGAAATTTGCACACACGATGACTTTCGCGATTAAATTTCTTGGAAAAATCCCTGGCAAGACACAATTTTTTAAATACCATTGGAAAGTTCACGATTTCATCTTTCAATACTCAAAATTTGAATAAGAACTCTCGTCTTTATCAAAAGGTATCATGTCACTTCCGGTGAAAATGGAATCAACTGCCATAAGACCCATGCTAAAATAGGTAATTTTAAATTACTCGTTCGCAATAATTTGCCTGGCAACATACCCTGAAATTTTGAGAGAGCGTTCATTGCATCTTCTTCATTCATCTCCCGAAGTTTCATTCGTATCGCCGGTTTTTTAATTCACTGATGAGCCACCTTAACGTCCTATATATACATTTGTATAATATTTTGAATGTACTTCGTACGTTTACGTTGTGAATAAAAATGAGAAAAAGCTAATTGAATTTTGAATAAGATTTATAGTCCAAGCCGTATTTTAAACGTTCAATTCATTGTTCGTCTTGTTTTTTATATCATTTTTCGATCGATGATTCTTTGTTCAAACGTATAGCACATCCAGCGATATTATTTATTTTCATAGTTCATTATTGATCTTAGCTACTTAATTATTTTGAAAAATAGGGAATTGGTGGTTATGAGAAAATAGAACAAACCTTTCCAGGCTCTCTTGTGGCTCTTGATAAGGTTATCGAGTGATCCAATCCCTCGGCATTATTCAAGGATATCGATTTTCACTTTTCTCCTTAATTTTTATCTCTCTCTCTCTCTCTCTCTCTCTCTCTTCCTCTCTTTTCTCTGTTCACACTTTGTTCCTCTACTCGTCTCCTACATTTTTCCGCAGTCGCAATATGTACCTATGGCCAAGATAATGGTTATGGGCCATTCGTGCGGCCTCGCAAACGGAAGCGGGAATGAGAATATTCTACGCGAGAACAGCTTGATTTTTTCCCATTACCGGAATATCCTCATCTCTTCTCCAGACGTTCTTTCTTTGTGTCTCTCCCAGTTATATTAGGAGAATAATTCACTGCTTTTTTCTCGCTTTCTCTCTCTCTCTCTCTCTCTCTCTCTCTCTCTCTCTCTCTCTTTCTGTGTTCTCCCTTCCGCTAGGCCGAACTTTTACTAACATAAGCTCCTTTTCATAATAATAATTGAAAGATTAGAGAGAGAGAGAGAGAGAGAGAGAGAGAGAGAGAGAGAGAGAGAGAGAGAGAGAGAGAGAGAAGAATTCAATGGCGACGAAGTTTTTTCAATAAGCGATAACAAGCAATTATAACGGAGAATTGACTCCATGAAATATTGGAAAAAAAATGTATGGGATGAAAGAAATCTACAGTTATCACAAAACGGAGCGCTGAATTTGGGCCAATCGATTTAATTTTAGAAATAATTAAGATCTCCAATGATTCTCGAATCGAATTTGTACCGAATATCAATTCCTGACACAACTTTAATCGAGGAAAAAAGATTGGTCAAGAGTCAGTCGGGAGGATGAAGAATTGGTTATATACCAACCATAATTATCATACAGTCAACCATATATCATTGAACGGTAATCAGTGCTCGGTTGACCCAACTCAAGCTTCTCCAATGTTTTTTCACTCCATCGATTTATTAAAATTCCGTTAATATTTCAGCGAATATAAAATATATTCGCATGACTACAGCGATGATGTGAAACTGAAAAAAAAAATCATTGAAAAATCCAACGAGTTTGTTTCTTTTCTTTTTTTTTTTTTTTTTTTTTTTCTCGTGCATCCGTTGCAGGATCGGGAATTCGTCGAGATGGAAGTGCCGTTCAACGGTGCACCGAAGAGGCCGGGTTCACCGTCGCCGCTTACGTCACCGGCGCACAGTACAGCCTCGCGGGGTGGTCTATTGCAGTCTTGCTGCGGTCGTTGTTATCCACAACGTTATCAGGTACGCGGTCGGCGAATTCTCGCTTCGACCACCTCGATCAGCGATCAGGGCCCGTCATGCTCGTCCTCGCATTCACACGCGTCACAGCATCAGCAATTCAAGGCACCTTCCGGTGTTCATGCTGCTGCTGCTGCTGCTGCTGCTGTAATAACGTCTCATTGTGATCGTGAAAATCGTGATTCCACGATCGCGAGCTCGACATCGCGACATGACTCGCGTCTCGTTGAAGACATTGCCGCGATACCGAGCGTCGCGTTCAACGTTCCCGGCGATAACGAATACGCGCGACGTAATTATCCCAATAATTCCGGGAATTCGACAATCTCGAATCCTTACAACGAGACGCGGGTCTGAAATTCGTAAAAAAAAAAAAAAAAAAGCTCGGATTTTTAAAACCCGAGATAATTGTTTATGAGAATTCGTATAGCGGAAATTTTGTGGAAGAGGGGGAAAAAAAAAAAAAAAAAAAAAAAAAAAATAACGAAGAACATATAATTTCTCAAACTTCTTCGCTTGTTTTTTTTTCTTTTCTTCTTTTCTTTCACTCGTGATTATCATACAATCGCGCACTTTTCACGACAGGGTATAGTTAATTCGATATAGAAAAAAAAAAGCGCGCGCGCTGTGTATATGTTTGCACTAGGAAAAGAGGAGGAAAAAAATGCATGCTGGGAGATAGAATAGGCAAAAGACGTTTATGAGATTTTTTTTTTTTTTTTTTTAATTGAGACAGATCGAAGGAGAAACAAAAGTTTCTGTCGTGTGGGGTTCGCAGCGACGAGGCCCAAGTGGGAAACTGGAAAAATTGACTCTCGAACGAATAAAAAAAAAAAATAAAAAAAAAAAAAAAAGAAAAAAAAAGAAAATTAGACGCGATGGCATTTGCCGTAAAATCGAAATATTATAAAGTCTTTAAAATTATCAAAAATATTCGAAAATAATGTGATTCTTGTTTAATGATTTTTTGCCTTCTAGTCTATACCTTAATTCCTAATGTTTCGATTCAATTTCATTATTCGCGGTTGAATGGGGCGGGATTAGAATAGACAATAGAATTTAGATAATTGTAAATAGATTTTTTTTTTTTTCATGTGAAATATTATTTTACCACTGGAAAAAAATGAGCCTGTTGGGGTAACGTCAGAATTACCGGATCACAGATCTATAAGCACATCGTAATATAATCTCTCTCGTGATGAGAATCGTGTGATAATTCTATGGATAGTTGTTATACGATAAAACGTGAGAAAATGGTTGGTAACGTGAAATAATAATCAGGAGGAAACATGAGATATCGCCCTGGGGGGGGGGGGGGGGGGGGGGGGGGGTCCAAACCTCGGTCCAAACCTTCTGAACGCTCGTCTCGGTACTCTCGTCGTCGATTTAAAAAAAAAAAAATATATATATATATATATATGAGATATTCCAAAACCTATCTGGCAAAGCCTGAAGCTCGATCTATTATAATTATTCTTGAATTTTTTCTACTATCATTATTAATGATAATAACATTGGTGATTTATAGTTCAGATTTTTTGTCACAGTGTGTTTCGATCGTCGTATTGTATGGGAATTGAAAAAAAACATTGAATTCTCTCTCTCTCTCTCTCTCTCTCTTTTAGATATTCTTCATTACCATACGTGAAAATTATTGTACAACAATGTCAGATTCGATATGACTTTTCGGCTTACGGTTAGACGTTTTTTTTTTGCAATTAAATGTTTCGAAATTGTCAACATAATTCATATTCGACTCACATTGGATTGAGAAAAAAAAAGTTGGCCAAAACAGACCAGAAATACTTCTTCACGGTGATGATAATTATATAGTGAAAAAAAAAAAAATCAGGATAATTATAAAATTGATTCGATTCATGGCTGTGCAAGTTGATATAGAGTATCTCATCGTTCAATGTAGGATGTTTCAGGTCAAATTGGCAGATCCGTGACCCAACAGGATTTTTGTTACGATTCTCATCGGAATAAAAAAAATTATTAAAATAATAATTAAAAGCCACTTCCTAAAAATTTTCTGAAATTTTGGAAAATTGATAACGCCGTTATTGATAAAAAAAGCTAAGAGAATAATCGATTTTCGATATGTTTGGACGAAAGGATTCCATGTACGAGTGAAAAAATTTCAACATCATTTACTGATTTAGTTTAATAATTTTATCTTCATAATGTAACTGGGAAATGTACTTTTGAAATTATCCACAATTCAGTCAGCTCATTCGATAAATATGTACTATGACAATTATGGAAAAATTCTTACGAATCGATGAATTTTAGTTGGTCAAAAAGTAAGAATTGAACAAGTTTTCAAGAAGATTTCAAATTTTTTTTTTAACAATTAATACAAAGCGGAAAATAACGAGCTTGTTCCTTAGCAAAAAAAGTAACGTGGAATCAAAACATTTGCTAGAGAAAAGTACATAAAGAAAATGTAAATAACAAAGTTTTCAAAATCCGTTTTATGAATAACTTTTTATTAACGATATTGTTATTAAAATGAATTTCGTTGATATCTTCAATATAGGTGAGTTTTTATGATTTTCATGTCCCTGTTATTCATAAAAAATGTCTGAAATTAAATTTTCACTGTAACTATATTCCCCACAATGTTTCACGCTACATTTACGGTAAATTCTATGCTGAAAATTGAAATTTTTCAAGACGACTTGTAGATTGGAGTGGCTTTGATTCACGCGTGAAAACTAATTAGGATTTATAATAAATTAATAAAACCGATGATCCTATATTAGGATTGATTGTTCGGGTCTCGCGAAAGAAAAACAAAATTATCACATGTAATACCGCAAGAGCTTCAAAATTATCGGGTATTTCCCGATGGGTTCGTTGCAAACAAACGAAGGTGTCAAGTTTTACTGAAAAACTTGACGACTTCGTTTGTTTGCAGGAAATCTTGAGGAAAATACCCGATTAATTTTGAAGCTCGAATGGTGTTCGGGGAATTATTTTTCCATCCAAATTTCAGCCAATAGAATTGCACTATGAGACCACAGTTAGAAATTCAAAATTTAAAAGTCACAGAATTATAATTCAATTCGTATTAAAAAAATTCTCAAATCTACCCATTTCTTATCAAAACTTTTCAATTGACACAATGGAATTCAATCTGTCAGATTCGCTAGAGGGTTAACTGGATTGGAAAATATTTTGTTTTTTTATATATAGGCAACATGAAAAATTACCAGTGAATTAAATACCGTGTAGGCTATACAAAATAACGTCGAATGGTGGAATTCTATTGGCTGACATTTGAATGAGAAAAATAATCAGTAAAATTCGCGTTTACTTGAATATTGTTTATTCCGGGGGGTTTTTTTTTTTTTTCAACAGAATAATTTCTATTGAAAATCTTGTAAATATTGGTCTGTCGATTTGGTCTAAAATGCCCTATATTCGTGTATGTATAGTATATTGACGGCAACAGGACTCTCTTTCACGATATCGAGATTCGCACGTACGACCAAGACTATCGGATAGCGGATCGAGACGCAAAAGCACAAAAGCAGTCTTATCTCTCGATAAGGAAACTCGTAGGAAGTTACTTGCCCAAAGGAGCATGAATTCGCTCAAAGCGAATTATGTATTGTCCTAGTACTATACAATATTACCATATATACGAAAAGTGATATGATCCTCGAGTATATCCATGCATCTATCCTTCGAATCCTCGTTCATTTACTCTTGGTTTTTCGTGTATTGGCTATTTTTCGATATTCAACTCTAAATATCCGTTGAAATATGTAACGGTACGATTATCCAGGACTATCACAATTCAAAGTTTTCTTGGTACGAGCATTTTTATGCAAGGTCGAATAATTAATTTAAAAAAAAACGTCAAATTTTTTTTAAATCGATAATTTTCATTGTTCTTGCATAATTGTTAAAAATCATGACGAACAATTTCGAGAAAAAAAAAAAAAACGTGATTTTTCTCGGGTCGACATAATCATTCGAATGATTTCGTGCAAAATTTGATTATCATTTATTTTATGTCAAATGCGAAATATCGGAGGTCAGCCAAAATACCCATTACTCTCTGCCTGTGATGTATTTTTCGAGTGTACAATAAATTTACGTGAAACGTTCTTATGTGAGGTACGAATATATATATATATATATATATATATATATTATATATATATATTCAAATCTAGGATGTTCGCGAATTATTCCAAAGAGCGAACACTTCGTCTCCCCACGCGGCCCTACATGAATTTTCAATGTATGATTTAAAATACCACGGAATCGATTTTATTGTCAACGTGGCAAATGAATTTTCGCGCTCTTAAATATTGGGTTTGATCGAAATAAAAAATTCGCGTTTTTTCGACTAAAAATGTCACAGGATAAATTCGCAAGTCCTTCATTATTTGAAATTCTGTAAATATATCATAAAAATAATGTTACATCTATGATGGATCGTTATCAGTATTTTTAATTCAAACCCAATGGTATTGTATCTATAATGAATCAGTATTATCGATATATTGAATGGCATAATTAAACTTATAACAAAATTTGAGGACCTATAAAATTAATGACGTACACATCGTATGAGGCGAATCGAGAAACAATTGATTGACATTGACAGTTTGTAAAACTTGGGAGAGATTGTCACGCTAATTTCGTCGTTGAGATTATTAGAGATTTTAAAAAATTGCAAAATAGTTCATCATTTAAATTTTTCCAACACTGGCTAATAATTTTCTTTTTCTTGTAAATATTATCCTTGTTTCATACGTACAATCGATTCACGAAAAATCGTCTCAAAAATATTCAACGTTTTCTCTCCATTCAAGATCGAGAACTTCACTTATCGTGTGCCAAGAGAAACATAAAACTTTCGTTTCATCATTTCTTATTCTGTCAATTTTTCATAAAAATTTATTTATTTATCAATAGGATTCAGAGAAATAGGGGAATCGCATTCCCCGTTATATAGTGCACAAAATATTCATATTGCGATTTTCCATTACAAAGTAAATAACGATGTGGTGAAATTTGTCATTTGAGAGATAATCATCACCGCTCGACGTCATATCGTAGATAAAAGCGCGTGTACACCCACCGCGCAAAACAACATATCAAAAATAGGATGCTCTAGGTGTATACGTCGAACGGTTTGATAATTAGCGGTCCGATAATATGTGTATATGTTTCGTTGATAACGATTAACAAATTTTTTAACATTTACCTTAGAATCTCACCCCACGGAAAATCACGTAGGTTGAAATATTGCAAAAAAATATTTGTGAATTTACGAGATTTTAACACGTTAAATACACGTTATATATATATATATATATATATATATGAAATATATAACATATATGAAGAACGTATATAACATATTTTAAGTCTCTGTACTTGTATTTTTTGCATATATTTCATTGATTTAAATTTCTGTTAGAGTTTTATGTGACAAAAATTACTTAGTGTCACGAAGCTGCGAAAGCCATTGTGATATATTCGAGGAAAAAAAAAAAATAAAAATATCATCTTCATTTACGCGACAAGGATTTGCCAAAACGTATAAAAGAAATTGATATTTGTTTACTTTCAAGTATAAATGGAAATGAACCGGAGAGTAATTAATTTTTTAGCCAATTTGATTCAGATTAATATCGTTATACATAAAGAAATGACAATTCTTCCAAATTTTACAGGCAACCATTTTTTACAATTGTGCCTAATAATCAGCTATCGTACCGTATGTGCCAATACACGCATACTATTATTTTAATATCTTACGACTATTTCATAATTTCTTCATTTCTTGTCTTCCACACGCGTAGACATAAAAATCCATGTTCTCACAAGTTTAGATTTTAACTTGATCGTCATAAATCAGCGTCATTCGAATGAATTTTCCAACCAAATAATTAATAATTTTTCGAAACTGATAACGATTGGAGAGAATCTTAATTAAAAGAAAAAAAAAAAGGAATGATTGCTGCCAATCAATAAATACGACTAATTTTTGGAATGACGATCTTTTGAAAAATTCTTACTCTTCATTCAAATCGCGCTGATTTGCTAAATAGGACGATCTTTTTCACGGGCATTGCTAATTAACCAACGGACCTTTCCACGTCTTCCATGTGTCTTTCAGATGATATAAATTAGCCTTCTCACACCTTTTTCGATTTCGTCGTCGGCAATGGCCATTGCCAATGATCCCAAAGTGCAAAATCTGTCATTTGAGTTTGGGCTGACGATAAACAAAAAAAAAAAAAAAATAATAATTGACACGAAAAAATCAATCCTAGAGAATCCAATTAGAATAAAATATTTTCCGTAGGGGAAAAAAATTAGATACCCTTGATGTCATTGAAGATATACTCTGTTGGATCGCACAATATTTCGAGCAAGATTCTCGAAAACAATCTCTTACTTTAGTCTATTATATTCCTATTGGTATTATTCGCGTTAGGACAGAGTTGACTCACCCAAAAGAAATTCCTTCGATGAGCTTTTTTGTTTATTTGAAGCTACTCCGCGATATAGAAAATGTTTAATCCCATCTACTTTTCGACCTCTACTAGCCACTTTCGTGTCTCGTATAAATTCTTGAAAATTAATTGCAATCTCGCATTGGTGAAAAAAAAAAAAAACATTCTAGCACAGGCCTAGAAGCTGGTAATTCGCGCAAAACGACGATTCAATCAAAGCTTGTGAACAATTCGTATGAAAATACTTGATTTATTTTTTAATCCGAGCGACTTTGATAAAGTTTTCGAGATGGAATCGCGATTCGGGCGATAATTTTATTGATAAATAAATTTGAAAGAAATATACAAAATCATTTTATCGACGAGGAGTGAAAAAGAGAAATACTCGCTGTATTATAAGTTTAAATGAAAAGCGACTGAAAATAAGGATTTAAGAAAAGGAAAAAAAAAATAATATAACGAATAAGGGTAGAACGAATAGTTGTAAATATTTGCAATGGAAGGGTGTAAGGTTTTCCATAATATTTATAATTATTTCGATTGTTAAACTCGTCTTATACTTTCATTGTGTTAGGTTTAAAGATAAAAAAATAAAAGAACAATGGAAAATTGAACGCGACGAGATATCAACGGTGATAGGAGATAGGTGAGACAGTGAGTCGAAGGAAAAGTGTAGAAAATGTTGTGAAAGGAGATAAAATTATGATAACGTAAATACGAGAAAAATCAAGATGCGATTTTTGCGTCATGAGGGGTAGAGGGTTGGAGAGCCCAGGATATGGTTTGGCACGATGCCAAAAGTCTTTCGATGAGCTTCGCAAAGTCAGTAATGGACGATACGAGTAAAGCGATCACGCCTCTGTATAGTAAATATAAAAAAAATATATACATATACAATACATATACATAAATGTATAAATATATGGCGCATTGCACGCCAAGTTAGGCGTGCAATTTTGGAATTTTTTTCGGGAGTTATTGAAAGTTTCGAACGACCACATAATATGAATTCAGCTTTTTCAAAGGCATACTTTACCTACAAAAAGTGTGGCACGTTTTAAAATGACAAATAAATGTATTGAAACACAAAGTTAATGTTTTTGATGAGCTAATAAGTTAGATTTCGCTACAATGCGACACAGAATTTTCGATGATACATGTGCACAGACATAAGAAAAATAATTCAAGCCGAAAAATCCACGTTTTATCAAGTTTCAAATAGCTTTAAATATATTTTTTGATACAAGGTTGATTAAAACTTCGTAACAGATGGAAGGACCATCGTTAAAACTTTTCTCGAGTCCGTGCGAGTATCAACGAAAACTCTCTTACATCTTCGAGCAATGTGTCTAGTGTAGCTCTCTGGAGGATTACTTTATTAGCGTTATTTATACTTCGTAATATGTCCCGAGTGCTATAAAGCAAAAGCCATCGCGAAAATATAAACTTTTTGTTTCTTTTCGTTTTTGATTTATCGAACTTTGAATATCGGCGCTAAGGTATACTTTACTGACACGTTCAGTATTGTTTTTGTGTGTGTGTGTGTGCAAGAGTTTTGAAAAATCTGAATTAACTCGTGGACGTTATTCTTGAACCTTTAAGCATGTCGAAAAAAAAAAAAAAATTGACAAAAAAATTGAATAGCTGAGTTGGCATGGACGCCCTTTTTATAAAAATAATTTGGCAAAAGTTGTTGCGATCTTTTGAACTCTCTCGTCGCGTCTCTTGATATATCATGTTTAAATTGGCACAAGGGACGATTTGTAAGGAGTAAGAGTCGCGAGAGGAAAGTATGCAACATCATAAATACGACAATTATTTTACTAACTCGAATGAGAAGACTCGTCAAAAGTCTATGCTTATTGTTGATAGCTACAGAAATACTTTAAACATTCCAGCCAACGAAACGTCTTGTAACATTTTACTCTCTCCGAATATTATAATATACCATAGGGCTGTTGTAGGTCGAAGGGGGGGGGGGGGGGGGTGCGAGATTTCACCGACGATGTTGAAGAAAAGTCATTGCTTTTTTTTTCCAAAACAAACTCTAGACGCTGTTAATAAGTACTAATGAAAGTTCTCTTTTTTTAATTGGCTTCTGTGACTACGGACTTTGTATAATTGCGATAAAAAAAAAAAACACGAAATTTTTTTTAATGGAATCGTTGGACGCATCACTGATGTTAATTTTTTGATACTAATAATTGTAGTCGTCCTTACGCAAATTATCGAGTAGTCCGTTATAGTCACAATTTGTCTCTATCTAAAAACTTTTTTCTTTTTTCTCCAAAATAATATAACGCATGTAATAATATAACGCATATATAGTTCATGATTTAAAAAATCACGTGCCACACTGAGCATGGTAAAATTTAATCTAAAAAAAAAGTCATCAGGATTTAAGTCGTATTCGGTGGGAAGCAATTTACAAAAAAAAAAAAATAATTTCAGAAAAAAAATAAATAAAGTTTTACACAGTACAATAATTTCTAGAAAAGAATTGATTTTATGGAAAAAATTAACTCACAAAAACGTTCTCGTACGATCATATATATCTATCGAAATAATTCGTGTGTGAATTTCCAAGCTCCAATTTTCGCAATCTAAATTCTTCGGTCGTTCGATACTCGACGAAAAATTAATGTACATGATTTTCCATGCAAAGTAACGATAATAATTATCGTTATACTATCACGCGCTCTCTCTCTCTCTCTCTCTCGACGGTTTTCACTGTCATCGGGTTTGATTATTTGAAACTTTGATTCTTCAAAATATCTCGAGCTCTTGGATCTTAGGCCGTATTAATTACACATTGAATTAAGGGTTATTCTTTCACTGAGGGTCCGCGTAGTGCTTAATTTTGTTCCCTCTTTCTCGATTACATTTTCTCCTTTTGTCCTGGAGAAAATTTTTTTTTTTCCTTTTCATTAACGAGAAAAAAGTGGACGAGCAAAATGTGGGCATATACATTTATAAATTTACTGTCTCCAGCTCGTTTTCTCACGTCTTTGTCGTCATTGGGAGGATACGCGCCCGCAATACCGGAATAATTTGAAAATTTACGGTGCGATGAATATTTCTCGGTCTTTCTCCCCTTTATATTCACCTTACACCCTCGCCGAGCAGTAAAACAACTTCGCTGGTCCTGTCGCGAGTCAGGCCCACGCACATATGACGGGAACAGCTGAAAATTTCACGAGCTCAAAAAAAAAAAAAAGATTTAAAAAAAACCCTAGGAAAAACAAACATTGATTATTCGTTCGTTTCTCGTTTCTACGAACCCCTGAATTCTTACAAGCCGAACATATCCCTCTCGGATTTTCTCTTACATTGCAGATTTTTTTTTTTTTTTCTCATTTTCGGCAAATTTGAAAATTTAGAGTAAAAGTAAAGGTTGAAAAAAAAAATGAACGTCAGAAAATACAGAGCAGATGAGAATAAATTATATATTTGCTCGTGAGCGAAAAAGTTTTTTTCCTCAGTGCTTCCATCATCCGTCTAGGCCGAGAGAGCTCTAATTATTCGAGCGAGGAATTTGGCGATTCGCCGGGTGTTGGCTAACGAATATCGACGTAGGGGCTTGAAGCTTTTCTCGCGATCGGAAACGTGGAACATATATATATACATATACACATGACTCAATGAAAAGTCAGACTGAAGCCATAAGCAACGTTTTTTTTTTTTAAATTACGAGACTCGGCCGTTCGATAAATCAATTATACTGCTGAAATTCTTGATCGTCAAATGTGATCGTTGTAGTCGCGTTGGAGCGGGAAATATATAGAGTTGAACAAAAAAAGAATGATTGATGACACAAAAAGAGTAATTCATAATACTTCAAGCCATGTTTACGTAAATCCGTTGATCCTTAATAATTCTCGAAATAGATTATAATAATAAAATCGCCTTTGCCAGTCCACGAAGGTTTTTCGAATTATTTTCTCTCAGCTAGTAAATCCTTCACATTTGATATATACAAATTTATCACGTGAATCTCTATTTTCGAATATCCTCGAGAATTTGCAATGAAGCGAAGATAGATTTTTGTCAATGATAAATGAGAATTTTTCGAATCCTCCGGGAAGACATCGAGTTCAGCGAAGCTCTGCCTCAGCATTCATAATAAATACATATGAGCTACATATATCTATGATACATTTTTCGGACGGCTTTAAATTGCTTTAAAGTCAGACCTGCGTAACAGATTCTCCTATTTCCGCTATCGATTAATCCATCGTGCACAGTTTGCGGCGCGTGCAACGAGATTTAACGGAGACATGTGATGGAGATTGAAAAATTTCGACGAATACGATGCCTTTTCATGTATGCGAGAGGACGAGATGGTAGCAGAAATACTGGCGAGCTCGATTTTTCAGGGTGAATTGAAAAATTGTGACCAAAATGAAACGAGGTTTGGGTAAATATTTTTTTTTTTTTTGAATTAACGATGCTTCGATGGATTGGGGAAAAAGGCAAATAGTCGAAATAGAGAAAAGGTGGAAGCAAAATGAAATAAATAATAGAAATGGACATTTTTTTTTTGGGTATTTAGGAAACAGTGAGAAAACAGTTTTTAGGTCGCGGGTTTTAAAATCGTAAGCTTTCTTTTTGGAAAGAAATTATTATCAGTACATGCGAATCGTGAGCCAGCCTCAATGAAGCAGGTAGAAAAAAATGATAAATGATAATGCGAATCGATGTCATCTCGAAAGGGAGGACGATATCGATTTTATTACCAAAAAATTTCAGTCTCTGAAACGATTTTTTATTTGAAAAATGTTTGTGCTCTCAATTCAAATGGCGAGTAATCTAAATTTACTTGAAAATCAGGCTATACATGTTAAAAAAAAATGCTAAACGAAACTCAAATGCATCCTTCCTGAGAGTGAAATGGATATAATTCACTTTATTTAAAAAAAAAATCTAAATTATCATCAATAAAATGTATTACGGTAAACTTCTGATTCTTGGCCCGGTTGTTGTTTAAATAATTTTTTAAAATCAATAATTTTCATGCCTTGGCACATTTTCAAAAACGAATATACAAAATTTCACATTCGAATGAGCCTGTAGAGACAAGGCCGATAAAAACCTAGCCCCGGAAAACAAAAAAATGATAATTAAAACGCAAATATAACGGTCCACGGAATACTTACTGGTAATGTAATACGAGTTGCTTTTATGAATAATGCAAAGACCAAGGAGCAGCTGGATGAGGCAGTAGTGGGGCATCCACTTCAAATGAGCCAGGCAAGACAAAATTGAATTTTGAGTGTGCGCCTAAAAAGCTCTGTCAACCCCTTCTTTACGTCGTTGTCGTTATCATTCCCCAGTAACGAGCAGATGCCAGCCCCTTTTCTTATACAATACACCCACTCTACCCCCAACCTAACGTATATAGCCGCCCCCCCCCCCCCCAGATCTATATTCTTGAAGCTTTTCAGCTGTCTCTGTAAATTGATCGTTGTTGTCTCACCCAATTTTTTGTTCTGTTTAAGTATTACTTTTCCGGACGTCTAAAAAGCTCGTAAAACCAGACTTATCGTTTCACCTTTTCGTCCCTTTTTCTCGGAAGCTTCACGTTTGACTTCACGCAGAGCCATCAAATTATCGTACGTCCTTGTTCGAGCAGTAAAAAAAATTCCATAGCATCTCAAATATGAGCTCTCGAAAAAATTTTAAAAATCCCCTCACACTTGTACATTTACAATATCAATATTATTGATATAATTTAGATGCTTACGTACGTTATAAATATATCCACTCAATTATATCGAAATCATTAGTCGCACACACGTATCTTGTACAGAAACACAAAGTGCATCTAACCTCAACTTTAAAGAAATATTTTTCTCGTGATTTAACGAAATCGAAGCTCTGAATGTAACATACCCATGGCCTTTGTCTTAATTCCTCGACTAGTCTTACAAGGGCCGATTGTATCACCTCCTGGTAAAATTTATCTGATGGGTAATCAATGTAAAGGCATTAAGGGTTACCCGCGGCAGATAAATTTCATCCAAAGATGGAGCAACTGGCCCTGAACGATACAAAAAAAAGAAAAAATCGTGGACCATATCGGTGAGAGTAAAAGTATACCACGTAGTTCGAGTTGACGTGAAACGACTAATCCAATGAGTGATTGCCACCAATTCCCGAAAAATTTAATGGGCAACAAGTATGGAAGGGGAAACTTCCAAATCCGCCTCCGTACCATGTACAATTTCACAGACATGTTTAAGGGTCGGTTGTTTAACCTACGGGTTAACTTTATACCCTATCTTTATAATGGTTACCCTGTATCTTTATAAATGGTTACTCGTCAGATAAATTTTACCCAGCAGATGTGGGGAACAACCGCCCTGAGTCAACATTGAGGCCTCGAGGTTTGCAGGAAATTGGTATAATCACTCATGTATACATACATACATGTATATATATATACAGCTGTTCCCTCACTTTGTGACATATATTTAACACCCCAGAATCTCCTATATTTTTTAGACAAATTTTTTGCATATATGTGTAGTTTCGTATTTTCCAAATATGTGTGAAATAAATGTGAACAAAGTGTATTCTGATAATGTATTATTTATACAAGATCTAATAAGTAAAATATTAATTATATATAAATATATATATACATATATATATATATATACATATATAATATCTGTAGCAAGAACACGTATTTTCGTATAAAAATTTGTTTCCGTTGGAGCCTCGAAACTTTAAAACTTTTGCAGGAAAGATTTATTTGTACGACCTCGTTCTCCCGACCTATTTCGCTACTTTTTTTTTCTTCCTTCATTGGGACACCCGTGTATCCGCATGAATATCCTGTAACGTTGATATTCTACTGAATGGAGTACGTGAATATATCCACACCATTAGCGATAAAAAAGAGCTATGAGGTATATATATATATATATATATATATATATATTATGTATGTAGGCATCAACCGATTTCGAAATACCGCGTGAAACAGGGCGATCTAGTGACGTCATCGGCGTCGTTGTCGTCCTTGTCGTGAACGGGGGATCTAATTACGTGCCGCGAGTTCGGAATGGGTATAAGGGTGGTAAAAGCGTCACGCGATCTCTCCGGACAATTGTTCAGCTTATTCAGTTTGCGGACACCATACACTACGTACGGCGATCCAGTTTGTACGATACGAGGTCACCCGAGGAAATAATTCCGTTAAGCTCGATAGATTTTTTACCTCGAAATGAACTTTCAGCAGGAAAATAATTAATTTTTTTTTCCCAACATTGGGGGTGACAGGGAGTGATATACTTTTTTATTAATTTTAGGCGAGAAAGCTTTTGAGGTCCGGAACTGATGAAATTCTTGGGAATTTATTCCTAGCAATAATTGTCGTTGTGAGGATTTTCGAGAATTCGTTTAATTTGTATACGTTATTTATATCGGATATTAAAAAAAAAACAAAGCCCTTGTATTTTACGTAACATTGAGCAAAAATTCAGAGGAAAAAAGTTCGAAGACGAGGAAATAAATCGTTTATGCACTTTGTAATTAAAAATTTTCAGGAAAAAAAAAAAAAGTATAGGATTTAATTCTTTATGCACGTAACGATCTCGAATCCTACACACGGGATTCCCTTTTTTTTTCAATTCTAGTTCCCTTTCTGTCACTCGTGGCTAAAAATAAACAAGGATATACCTTCGAATAATGGAAACCAGTCATGGCGACGTATATGTGAAACTCTGAGGGGGCATTTCGCGCTTGCGTATTAATTAATTAAGTG
The DNA here is from genome assembly GCA_963564615.1 of Rhorus exstirpatorius. Taxonomy (NCBI): domain Eukaryota; kingdom Metazoa; phylum Arthropoda; class Insecta; order Hymenoptera; family Ichneumonidae; genus Rhorus; species Rhorus exstirpatorius. The sequence goes on from OY751316.1 coordinate 10,333,849, forward strand.
ACGTAGAGAGGAGGCGAGGGGACGGGAGGGTCGAATTTTCGTTGGAAACGCGTTGATTGCTCAACGAATAGTTTGTGGTATAGCGCCGAGAGTATGTCAGTGGTTGGGGTAGATGAGAGGAACACGAAACGTAATTTCGCAGTGACGGAAAAAGAAAAAGAAAAAGAAAAAAAAAAAAAAAAAAACAGGGATTAGTACTTGTCGACCCGCACGGAGCAACAAATCCAATATACGAGAGGGCGGTATACGTTCAATGAGAGATACCAATCCGTCAGGACAGGCGAGCCCTCGATTAAAATTTCATAAAACAAAATGTACATGTAAATTTCATAAAACAAAATGTAAAATGTGGTGACAAATGTTGGATTTTATTGGACCGGCCGAACGAATATAGTAAAATATTTAATTCGATATTAATATACGTAGATCGTGATTTATTATTATTGTTATTATTATTATTTATTATTACGGTGCGACAAATATGGGAATTCATTGTATCAGAGAAATTCATGTTCTAAAATTCACGAATGAAATGACGTAATAAAATGGGTCGCTTTTTTTCAGTGAATGTAAATACGTGTATTATAGTCCGGCATATCAGTTATAGAAGGTTTCGCGTACGACAATTGATCGTGTATATTATCGTGCATACCGCAGTTCACCTGACGTAGTACATATGTATGGGGCATTCTAAGACTGAGCGGCAATTCAATTTTTGGAAAAATTTCGATCCATTGCTCAAAGTGGCAAAATCTTTCGCGAATTAATTTTGATTTTTCGAAAGCTCACTTTACCCACAAAAAATACTGAAACTTTTGGTGCAATATACTTTCGCGCTTAAGTTCACCTCACATATCCAAAATAGTCAAATAATGGTCCAAAATTTTACAAACAAACAAGCGAAATGTACAGTAACATATAAACCTTATGTTTTTGAGTGCGTTATTTAATTTTTTTTTTTCATAACCTTCCAATAGCATTGATGTTGCAGGAGGAAAAAAAAAAATATCACTCTATTTAAGCCGCACATATCTCGTAATGCTTTCGAGGGGCTATGAAAATAACGTATGCATATATTTTCCAAACACACTAAAAAATGTAAAACTTTACTTCTCTACCATAATTTCAAGGCAAAATTAAATTTTAAATTAAAATTTTCAGATTTTTTTTTGTGTTTAAAGCACGCGAGATCGAAAAATCTAAATTTATTCTTGACACTTTGAACGACTACTGAAAAAAAAATTCAAAATATTGGTCGGTGGATTTGACATGCAGCGTCCCATACACTTGAGTAGTACTGAATTGTACAACGCGGCTCGACTCCTAGGATATGTATAGAGCAAACTCTTCGAGCGTGTATATACACGCTGTATATACGCGATAATGTAAATACATTATACCAGTAGATATCAGTATGGTATACGAGAACATTGCGGTGTAACTGATAATGCGTAATGGGATAATTAGCATTTAATTTAGCTTCGGGTGGTATACTTATTAGGCTTTTGTACATAAACATGCCCGTTTGGACATTTCCACGATAGCGATGACAGGAGCAATGAGAAAAGAATAATCATTCACTTAGATCGAGTAAAATCTAATTTCGGTTGGTTTAAATAAATTTTATTCAAACAGAACTGAAAAAAAAAAATTTTGTTCCAACCCCCTTTAAGAAAGTGAAACATGTGAATCTTTAAGGATCTTTAAATGTGGAGCTTTGAGAATAACTGAAAAATCGTGAAAGCACTTGTGTTAACCTTCCGAGCTTCATGAAGCATTCATGATAATTGTCCGGTTGTGAGATTCAGTGTGCTGCTTCAAAGTTAATTGTATAATGAATTCGAAAAATTCGGAATTCTAGAATGGTCGAATAAAATTTACCGGGTTACTTTTCAGATAACACAATTGACCGATAAATTCTCACGATAATATATATATTTTTTTTTGTTCGTCAAAGCTAATTTTGTTGCCCCCGTATCAAAATTTATTTAAATCAACTGAACCATTTTTTTTTTTTTTTTAGTGGATCCAGTCCTCAAGGCAAAATGATACACGAGAGATTTGTCTCAATGAGTGCGGGAAAGTTATCTTCTTCATTTTCTCATTTTCGACTGACATTTTCGAGGAAAAGCGCTTCCCGTTCTGTCGTCAAATGCGAAGAGAATAACGCTCTTTCGTTCGCCCGAAATGTCGAGCGATCAGGGGAGATGTTGAGTATTACGGCAATGTGTTATTAATCTCGACCGTGTCTCGTGTATCATTTCACCTTGGAAAATGAATGTGGAATAAAAAAGTGAGAGATGCCCGGTTTGTAGGTTAGTTTAGGTTAGCCTGGCGTGCAACAATGTAGTGTGTGTGCTTGTGGTGTGAATTTCAGCAGGCGTACAGTCAGTACATCCCGGCTACGAGAGCCGAAGCCTCGGACGGCTCGGGTGGACAGACGGGGGTTGCCATGGACGGCACCTATCTCGTCGAGGCTTCGTTTTGAGTTTGAAAATTGAAAAAAAAAAAAAAAATTGAAAAAAATAATATACACGTATATATATATATATATATATACAGATGTATATATAAAATAGCTGGCTGGCTCTTCTGTGGCAAGCCACGAATAAAAAATATGACGATGTATCGTACACGAGCGAGCTGAAAATGAAGCTCCGGACCCAAATTCGGTCCAATGTTTATGCGCGATCAAGAAAAAGTTCGCCGACCGACTAAAACGATCACGCGTCAAAAAGCATATGGCGATAAATCCCGTACAT
>OY751316.1:10339110-10471610 GCA_963564615.1 Rhorus exstirpatorius
GACAGCTGTTTCCCGGCAGAGTTGTTTTCCGGATCGTTGTGTCTGGGAGAATTGTACATGTGCAAATCGCTCGCCTGGCTTTTGCGCTTTCGTAAACAACTGAATGTATATTTTGTGTATGGGGCATCGCGGGCCAAAAGTAGCGAGACAGGTCCGTGACTCTGCTCCTCTGGGATTCGGTCCATTATTTTCAGTATCGTTTGTTACAATCCTATAAGTCATGCAGTTTTTTTTTCTTGCAGGTTTTATCCTGCCAGCTCCTATTTAATAATGATTTCTTAAAACTTTTTTCTGTTTTCTTGAACCAAAAGCTCAGATACTCTTTAACAATCGGATTAAATTTTGATACAATATTTTCGTGATTTTTTTTTTTTTTTTTTCGAAGAACATTCGAAAAAATAGTATACCGAACCTCGGCCGATTCTTGGATGTGATTAACAAAATTTTGTTATCCGACAGACGAGCCTTGAGAACGGTGTTCAGCTACTTCAATGAAAAGTTGAGGAAAAAAAATTAAATTCGTATCCAAGACACGGGTTGCAGTTCGGTTGTACGTTTTTATCGATTTTTCAAAAGTTTTTCTATTGAGCGTCATTCAGCTTTGTTTTCTCACAATAGGGTAAGTCCGTTTTGAAAAACGTGAAATTTTGTACGAGCTGCCAAACTTTTGTTGCACATAAAATTTCTTTTTAGAAAATCATTGTTAAATATAAGCTGACAAAAAAATCAACGAAAAACTGCATAACTCGTAGGGTTGTTGACAATTGCGTAAAAAAAAATTCGCTGTACCTGACGATTTGGTTCAAATTGTCCCATATACATACATATATTATATCATACTTATACCAACACGTCACTGTAACTCAAGCAAAATTTTCCGATTTCTTTTTCTTCTATCTCTTGTTACTATATCATTTTTCTACATCATCCGAATAGTCAATGCCGATAACGACCGATGACGATACCAACCGGCTCGTTGCAAGGGTTTCACGTCCGCACGAAAAAAATCTCCCGAAGTATTGTGAACAATTTATTTTTTATTTTTTATTTCAGTTAATATGCAGAACAAATTAATGGTAATTTTATTTTTCTCTTCCACGAGTGACGACACACTGCGCACGGTAATCGTCAATTTTATCATATAGCCAAAACTTTTTTTTTTTCGTCTCAACATATACTGCAAAGTGAAATTCTAGAAACTTTTTGTTTCTGGCGTTGTATACGAAATACATAAACATGTATGTTTTTTTTTTTTTATTGCATCAACGAGCCGCGCTGCACATTGTGCACCCGTAATGCAGAATCTCGTGATATGCACTCGCTTGCCGAAAGATTCGCTCTGATTCTTTTGTTTCTTTCGTTATTCCCTCGCGACGTGTGCTTCGAAGGATTATCTCCATGCATGTCAGAAGTATTCCATCGACTGTATCCCGCACGCAATGAGAATTCCGTGGTGAAAAAGAACCGAAAAAGGCACATGCGGCAGCGAGAGAGCTCCTAGCCAGCATTAGTGAGAAAGATGCTGCGGCATATACATGTATGATCATATGTGTCGTCATGGCTCCGATTCCGCAGAATTCGGCAAATTCAACAGTGACCAGAAAGTACACGAAGGATTGTCCTTATTTTTTTCTTTTTCTCGCTTTTTGCACTCCAAAACATTCCAAAGCATTTTATTTATTTACTTTGCTTTTTCTGCCGGGGGCATGGAAAAATTGCGTAAAAATCGATGCCAATACGGCCTTGTCTCGGTGTCGAGAATTAAAAAATGCACCACGAATATGTAGACGTGACATACACGTACAGTGAGAAAAAAAAAAAATGTGAAAATCGGCAATATCTGTGAATCGAATAGCAGCTTATTCGAATCAAAATTGGATCTATTTCAATCAGATGGTCCATTATTAGGTCGGCCATCAAATAAATAATTTACTTGATAGACGTTCCAGGTGAGGTCTGTCCATTAAAATTTGATTCGAGTACCACCCTCATTTTTTCAGTTTCTCTACGTGTACGAGTATACGCGTCTATTATACTCATTGTAATATAATCCTGAGATTCAGTCATGATCATATTTTTATTCTGGACGAGACTACGCGAGACCGGCATTCCAGAGTTTCCACTGTAGTATCAAATTCTCCCGTAGTTCCTGGATGTCACGAAAATTTTGTGTACGCAGTTTTGTGCTTTTTATTCCCGTAAATGAAACGAAGAAAAAAAATTCCAGCCCAACTTTTTTTCAACTCCAATCCACTTTCGCGTGATATATTTTTCCTACAAAAATACTTGCAGCGACACTTTATAGTCACAGAGAGAAACGGAGAGAGGCAATAAGGAGTGGCATATTTTATCATTCTCCAAAGTCCCATTCGCTTCTGTCCCGGCAATTTTCCTATTCTCGACTCTTTCGTTGCTTACATTTTATTCCTTTTATCATTTCGCCATTCTATGTTCACGTTTTGCCGATACCCATATGGCATACATTTTATCCCGTTCTGTATACGCGACTTGCACATCCGGTGTTTTCTCTTCCAGCTGGATATTTCATTCTCGTCAATTCGTTGTCATTCCTCGGGTTTATTGTGTCGTATATTCATATGGATTCCATCAGGATACCGCGTATCGTATTATCCATCATATTGGTCGATGCCATTAGTATGTTCATTTATATATATGGACAGGGTAATATTTTTTTAATTTAAAAAATGGAAACATCAGTCGTTTTTGCAGCACAAAAAGACGATTCTGATTGGCTCAGAGTCGCTGGAAAAAAAAATTTGGGTTTGTTATTTTTTCACGCGTATAATTCTGGTGCACTTTTTTTAGAAAAAATAAAAATACATTAACCCTTTCCAAGTGCGTCGAAAATGCATTTTTCGTGCCACTACTGGGTGAAAAAAATTTATTCGTTTTACGTGATTATTAGGCATGAAGTTTTTTGAGGTTTCTGAACTCCAATGTGGTTTTAGAATTTTTCAATACTTTATAGCCAATCCGAAAGGGGAGACTCCTGTGGAAAAAGGGTCGGATTATTACCAGCATTATTATTCCATGATTTTGAAAGTTACTGAATTCGTAAATATGATTTATATCTCAGGCATTGCAAAAGCTTTAAATATATAATTCGAGATGATATAACGCTGACGAATAATTTGAGATAAACCAACAGTGTATATGATGTGGCGCAGTCTTATTTTTATAAGAATCCAACTATTTCTCCAAATTTCGATCAGCCATATTGAATTTTAAAATTCTGTCATAATATTTCGATTCAGCAACCTCAAATACAATATCAATTTTCTAAAAAATCGCAAAAATGTGTGTTCGTTTTTTTTTCACAATTATTCGTCTTGCACGGTGAAGGGGTTAGTGAGAATTTTTATGAAACGTAATTAGTTTAGTACCAGAAGTCGTCTAGCACAAGAATAAAAATTTTAAAGGGAATTTTTCAGATTATTCGTAGCAGTAGAATTTCTTTTTTCACTTTGTCCAACAGAAATTTTTTTTTTATATTATTGTGTATATACTACCCATGTACATATGTATATTATGTATAATTGTCACATATTTAATTAGAGCAAAAATTTTTGCGTAGTTATTCGTTGTGTAGTACGTTGAATTAATATCGCATATTAATTTTTTGTACAATACTATTATTACTATGAATTATCGTAATGTAGTTTGTCCTATACATTAATATATATTTACATGTATATACACTTTAGTGTATACGTAGTTTGACGTAGTAGGTGGTGTTGAAACGTAGCTCGATGTACAGAATTTCCGATAGAGTAAACAATTATTTTCGTCTTTTTGATTTACGCTTCATATCTCCTATTCACGGAAATGCAGTAAATATCGTGCATACTCGTAAAAATTCGCGTAAAAGCCATTTATTTTTCATTTTTTTCCATCGCATCGCGACAATTCCCACATATCTCGATGTATTTTCTATACATACACTTTTTTTTTTATACACGTACACAGACATGACTGCACCAAACGAAATTAAACACAGGATACCTCCTACAATCGAGAATATATATTCTCAATCTCTTCTCATTTTGACCCAGTAGACTGTACACTAATATTTTCATATAACCGTCATTGTAAATTTTATATTTCTATCTCTCCATTTCTCTGCAGTATAAACTGACTCTGTGCTTGAAAAACGCCTTGTTTTTTTACACCGCGCACTGTCTCGTTGTATATCCGTACATTTTTTTCCCGTTTGAATTTTTTCTTCGCTCTATCTCTCTTTCTCTTTTGTCGCATTAATTATCTCTGCGTATGTGTGTCTGGCTGCGCATATCGGTGTACGAGCGAGATGACAATTCAAAAGAGAACGATAGTTTTTTTTTTCGTATCTGGTTTTGCGTGAATATGGAAAAAAAGGGTTATGAATGAGTGAGAATGCCGTGTGAGTCTGGTTTGAAAGTGGAAAAAGGGTCTGTGTATTTTTTTCCCTTCTCCATTTCAACGTCTCTTTTCCGCGCATTCTTTCGACTTTTCCCAAGATGGTACGATTTCGATTGATCTTCGGGCAGTATTAACGTTTCGAGTGTTTGCGAAAAAAAGTATAAATTTGCTTTTTTGTACTTTTAAAAATTGTCTTTGACCCTCCTGATGGTATTGGGGGTCACCTAAAAGATCGTGAGAATTTTTTTTTGACGGAACTTTGCACGACTCGGACGATCCCAATCAAGTTTTTGCTTCTGAACATAACATCTATATTGACATTTCGAACTAATCAATGAGAACCAATAACTCAAACGAGCTATTTGTATTTTTAATTACAATTAGTCGAAAACCATTGTTTCTTGAAGATCACAGGAGGGTTCATTGCGAGTGATTGTATTGAAAGAAGGGTCACCATTTTATGTTCGACTCGATGAAAATGAACGTGTATCTGTATAATCGAGAGAATAAAAATACGATATATTATACAAAAATAAATTTGTCAGAGACGGGAGAGGGAAGGGGGAAGAATTAATGGACGAAGAGATGGAGAAAAAGATGAGAGATCGATGATACGAAAGTGCGAGAAAATTTGGAATAAAAGTGTGAATAATGTTGGAGTGAGAGGGCTGCGTGAGAAGAACGAAACGAGAATAAAGAATTTGTCATAAAAAAAAAAAAAAAAAAAAAAAAAGAGAACGAAGAGGAATGAATTGGGATTAAATGAGGAAGGAGGAGAAGGAGAAGGAGAGATTGAGGATTTTGGCACGAAGAAGGAAGGGAAAAAGATCTCAAACATGTCCAAAAATGCCAATTGTTCCAGGATCTTAAGAAGCGTGGTTCCCACACCTGTGACATGCAGGCCCTACAGCCACTTCCGGTCCCACCAACCAACGCAACGTCGGCGATGACTACTTCAGCCGCAGGTCATCAGCCGCAGCTTTCGCTGTCGGAGACTGCTTGATTGTGATCGAGCACGATCAATGACATCCAGAATATCCATGTTCAATGAAAAACCGCAATACTTCATCGTCGATCAATGTATCAAATTCAACCATCATCAAGAATACACTCATGACCATTCGACAACCAACCACCGTTCCTCCTCTACACGTTTGACAGCGACAGCGGCCTTCTGGTTGAGTTCACGGTGAGCTTGAATAGAAAAAGAATACAAAAAAAAAAAAAAAAACGAAACGAAAAAAAGGATCTTGAATCATGGAGTCATTAGAAAATAGCTTTAGCTTTTGTGCAATGAAAAATTGCAGATAAAATGTACACCATATCGTTTGATTTCCGAGAGCTGCGAGGGTATCAGGAACTTGTTCACATCTCTGTCACAGACATCAGTCAACTGTTGCGTTATTTCCATCATTGCAATTGACGTTTTTTTTGCCCCAAAGTTCATCCGTCGTTTTTTCATGCTTCATCATACATATCAATTCGCTTTTTTATGCGCGGAATAAAAATAAAGTTTCAGCCGTATATATTATATCGAGGCAACGTAGGGGACGAGATGGATGTATTCTCGTGGGGATAGAAGAAAAGGCTCGTCATGGAGTCTACATTGAAAAATATCGAGCGCATGTGCTGCAGGAGCAGGTCTTGTCGATAATCAAGGACCGAAGCTCTTCAGCTCGCTTCTCGTCTCCCCTCCTCGCCGATCCTCACCCTTTTTCTCTGATCGCGTCATGGGGTTGAAATTCGAGAGAGAGAGAGAGAGAGAGAGAGAGAGAGAGAGAGAGAGAGAGAGAGAGAGAGAGAGAGAGAGAGAGAGAGAGAGAGAGAGAGAGAGCACTTCGTTCTAGTGCATCTCGAGGGGCCATAGATACTAGCAAACGAGGTCGATGCTGAATTTCCTCACTGATGGATGAACTATCTTCTATTATCTCTCTCTCTCTCTCGCTCTCTCTCTCTCTGCCAGTAAACTGGAATTCCAAAGCGCATGAGTCATCTCATGAGATGATTTCAACGAGCCTTTCTGCCTCTCTCGAGATTATCAAAAATTCGGCAAATACTTGAACGTGTTTGCTCAGAGATTGAAATACCAAGTTCCCTGAAATGCCAGAGAAGCAACCAACGATAGGGAAAATGGGGGAGAAACAAGAGAATACGGACACGAGATATTAACTTGGATTCCAAGCCGGGCTCTTTGAGATTTCTTTCACATATCCTGATGACCAAAAGTTACATATGATAATTTGCGTCCATCACAATGCGGCGTGGAACTGAAAAAATTAACCACTTTGAAGATGGCGAGAACATTGATATTAAATGATGATAATTTGAAAAATAAGTTAATGCAGCGCAGTAGAGACAAACTTCTTTTGTCAAATCTTTATGAAGTTTAATTCGCTGATCCATCTGAAAACAAACTGTTTTTTTTACAGTTTTTTCTATTCATATCTTAATTACTAATTGCATGATTTGGAAAGTCTTTTGGAGCCGGTGCATATTCCCCAAGCACCTTTTATTCAATTTAATGAACTTATTTCTTTTTATTTTTCATTTTATTTTATTCGTTTATTCATTTTGCCATTGCAGTATCTTTTATTCCTTTTACTTTGTGCATATGTTTCGAGAATTTTTTTAATTTTATTTCACAAATGCGTTGCATCCCGCTTTTGTACTGTGAGAATCTTGAAACGGCGATGCAGAATACATTTAAGCGACCAATGCAGGAAAAGCAGTCGAGCGGAGCACAACGAGGCCCTATAGCTTCATCAAAGCTACTAATAGGATATATTTTTCCCTTCGCATACCGCAAGGAGAGCGCGTGCACGTCTTTGGAATTCTCTGCTCGAATGGACCGCAAACACGCGAGATCTGATCGGGAGTGGAAAAAAAAAAAAACACGCGGAACCTTGAATCTGCAACCCCGCAGTCTCTGCAGAGCTCGACGCATGAATGATCATCGATCGTCCGATGCGGATAAAAGAAAAAAAAAACGACAAGGTGTCCCCATTGATATGGCAAGCATTCATAGATTTTGTTCAGGTAAAATTATTTTAATTCAAACAACTCAGTTCTTCGGAGAACCTACTCGAGAGATTCAACTTTATCTTCTCCATTAAATCTTGAAATTCATCGAGCAGTTTATTTCTTTTATTACGTGATGTGTAAACTCTAGAAAAGTGAGGAAGAAAAAAATGCGAGCCTAAATAAAGTGCCCTCATCATCATTCTCTCTCTCTCTCTCTCTCTCTCACCCTTTTTCTCTCTCTCCATCCCGAATGATCAATCGTCTTTTCACGAAAAGTGCCTCCGAGTTATATGAATATAATGTATACCAACCCATCACTCGGCATAAGCAAAGCTTTTTTTTTAGTCTATATCTACCGCTGGCCAGACTATACAACACGCAGAGAGCAGGCAATTGAGAGTGAGGCTCGTTTTTAAGATGCACTTGACCATAGAGAAAACGAAGCGAAGAAAAAAATCTCTCGAATTTTTCTTACATTTTTTTTTTCATTTAGAAAACAGAAAAAGAATTTCCATTTTTTCCCCAGTTTGGCACATTATTGTTATTCGTTTTCTATACAGTTAGGATGAATCCGAAATTTGTAATTTTTCTATCTCTCAACAGCTTGTTTCACATCATTCATCGTCACAAATATGTTGGTAATGTCACAAGATATAGATTGATGACATGAGTCTTAGTCGTTCATTCAACGGCATTGATTTAGTCGAAATTGGACCGTCGAATCTTCCACGCTTTTGTGTATCCTTAACTTATTCGTAAGCCAACTTTCACACGGGGTTTTTTTTTCACTATTTCGTGTTCGTTGCCCAGGGAGGATAAAAAGCCACAGAGAGAAAGAGAAAGAGAGAGAGAAAGAGAGAGAGAGAGAGAGAGAGAGAGAGAGAGAGAGAGAGAGAGAGAGAGAGAGAAAGAGAGAGTGAGAATTGAGAAAAAAGTTCCCTGTTCGACGGGTTGTAGAAACGAGAAGTGCGAGGTAGCCAAAGGGAGGATAGTGAAAAGAGAGTATAGCAATTCGCCTACCAGAGAGCCAGATGGCTCCATTATCATCTCGGTCCTCGCACGAGCTTTCGTTCGACTGTGCACCGGATTTGCGTGACGATGCAACGCGACAGAGCATATACCACACACGAGGCATACAGAGTAATCTACATCCAGCATTTGCCCACGTAAATTTCATATCTATACGCATATTGGCTGAACACATCAAGTTTTGAACATTCTAGCCCAGATATCGATCGGAGAAGCGACGAATGCCACTTGTGGCGAGCTCGAGAATCTTTCACGTCCCGCTGATGAATCGGTCAAGATATATAATATATTAAATCACATTGAATCATCAGTGCCGAATCGTCAGTGTCGGTATCTTGCTGATGAATTATTGAAAAGGTCATCCGTCAAATATACGGTTGAACGATGAACCAAGTTCAGGAGAGTTAGAGTAGCTAAAAGCCCGCAGAAATATAAACGAAGAGCGATATTTCGCTTCCAACAATAGGGTAACACTAACGAGGGGAGAAAAGAACAGAAAAAACTGGAATATTTCATATCGCAACGCAGAACTTCGACAAGTTTTGAAGTTTAAACTTCAGAATTTGCATCAAACGTTTAGTGTATCTTCTGTTTTTAACGAGGTTTTATTTTTACCGGCACGTTCTTTCGATCGAGAACGACTTACCGTGCCATTATGATGTTATAATGGTAAGGGATATATATTCCAGTCTGATATACCGCGCTGTGGCGAATCCCATATGCCATATAGTGCAGTGGTATTTGGTCCCCACTGGATCAACAATCCAGGGAAATGAGAGAGCACCATTAGCGATTATATGGAAGAGTGAAAGACATAGATGAGAAGGATAAATGACGTCGCATGACGTAACGAGCCACCTTTGAGAAAGTGGAATTTTTGGGTATGCAGAAGAGATAGCACTGTGGCATGATCACAGCAAAGTTGAAGACGATATAATATGCGTCAGCCTGGTAGATTGCCAAATGGTTTTGTTTCATTGGTGCGTTTGGTCGGACATCAATAATCGGCTTCAAAAATACTTTTGATCGTCCTGTTGTGTAAATGTTTCTTATTATTTCTTCGGCAGTCATTCGTAGAGGTTCGTCGAAGTTCATTCGTTCCTGCAAATTTTTCGTTAACATTCATCGCATAGCTCACAGTCAGTATATATCGACGAACGATTCATGCTGAAAACCTATATTTTCTTTAACGAAAATATATTTGGTGGCGGTTTATACATTGTTTATTCAACTTAATCCCTACGTTTTGATAAATCGAACTTTATTGGTGATTAATTCATTTTTCATATGAAAAAAAAATGTTCTCCTTCCTGCAGCCTTAAATATGCTGACCTCGTGGCTCTCGAGAGACAACGAAATGATTTAAATTAACCAACGGAACATTGCAAGCTCATGAAAATTCAGAATCTATAAATATAATTACAGAAACTCGTATGTAGATCCCGGAAAGAGAACGGATTTATTTAATTGCAATTGTACTTCATTCGAGTTTAAACAAAAATATTGGATTGTATGAAATGTATTCAATTTTATTCACATTTATTTCTAACGAAAAAAAAAAAATTAAATAAATCCACTCGAAAAAGACTTCATTACGTTCAAATAAATCCGTTTTTTTTTCTCGTTTTCTCCGCCTTAGCTGTCTTGTGAAACGATGTGTCTTAATTTCAGTAAAAAAAAAAAAAAAAAAACACGAAAATAGCGCGATACAGGAAACGAGCGATACACGAGATTGAGGGAGGCGTTATAAGTATTCGGGGGTCAAATTTGTAGTGGGTGATCGATGGTAATCATGCCCCTCGTCATCGACGTCGTTCGTCATCGACGACCGGAAATCAGAACATCACGCTCAACGATCGCAATAGCCGGAAGTAGTTTTCTTCGGAAATTCAACGATACCTCGATCTTACTGATCGAATTATATTTCTCTCGTTCGAGGCTTCCTTCTACTGAAAAAAAGTTGATGACGATGCGTCGAATTTTTTTATTAGGATCTAAAGAAGCAAGTTTATAAAAAAAAACAATTTAAGATTAGCTAATCGAGCAGAAAATAGGGGAGATTTATGAGTGAGAAAGCGATATTTCGACGATGCTCCAAGAGAGTGGAGATTTTTCTCATTCGAAAAAAATTATAATAATTATAATAAAATATTATAATAATTGCATGGTCTCTCTCTTCACAGGTGAAAAAAAAAAACATAAATACTCTTAAAATTTGTATTTTTAATCAAATCGATAAGGTTATGCCCTCGTTCTTTCAGAAAAAAAAATAATTGGGTGTCGACGACGCACTATTATTGTCTAAAAAATTTAACAAACTGACGAAATTTCGGCGTGCGCGTATTTCGATTGAAAGTCAAGCATTTATCCATAAAAAAAGAGCAAAATTATAAATATTTCGTTGCGTGAGCTTTCGACCGTGATTCGCGTTGCGCGCTCATATTTCGTCATCGATTATTGTCTGTAAATACTAATTGTATTGATTAATTATCCTCCGTGCCGAGTTAAAGAATTAATAATGGAGAAACTGTTAAACAGAAAGGAAGAGAAGAGAGAAAAAGAGTAAAGAAAAGAATCTAGCGTGTTGTCCTTAAAGTTTAATGAAACTATAAGTGTAATTATTACGTGTAATTGTCCATTGAAAAACCAAAAAAACAAAAAAGAAACAAAAAAGAAACGGGTAGAGAAAGCAAACTTGCTCGTAATCCATTTTTCTCATTTCAAAGATAAATATGTAAATATACACTGCGACCTCGATTTAGACAACTTTGATTTAAGGTAGTCCTCGCTGCAGACCAATCGATTGGTAGACTAGTTTGACATCATCAGAGAAAGCTATAAAATTGTATAACACGTGAAAGTTGTTATCAGAATGCACGATGACTGTATGGAGACATATTATACAGCACCTAAAATAATTTTTATTATGTCGGTTTTCCAGTCGATTTCACGTATACAGAATGACTTGAAAATTGTTAAAAAAATTTCAATGGCTATTATCACACGTCTACACAATATCCTAATTGTTTTGAATTTTTTTGCGTCATTTTATCCCGAATGTAAATAATAAGAGCGGATAATTAGGTATTGGTAAATTAAAATTCAATTGAAAATTATTACCGCAACGCTCGTAGCAGAGGCCCTGTCAGTTGATCGGCTGCGATCCGATAAAATTTTGCTGATTATTTATTCAAATTTTCTTCGCCGAACATTCCGCGATCCCAGTTCTTTTATATGATCGATCGAAAGCTCACGATTTCGTGAACTTATTGTTCCAGCGCATCATCGAGTTCTCGAACATTTTTGCAGATTTATTTCTCAATTAAGCCGGTGAATCGGCGACGCAAAAATCAGCAAAATTCCAGTTAAAAAAAAGGTGTAAGAAAAAAAATATTTTTCATTCGCAAAGTGCGGAGCCGATTTCCCGCCACGGTTTCCTTAATTGAGGTCGTAGTGTGTCTATTATATGGATGGAGAAAAGATGCAGATCTAATACACCCGTATACACATTCACAAGATAGACAGATATTCTATTTATAATTACAAATATTTTAATGACCGCGTAAATGCGTAAGTGTTCGTGTATATATATGCATATGTATAACACAGTATTATACGCATCGTGCAATAAAATAAATTCTAAAGCGTTCCAAATAGAGCGAGAGCATGCGTGTCGACGAGAATGCGAGCAAAAAAAAAAAACACAACAATAATAATGATGAATATGTAAAATCAGGAATGCGTGTCGATTCCTTTTCTTTCAAATTTAGGTTTTTTTTTCGCCGAGTATATGATAGCAAAAAAGAGAGAGAGAAAGAGAGAGAGAGAGAGAGAGAGAGAGAGAGTTATGAACGAGATTGTCATCGCGTTATGTACATATTTAGTGTTACGGATATAAAGTGCAACTGTCCGATGATCCGATCAGTTAATTTATTTATGCGCCGGAAAGATATTTGGCGATTCGTCATCCGGTATGTTCGTCGTAATTGTTCATTATCCTATGCCAATAGGGCTGAGGGGGGGGGGTTACTAGAAGGATAGGGATGTAGCAAAAACAGGTTTTAAAGAGCTAAACTCTCTCAGCAATTCAACTGTCGAGCATACGAATGGTTGGGAACTGCCACCGCGTATGCATTTATGATTATCAATATTTTCTACTATTTTCGTTCGATGTGTCCTTAGCCTACGGATATATAGCGGCGAGAACAGACTTATTTGCGAATGATTCAAAATCCTATAAAAACATACATTACATGCACGTTATTTTTTTCGTGATGAACGAAAAAAATTATGGGGAAAGATGTGCCAATTTGAATTGAAAAACAAAAAAACAAATCTTCGGTCTTTGATATTATTTTTCGAAAAATGAAAAATTGTATGAAAACTCAAACGTTTCGTCGATTATCAACAAAAGTCGTTCTCTAAAATCGTGTAACGACGTCATTCGGTCGTACGAAAAATTACATATCCGTAGCTCGAAGTTCACTTTACAGTTATATCGGTTGTATATGCGTTTTTCGAAAAAAATTAATCTTTCGTAAAAAATGTACTTGTCCAGCGATTCACTCCACACTCAATGCCGAACATTCTTATTCTCCATTGACATTTCGTATACCATTTCCGTTTGGTGACGAAAAAAATTGCGACATACACTTCTCTGAAAATCTCAAATTTCATTGAATTCGTGTATACTTTCATCGATTTTTTTTCACCCAATCACACGAAACATTTTAATTACATCAAACGCAGAGTACTGACTGCTCTGCTTGTGAGACAAATTCCAGTCGGGTAATTCTAGTACAATGATTTGAATTTCGCAAAGCCGGTAACACTTTTTCTAAAAAGTGACTTTTCCTTTTCAAATCCTTCACAATGATTTTGAACACACATTGGCATTGAAAACCCAATCTTTTAAATTGTTTCAGGACTTTTTTCGATGCAAGTGACTCACATTGTTTGTTGACTCAAATCACTCCAGGGACTCTTAAAACGTACGGGAAACTGCCCACAGCTTACCACTAAATTTACTACATGTCATATTGTAGTGCTTTGCTAGAAGCGATTGGATATAGTACGTACATAATGATAGAGAGAGAGAGAGAGAGAGAGAAACGATAAACCGCACCACTAAGTAATTTCAACCTGTTGCTTCCTATTTTCTTGATGGCTGAGAGCGTGTTTAGGAGTTTCGAGATCGACAAGAACCCAAGCGACTCAGCCGTTCGAGAAAAAGCTTTCTCGATCGACAAATCGTCTTCGTTCTCGTCTATTGTCGAGATGACGAATGTCGTCACTGATATCGTCGAATCTGTACATACATATGTAAACTCCAAAAGGTGCGATGGAAAATTTTCAAGTTTCCGGGCAACTCTCGTTATTTACAGAAAACCGAGAAAAGGGGCCTGATGGGCCCAATGTTATGGCTAAACTGTAGGGACGTAACAGCCTAGTGTTATTTCGAAATTGGAAAAGTTGAAAGGCGTACGATTATCTGACCCTATGTTTTTTTAATCCAGTCCAGCTAAAGCCAAAGATTAAAAATGTTTCCCAGCAAATACTTTCTATGGCAAATACGATTTTTTTTATGCCCCAGTGATCATTATATATGATATGCCTTTTGGAAATGAACATATTTTTCGCCCACAATATAATAGGAATATGGCCCAATGAAGTGTCAAGAGATGCGACGATGTTTCCGCTCTAATTAAATTCGTAAATAATGTACATCCGGTTCGCCTTATCCTATTAACTTTCAAATTATTGATGGATCATAAATATCGAAAAAAAAAAACCTATTTCAAATTATATGCGAAATATACATGTGGGGAAATTAGGGCCTAACCGACAGGTCAGTGACCCTCGTACTACTCTTTGGCATTTGGTCCAGAATTTTTTACATCATTTTTACAATCCAAAAAAGTGTGCATTATTTTGTGGATCTCTCTTGCCGGCTGCTAATTAACAAAATGATTGTTCCGAAATAAAAAAACAATGGAACAAATATTTGCCCATTAAAAAAATACGTTTTTTTTTTTTCATTGTTTTTCGTTTTTCGAAACAACAATAAACAACAACGACATTTTAAGAAATAAGGGATCAAATCCCAGAGAGATAATTGACCTGTTCGTTGAGCCTGGAATCCTTCAATTATACATGTATCGTATTTAATATTCGAGACAAAGATATCGGAGGGGTTGATTGACGTGTATATGCTCTTTCTCTAATTTTATTGTTCTCTCCGTGCTAAACGATTTACATTCCATGAAAACATTGGTCGAAGACATTGAGTGAGAATGCGTTGATGTGCTAATTGATATATTAGTCATTGCAAAAAAAATATGTAAATATATATATATATATATATATATATATATTTCCCAATTTGACCTGATTTTTTTTTGAAAAATTTCACATGGTGTGAATGATACTTGGATTTTTTTTCATATTCATTCACTCTGTCAGATTATTCGCTGTGATGTGACTCTATGTTTGTATATCGTTTTTTAAACAACTTTAACGATCATTATCCTCAATAAATTTATTAATATTCAAAATTATATTCCGAAATTAAATCTACTGTAGTTTGTAACTTGTTAATGTTTCACATATATGATAAATCCGCGGCTTTCGAAACAAAAACTGTCAAATTTTAATTTTTATTCGTTACAAAAATTCGTCAATTTTGTTGTAAATGAAAAAAAAAAAAATCGGCTTCTTTTAAGAAAAAAATACGTTTTTTTTTTGTCACGAAAACAACGCTTCCTCTATGAGAAAGCAAAAAAAAAATGTACAAGTATGGAGTCACACTATATGAAGAAACGAAGTGGCTGAAAGTATAAATAAATTGAATTTTGCTTGATGCCGTGTGGAATTTTATAAAAAAAGTTTTATTAAAAAAATTCGGAACTCAGAGGCTCCGATGGGTATCGTGAATTGGTTGGACCACCTGAATATATATATCCTTTGAAATTAACGATCTGGCTCCTGTTAAAATGTTACGAAGAAAAAGTGGCACGACTTTTTTTTCCACGTATGTTACCATTGACGGTGAAAGGTTTAAGCCCCAATATATCTGTAATGAGAATAATTAGTCTCGGCAATTTTAGCGTCGAACGAGTTCAAAATTCATCTCGATATATATAGACCTGAGCAATTGAAGTGGATTTGTTTCCATTCAAAATGCTCGTAAAAATTGCACTTTAATCGCTCAGTACTGTATATGTATAGAAAAATGGACTCAAAAATGGAATGAGCGATGAAACAATAAATTATTTCGATGTCTCTCATTTTCCTTTAGACGTGTGGGTATACATTTTTTTATTTATATCCGCTTGAAACAATTTCTTGAAGTGT
Source organism: Rhorus exstirpatorius (assembly GCA_963564615.1). Lineage (NCBI taxonomy): Eukaryota > Metazoa > Arthropoda > Insecta > Hymenoptera > Ichneumonidae > Rhorus > Rhorus exstirpatorius. Next base: position 10,354,933 of record OY751316.1, read on the forward strand.
AAAATATATATATATATATATATATATATATATATATATATATATATATATAGGTATATGCGTGAGATATACGACGTTGTAATATAGTCCGAGCGAGAAAGTCCGTGATAGCCAGATTGGCAAACGAGAAAAGTAGCGAAGAAAAGGAGAATTAAAAAATAGGATAAAAAAGAGATATCAAACAAATGGAGATATTGAAAAATAGAGACGAAGGATCGGAGAAAACGAGTCTCTCAGTTTACCGGCGTACTGCCAACATTGTCAAAGCAAAACGTTAACGCTCGAATACGGAAGACAGCCACGAAACTTGACGAAAGACGCAGTGAGCGAGATGCGAAAGATAAATTACGAAAGCAGCGAGCAAATCACTACATTAAAAAAATGAATATGAAAAGTATGATTTTGCCTTCTCTCATAACGATAGCACACATTGTATAAATATATGTAACGTGTTTTCCTGTTATCCTCGAAAACTCGACTGACGGTGGTGGATCATTTTGAAATGAAAAAAAATCAACACGAACCAATTCCAAACACTGGGATACATTGTTATTTGTTTAATTTTCTAAATCGAATTAACGATTTTCCCAAAATATCTTCGTTTATTCTCGAGAAATCATACGGTTCTATCCAGCTAAACAAATTTGAGTCGCGAGTCCCCATGTGCCCCAAAGCAAGATGGCGTATGCATTATATACGATAAATTGCAAATATACAGCAGATTTATTTCGAGCGAAAATTCGATATCTCGGATATATATTTTAGGATATACAGTAGGACCTATTGATTTAACGATCAGCAGGAGCACAATATCGCCTTGTTCAATCGAGGGTGCGCGCCTGTCTCTGCGCATTTGACAAAGTAGCTTTCTATCGTCACTGGCTCAGCGTTTCTCCCACCGTGTGCAACATCAAAATCGATACGCGGTGCGCGGCGGGGGGATTTTTTTTCCAAGTCGAATACGTCGTTGAATCGAGGTCCTACTGTATACGATATATGTGCAAGCGAAAAATTGTATATATATATATCTTTTTGGATACATGTCTCTTCCAGTATGGGGGGCATGAAACCCGAGTGTCATTACGCCAATAAATCTATCCTCGTGTGTAACTAGAATTCGTGTTACGAATTCGAAGCCTCTCTCCGATACTCAAACTCGTAAAATCAACAGGGCCAAGTAAATTTGTGAATTCGTGGATTGCATGTAGCCCCTATACACGTGGATGACTTTATAGCGAGGGAATACGGGGATCGAAATGGGGCAAGTGATGTGGCAGACGAATCGACGAGGCACAACCTGCTTGGCAAACTGGTTCGTTCAACGTGATGCTGGACACGCAAATCGTATATATATATATATATATATATATACGAAAAGCTCCACGAGAACACACACCCATACACATGGATGCATCCAAGCACACGCTATATATCATATTGTATAACGGTTCTGTAGTAAATATACGATATGCGCAGGTTCGTGAAACGACAAGAGTACAAGAGCATCGTCGGACGAAAAATACACAAACGTTAGTCAAACACAACCCCCCTTTTGAATGCTTCACATGTGAGGAGAGACGTTTCAACGGCTAAATAGAACGTCGAAGGTTAGGTACCTACCGACAAGAGCAAACCCTCGAGTTAGGTGAGACGAGGCTATTAACATGTATCATGTATTGTATATTGCACATACATGCATCAACATATTCGGTATGATATCTGCAATGAAATAATTTATGGCCAAGGTTAAATTCAAAAATGAAAAAAAAAACCCAACCTTAAAAATTATTTCGCGAGCACCTTTTTTCCTTAATTCATTTTTATTCATGAGTTCAGATATGAAAATTTTTAGTGGCCAAAAATTTTTTCTCTCAAAGGCAATTTTATTCTTCAACCTTAGCACATCGTGGACGGATAGTAAAAAAAAAAGTCCCTGAGCCTGAAAGAGTTTTCCTCATTTTTTTTTAACGTGTCAATGAACTTGCAGTCATAATTTCACTGACGTTGCCAAGTCCATTGTTTTCTAAAAAAAAACATGCATACTTTTTTTTTGCGCTCAATAAATAGCAGTTGGGTTTTGCTGCTAATTTTAAGAAAATCTTTGCAAATATTTGTAGGCTTGACGGAGAAACCTTCCGAGAGTTTCATCGACTAACGTTGCGAAACAAAAATAATTGAAGTTCATGTGAAATCGCATGAATTCGAACGATCACGTGCCTGAAAATATTTTACTAATAAAAACAATTGTTTATTTTGTGCTTAGAGATAAAAATCAATTGCTGTATACCTGATGATATTGTCTCTCTATAGAGAGACAATATCATCGTACAATATTGGGAACGAAACGTTTCGCTTCATTATGGGGATTTTTTTTAAATAATAGGTGTACTTATGAACATTATGTAAAATTAGTAGTTGAATCGAAGGTTTCTAAAGAAAAACAGTGTTTTCGTTTTTAACAAAACAAAACAAAAAAATGGACTTGGTGAGAGGTCAAGAAAATTAAGATTGCAGGTTTGCTGAAAATTAAAAAAAAAAATTACAACTTTTATGTTGCGGAATGTTTTTTTTGTGGGGTCTCCTTACGCGATGCGCTATATTGAATAAAATTTAACGTTGTACATCGTACAGTTGCAAAAAAAAAGGATTCAGGGAGCATGTCACATCTGAATAAATCACTGAGAGTGAAAAGGGCGTATTGCATAGGATCAGGCGAGATACTTTCCTCTAAATTTAGACGGTCGATATTCCAAGCGAAGTAAAATTAAATATACTCGAGGGTCGTGTCCGAAGAGAATAAAATACGATGGGCAGAAGCTCTCGGTGAGCAATAACAAGCAAAGTTTAGCTATTCCTTAGAATGGATTAACGGTAAAAGGGGAAAGTGACCTTTGCGAATTGATCCTATCGGATCTATGCGGATTTAAGTTATTCTGGGTTAAGTTATGTGAGCGTCTATCGTATATGCATATGCGTGGGATGTTTCTCGTTAAGCTCAGCGCCTTCTGGCCAAGGGCGGTATGAATTACAGATAAAACAACAGGACAGCCTAAATAATAATTTCAAAGGTCGCTTGGTCTTCATTTATTTTCAGACAGTACCATTCACAAATGACTTTCTTTAAAATGCACTCACCCAACATTCATTCCACTCAAAGTGCCATAAAGTTTATATGCATCGACAGCAAATCCTCAAAAAGGATGTATCCCGTGGTTCTGGATGTTAAATGTTATGGGATATAAGGACCTTATGACTTTTAGCATCCAATGTATACACTTACACATACATAGACACAATATATATGAGAAAACCAGCCCAGTAGTTACAGACAGTGGCACAGAAGACACATGGCACCGATGAGTCGGACTCGCCGAAGGGCCAGCCTCTCGTGAATAATGAAGTCTTGTCGAGTCGTTAAATGTTCGTGTATAGAAGGGAGAATGAAACGATTCACGTGCCTCTGATGTGCACAGTAGAATTTATCTGTCTACGTATATATATATATATATAACGATGAACCCGAGGACAGGATATATAGTGCGGAATGGAATGAATATTTGCCACGGGGTAAACTACACACTTCGATTGTTGGACAGAAAATCGATAATGCCTAGGGTGCAGTTTGCGTATGCATAAATTTGGGTGAACTTCTTGTTCTCGTTTCCAAATTTCAGACTCATCGTTGAGTTATAGCACTTTGTGACGCCATATACTCAGCACCGCACTGGAGCGTGTTTAAAAATCCGAAAAGACTTATCTTGGCATATCACTCGTAATTGTTTAACGCGTAAATCCAGTCAATATGATGTTTCTCTGAATCAAACGAATCTATGATTATTCGTGTCGCGTAAACCATGACCAAAGATCGTCTTATTTCCCGGTGAACGTTCCCATATATTTGTTAATCGATAACAATCGTTGCCGAAAGATATTTTCTTTCGCATTGCGAGATCCATTTTTAATTTATTGAGGATTTTCTTCCGAACAGGGCTAATTGTTTTTACATAGGATTTTTTTTACTATGAATCGTAGTCCTTTTTCTGAAGAATTCGTTCGTGTCTATTGGGAAACCTATTGTAGAGCCCTCAGCCTCGAGCAACAGGATAATCGTAAAATTCTTTGCATTTGCGATTCAACACGCAGTTTCATAAATGCCAAATCAATCGCGAAAATTTATTTTTTCTCGTGCAATTTTTTACTCAAATTTTCGTGTTTTGCGACTGAAATTTTTAGTAATTCAAAGCATTATCGCGATCGGTTTTGCGTGTGTTTTTTATTCTTTTGAAATTCACGTGTTGATCGTAGACGTGTGATTAGGAACACGTGGAAGAAAGAAATAATGACGAGCCGCCCGAGAGAAAGATAACATGAAGTTGCTATCATTTTACCTGCAAATGCGGTATAACGTGTACCTGTCGTTGCATGCTTGCGTCCCGATCCGATCGATTTTACCTCAACTACGAATCACAAGTTACGAGAGTGCACAAAAGAGACAGCAAGAGAGAGAGAGAGAGAGAGAAAGAGAGCTAGAGAGAGAGAAAGAGAGAGAGAGAGAAGGGGAGGGGGCGGGGGAGATTGAAGAGATAGCTCTCGGTCTCTTTACTCATTGTCCTGTGTCGACGAACAGTAGTCTCTTTGTCTTCTCGAACGTGGCACATCATCTATATATAATTGTGTGGTTAGGTGCCTCGAGTATGACTGCGATGTACACGAAGGATCGACATCCGAGTAGAGCAACCAATGAAATCGAGAAGCTCGTCACAAAGATGTTAACGCAACATTATACTTGAATATCACGAGAAGGCAAACATGTGCTCGAAAAAAAAAAAAAAAAAAAAAAAAGGAAAAATGAAATAAGACAACGCACATGACTCGTTAAATTGCCAAAATTATTTGTCAATTTTATTAAAATATTGAAATGTAATGAAATCGATGCATTGACTTTCGTCGCAGCGAATTTTTTTTTTCGTAAAATCGTCGGGAATGGAAAATGTAAAATTTAAATCTCCATGTTCCGGCGATTATGTTGTAATAATTGAATGAGCACCACCGTCCGAATATTGTATTTTAGACGAAGCGGCATGAGACAGAATTCTAACGATTCGTGTGAGGATTAACCTTTTTTTTTTTAGAATATACCCTTTTCGCATACTCACGATCGTTTCAGTCTTAGTCTCGTTTGTCCATTAGGATTTTCATTATTATTATTCATTTTTTTTATCACGCGAAGACACCCCTTCGCGCGCGTCCATATTTTATCATGAATTGAATTGATCAAAGTCATTTAGAACATGGACAGTACCACTTCGAGTAGACTAGACGTGAGAGAGAGAGAGAGAGAGAGAGAGAGAAATGATTTTTGCCAGACAAAAGATAAAAATGTACGTACCAGTCGATAGCATAAAAATAATACAGAGACGTGTAAAAAAAATAATAACAGAAAAAATAATACAGAGATGTGTAAAAAAGTCTGTCGGAAGATAACGATTTAGGAAAAAAAAAAACTCACACAGATACACGCACGAAAACGTATAATAAGAGAAAAAAAAAAGAGATGAACTTTGACGTGCTTAGCGTGGCGTTGATATACAATAAAAATGACATTCAAGTGGTATAGGACGTTTCGAACTCGAGAGAAAGATAATTTAGTTAAAAAAAAATTGTAATAATGTTAACACTGACGACGCTGTGTGTACGGCTAGAGTTTAATTGACCTTTATCTAGTGATTCATGGGTAATGAGAAAAAAAGAGAATTGTGAGAATTAATTCGATGATGCGTAGGAGAACGAAAGCTATCTCGATCGTGGATCGATCCATGCTGGGACTCGAAATGCTATAAACGTGAAAAACGAAAGAAATAAAAAATAAAAAACGGAACCATTTTAATTATTAACAAAAATATATTTGTTATTAAAATATACCGATTGATAAACGGAAAAAAAAGGATATATGAAAAATAAAGTACTGTCTTTATCCACGTTTCCGGGGTGTTGTTTATTTTTCCTTGTGAAGCATAGAACAAAGAAAACGACTCGATGTTTTTTTTCAACGATCAGGTAAGCGAGAATACAAATCAGAATGAATAATTAAATTTAAAAAATCGAAATATCTACTTTGCTTTCTCGTAATTTTCCCTTGTTTGATAAAGCTTTCGCTGATCTCGAAAAAATTCCTAAATTAAAAATAATTATAGCTCTTCCAATTTACGTTCGAATACCATTATTATAAATTGCGATTGTTCTCGAATATATCATGAAAATATATTTTTCAATGAGGCATATATTTAATCAAAATAATTTTTTTTTTTTTTTCGTGGGAGAATAAAAAAAAGTCAAGTCGCAAAGTTGAACTTTTCCCGATAATCGTAGATCCTTGAAAATATCAAATCTAGAGTTGAAAGTGCTCTGACTTGTTGCGTATCGGTAACCAACGTAAAAATCCCGAATTATTTAAATCAATGCACTGTTATAATAGTTCGTATCTTGAAACTTTACAACCATACAAATTTATTGTATCCAAGTAGCGCTGTAAAAAAAAAACAGCTTGAATCTGGTAAAGAGACCAGTGTTCATGCAGCCTTGACCAAGCATGTCTTATTCATTTATGGATCAGATATCATTCTTCAAAAAATCTATGAATTTCGAATGATTTCATCGATTTTCACCACATACTCTATTACAAATATTTCCGATAAAGTTTCTCTTGCTTTCTGTGTAAGAAGCTCGGTTGCCCGGACCAATGTAGCGAAAAGAATTTCGACACACACACGTTCATTCCTCCGGACATTTTTTTTTCGAAACGTCTTGAAAAAAAAAAAAAAGAAAAAAGCTTCCTCGACAAAGGAGCGATAAATTCATAATTATAAAATAAGGAATTACACATTCTCGTTTGACGCAATTATTTATTCGTTATAGTACATGTTTTATAATCGCAAATACCACTCGATCGATGCGCAACGCCATCCCTAGCGATACAACTCTATATAAAAGGTATAACTTTTCTTTTGGTTTTTATTTTCTTTGGAGCAATTTCTATTTTTTTGTTTTGTTTTGTTTTGTTTTTGCATGTATGATCAAGAACGGAATGTTACGTCTTTGTCAGAAATATAATTAGAGAAAGGTGCTCCAGTATACGACGTTGAGAATGAAGAAGGAGAAGGGAAAGAAGAATCTCGAAAATTTGTCGATGTATATCGCGGTTGCTCTGCCCTGACAGCACGTGTCGTATTGAACGGTTGGCGTTGGCCTCACCGGACTTCGATTTCTTTCTGAATCTGACCTCATTGGAGTCTGACGAATTGCAAAAAAAAAAAAAATCCCTCACTCATTCATTCAATGTTTCCGAATTAATGATCGACGCGATTGCACAAAGATATGATACGATTTTTACCTTGAACTCGTCGATCGCTTCTCTCAGATCCTCGTCCGAGTAACCCTTCATTGCTTTCGTGGCCACTGGACCCATGTAATTGTTCACCACGGCGAATTCCATCAATGAGAGAAATACGAATACGCTGCACGAGGACATCCACACGTCGATGGCTTTAACGTACGATACGGGTGGCAATGACTGCTGGGATTGCGTGTTTTGGGTAGCTGCAGAGTATTTCATAGCATATTTTGAATAAATTTCTTTCTTATATTCGTCACAAAATTTCCCTCCAATAATTTGATACACGAATTGATTCATTCATCGTATTAATCATTTAAGAACGTTCACCGGACAGAGGAAAATGCCCAGAACTTTCAGCATTTTTATTTCGTTTTTCCGTAATTTACATACGTGAGTGAATTATTTGAGAGCATTTATCTGCGCCGTGTCTAAAGAATTTACATTCAAAATCTGTATTTTTCACATACGTTTCTCATGATGCTTCTAAGTTTCCGGATGGAATTCTTTGAAAATTTTAAATTTTCGGAAATCTCGACGAAAATTGCAACACCGAATGTATTCAATTGAACTAAAATTTTTTTTTAATTCAAATTATCCTACACAAGTCCGGTTTGTACACAAAATTAAATTTTTATCATCCCAAATAATTTTATTAAAATCATGAACTTTTTTTTTTTATAATTTCTAAATATGTAAGCTTTCATTGAGCTGAATAATAATTCATTTCTCGACGATCCGTATACGATAAGGATATTTAATATTTAATATTAGCCGGGAAATAGAGGGAGAACAACATCGTAAACGTAATATATGACTAAATTTGCGCTCGTAAGGGTTGACAAGGGTGAATTTATGATAATATATTTGTTTTACGCCTCCGTGATTTTCTCGGGCCACGGTGCACGTTTGACGCGCTCTGACGACTCCGTTATATACGCCAGGGCTTGCGCGATATATTATTATATACGAAGAGATGGTCAATCGTATAGGGCTTCGCGGGAACGCGCGAGCCGCTCCGTCGTACATATACGGGGAGCCTTCGATTATAATCATCGGCATCATTTTCTCGCGGTCATCGTCCGATATACCGGCAACGAAGCTCACAATTTATTTTCTTTTTCGCGATTCAAAATTCAATTTCTCTTCACGATTTGTAATATTTTTCATAATATCTACGATTAATGTATTTCTAGTATGGCATGGATCATTGATTTAATTGTTTTATATTTATTCAGTTTTTTTCACGGTTTCAGAGCTTATAATAATATTTATAGAAAAATTCATAATATATTTTAACTGTTTTCCATACATAAAAGATTATTCAGCGATCTCCCTATACGATGTACACAGTCTGCTTTCGGGAGTCGTAATTTCCGTTGGTACGTGTGAAACGTGCCGCATCGGGAATATTCTACGTACATAATATGCGAATATGAGTTAAATATATTTTTAACTCACCGAGAGTGAGAAGCGACGTGACTCCGAGCGTGACTCTAGCCGGTATAGCTTCGGGCTTTATCCAAAAAGCTATCCATGACATAACGACGATCAGGGCCGACGGTATGTAAGTGTGAAACAGATGATAGCCAAGACGCCGGCGTAGATTGAATACGATCTGTATGCAGGTGAAATTGCCGGTCGAATACTCGATTGTGCAGTCGGTCGTGTAATTGTTCGAGATATCGAGCTGGGGCAACTCAATCTCGGGATTGACGACCAATGGATCCGTCATATTCCAGATGAATACGAGATCTTGGGTCGTGTGTGACACTGATGTAGAAAAAAAAAATTATGATCATTGAATTCAGTGCAAGACCAATTGAGCCTGCTGACATGGTAGAATCAAGCCCTATGATAAAAGCCGTTGTAAAAAAAAAATATACACAAATATTTTACAGTGAAAAAATGCATTACAAAAATAAGAGAAAAATGAATAGCGGTGTCTCGCGATTCATTAAATTTTTAGTATTCAAGCGACCCTCGATGCAAGCCGTTGGAGATGAAAGTATAACAAGATTTTGCATTACGGAAAAAATTGAAAAAAAAAAAAAAAATTAATAAATACAAAGAAAGAAGCAATCGTTGGGGATGAATTCAATTTTATGTGCCATCATCTCTACCGGAAGTTTGAGGGTAAAAAATGCCTAATGGTGTAAATAAGGGATGTAACTCGCTTCGCTTGATAATCACTGTGCGCCTGCTGTGCTCGGATTATTAATGACCACGAGAACGGGGAAGGTGAGATCTGTGACTACGGTATAGCTAGCTAAATATAGAGCACCGGTATTCTTCAACGTGTTGACCCGGAGAGCATCGAGGCAAAGCGGGGTGAGCCTATAAAGTCGATATGAGTCGAAGCAAAGTGGATTATTAATGATCGAATATTCGACAACTGCCGGAGGATATCGAACAAAGGAGTAAGATACATGGCCGACTATTTTTTTTATTTCCAATTTAGTGTCTTAGTTCAGTTTTTTTTTCTTTTCTTTTTCTAATTATTTCCAATTTCGTGTTATTACATACAGCTCTCGATCATCATTGAGCATATCTGAGTGTCGTGAGGATAGGACTCGAACTTCATTGCGCAAGACAGAACCAGTGTCAATCTAAACATAAAAAAAAAAAAAATACATCCTCATGATATTCTTAATATTATTTTTTTTATCACCTTCCTTGAGCATAAAATAAATAAAACAATGACTCATGAAAAGTCTCGTTCTATTTCGTGAACAAGCGAATAAGAATTCCCAATGGATTCCCACACTATTTCCCATTTCCGTGTTGTGCACGAGACAATGCTCCCTGCTTTATTCTCTTGTTTTGGCAAAACGACTTTCAAACTTCCGAAATAACCAACGGAGGATGACTTTCCAGCTTTCGTGGGAAAAAAAACTTTTTATACCCTCCGCAGTTGCAGCTCCTTTTTACCCTCATATCCCGTGCCGTATGCAAGTTCACGAGATTCCCTTTGCGTATTTAAATCCAGTGACGTTGTATCATCGAAAGACGTATACTTGGAAAAATGTCAGGGGATGGGACGAGGAGAAAAAAAAAAAAATAATCAAGTTGCTACTCACTTTGACATGTAAAGAAGGGTCTTGTCATGATAGAGCCATAGATAGTGATTCGGTATCGACATCTCGTGGAATGTGACCTTCTTCGCGTTTTTGAAAAAACAATCGGGCCTCCATATGTTGTGGAGCCAATCGACGTCGAGTATCCTGTATTCCTCGGACATGTTCTCCGGTAGCCTGAGCCTCGAGTCACGCCAGCTTTGAGCGAGAAATATATCCGCCACGTAGGTCTACAAAACGAATATAAATTTTCGTCAAGATAAACGATCATGCTGAGGCATCGTCCCTTAAATATCCCGAATCCTCGCGAAGGGCAAGGGGGGGAGGGTGGCCGGTTCGAACGTCGATATGCGAAACAACCAGCGCCATCTGGTATTCTCGGACGAAAACTGAGAGATAAATTTCCTAAAACTACCCCTAAAGTTATTACGAATTTCCGGACGCCCCGAGGCAAGCTTGCACCGTCGCAATACAAACACAAAGTGAAACAGTATCATGGGGATGAAATTTCGAGTTTTGTTTACGAACAAACAAACTGTACATGTATTATTCCCATACTATTGTTGGTTCAGTTAATACGCTGCTGGCATAATATTTGCCAACTCCTAATTATAGTAAATAAAATCAGTATTGCTATTTTTGGTATTAATATTATTATTATTATCATAATTATGAACATACCATGGACTCTTCGTTTATGGAGTCAATGCTCAGCACCGTAACGTGAAAGTAAACGATGGTCGGTTGTCCGAGGAACTTTGGTGCTCTGTGCTTGTCGTATTGTTTCGGATTTATTGGCAGAATGTCCCTGAGGGAAAGGGACACCTCTTTTCTCCCGTATTCCTCGAGCTCGACCTCCCTGGGAACCAACGTAAACGAGGAGAAGAGAAGCTGGCATGACTTGATCGGGATTTTTTTTTTTTTTTTGCATTTCAGTGAAAAAAAGTATTTTCTTCTATTTTTTGTTTTGTTTTACGATCTTCTGTTTTGAAATCTTCCGTCCCAGTTCTCGCGTATTTGACAAAATATTTTTTTCAAATAAATGTCAGTGTTTTCTCGCTTTTACGTCGGTATTGTACTTCCGAAGCGTAAATTTTATCGTGCGCTCTCGCCTCGATCGATCATTGATTCGGTCAAACCTGCAGGTTTTCGCGTGTATTGCGGTAGGTAATGAAGAGTGAAAGTAGAAGAGTTCGGAGCTTTTCCGAATGATGTCGAAACTGACAAGTAATAAGCAGAATTATTACTTTGCGAATAAAATAATGACACGATTAATCGACCTGCCAGCTACATAAATTTCGGTGAAACGAACTATCGACGCGACAAGCTCGAAGCTTCAACCCTTATGCGGAACGATATATCTTCGAGAAGGAAGAAGGAAAGATTCTCTCGCGGAATTTCGCATTACCTCTGGCGCAATCCGTGTTTAATCGTTGCTATAAAGTCTTCGCGAAGGTATGAAAAGAAGGTCACATGAAATCAGGCGGTATAGCTTGCAGGAAGTTTTAACGGCGTATATGTCCTTATGCCGGTTAAACGACTCCAACAATACGAGAGAAGGATTGTCGAGACGAATGGATCAGGAGAGGATGCAGCAAGTTCGAAGTTAACATTGAATTTGTTCTTTTTCTCTCTCGAGCTTCTTCTTGTCATGGCCAACACTCTTGGGGATTATAAGCAATTTCGATGAAGCAGCGATATCGCGGAAGCCATAACGAAGCTGCCACTGTCTTCTTCGTGGCTTGCATACTTTCAAGTATATGTATACTACCTATTTGGGTACACATATTTATATATTAAATATCTTTGTCCCCTTCTCGTATACCATTCAAAAAAAAATTTTTCATACTCAGAAATAATAGATTTTTTTTGTAAAACTTGAAAGTGCGTTCTTCGATCGTTTCCAAAATCTAGAAAGAGAGAGAGAGAGAGAGAGAGAGGGAATCGTGATACTCGAGAGCTTGATCAATTATTTACCTTTCGATCTTGGGAAAAAAGCGGTACCCGCGCTTTCTTGCGGAAAGCCGAATTGTACGGGACGATAGGCTATCGACTTTAATATGCCACCCTTCGACCTCCGTTGAAAGTACCGGTTCGCATACTTTCTCGCTGAAACTCGAGAATTACAGAAGGAGACGGAGCATGCACGATTAAGAGAAGAAATTAACGAGAATCGCAAACAAACGAAAAAGAACGATTTTACGAGTGACCGGCCGAGTTGTGAAATTAAAAAAGAAGAGTCAATGAAAAATCAAGATTTCGAGGACTCTACAATACAGAAAAAAGAAAAAACAAAATAGTACAGAATCCTTCCTTTCTTCGTTCGTTCCCGTAATTTGCAACGGTGTTTCGGATTTTTTTTTTTGCAATTCATGCTTCTTTATCAATTAAATTATACTTTAGGATACTCACGGAAAGTGAAGAGCTGCCATATCGAACAGCGTGTAGAGATAGCAGCACAGGATAACCAGAGAGTGCCTCGTCATACCTGGAGTATACAGGTTTTTATTGAAAAAAAAAACATCACGTCTTCCCAATTGACATGATTAGGAAAAAAAAAACTCGAGTAAACTAGAGAGAACCAAACTGGCACTGGCAATATAGTGATTGAGGAAAAAAAAATCGTTGGAGGATCTTTCGTTGGAGTCGTTGAGATTAATATTCAAACATTTTTCAATTGGTCATAATACCGATCCCAATCGATATTAGTCGATAATAAATTAAATAGTTAAATATGACTTTTTCGAAGCTATCGATAATGTAATAATCGTTGTCTATCCTCAAAGTTTGAACTTTTTGAATTGTTGCAATGTTTTCTGTAATAGATAATATATATTTCTTGTTCCTCTGGTGTCAATTATTTGCCAATTGCTATCCAGCGATTGATCAACAACACGACAACAGAGGTCTTCTCACCCCAATTGGATTTTCCCGATCCTATGGCGGGTTATATAGCTTTGTGTGTCAGGATCTCCGATCGATATCCGTTCGTGGATCGCATGGAGTCTCTCGTTACTTTGCCCCGTACCTCTATTATCTCCTTATAGTTTTTGATCGATTGTACAGTATCTCTGTATGTCTGATATTGTACTGTTGTCACTGTCGTTTCTCCTGATATTTCGTGAAATACCGAAAGCCGTCGTTCCACGAACGATCCGCGAAGATCGTCGTTGTGGATTTGTCACCGTTGTGGCACAATTGATGACGATCAATGCTGATCGTCCACGTCACGTACATCTGGCAAATCGTCTGATAACACGATAACCGATTTCACTCTCACAGAGTCATAAAAAAAAAAAAAAAAACAGAAAAATGAAACCGGCAATATTCGCGAGATTCGTTTTTCACAACGTTGACGTGACCGAGACACAGTGATTCAGCGCCAGTTAGGCTAAGTATGTATATTCAATTAATACGAGTATTGGTTTTATTGAAAAAGAAAAATCACTGCATTCGTTGGATCAACATTTTCAGAACTACAATAAAAAGATTATACTTTTACTGGCTTTTTCCTACACCTCGAAGTTTTTCGACCGTTATGTTACATAAAATCACAATTGCATTGGCCGGTTGACTTTTTACGATGAACACTCGTCACTCAAAATCACCCTTGTCCTCTAGCGATCCTTTAAACTTTACTATACACGTCCATAGTCTTTTCTTTTTGTTTTTCTCTCTCTCTCTCGCTCTCTCAGCGTCGGCAGAGTTTGGTGCGAGTATCGCGTATTTATTGCCCGCACGGTGTTTCTTCGTATTTCTCGCACTCCAGCACCGGGCAACGCATGCGGGATGTTTGCCACGGCAAACCACCCTTAGGTCTCCGGCGCCTATAAGCCAATTTGCCTATCGACTAACTGATTAAGCCCTACCTACCGTCTCTATATTGCCCTTCTCCCTCGTTTCACTCGTCTCTATAATAACGACATCTCTCTCTTGCTCTCGTTACACGCTTTCTCTCTTTTCTCTTTTACTTCTCTTTTTCTCCTTTTTCTTTCATCCCTTCCCGTATTTTGCCACCCTGTCTTTTTTTTTCTTTCTCAACGATTTTATCCACAGTATATATACACACACACATACACACACACACACACACACACACACACACACACACACAAACGCGCGCTCGTTATTCTGCATATCGGGTGAAACTCTCGCCGTACAATACATGTCTGTATGGGAATGTAAATGTGTATAGATTTCTACATGTCGACTGTTGGAAACCAAAAGGACGTAACTTGTAAATTTTTCATGGGTTAAATCGTATTAGTTGCGCTCTTTTCATACGTTGCAGCGTAAGTCAAGTCAGCACACTGTATTCTATATTCCTATGCAGCTTTCTATATCCGGATATGTATAACGTAAACGTGGATAAATATATTCGTGCATGTATGCGTGCATGCACACTTTATATTTTTTCGCTCTTGTATATAGGATACAAGTGCAATCTTGGGGGCTTCCGCGTGGACGATGGGGATACACGGTCACGCCTTCAGTTCGTTAACGTCTAACGAGATTTTTCCATCGCAGAAACGAAAGTCCAAACGAAACTGTGTCCACTTGGATCTGATGCACCACATCGCGCGATTATATATTTCACGCTTCGAAATTGAATATACGATTTTTTAAATTTCTTACTTCAAGATAGCGTTCAGCGTTATAAACACTTGGTTAGATAGCAGGGTTATTTTTGCATAACGAATTAATTCTGTATCGACCGCTAATCCCTTCCGAATTATTGAAGCGAAAAATTGACAAAAAAAGGGGGGGGGGGGGATCAATTGGAGTATTATTTTCCACCGAATATTTGTAGTCATGAAACGAAATTTTTATATTTTCGTTTCATTAAAATACACTGATGAACAATTTTCGAAAACTGGAACGGTAATACTCCATCAGCGATGTGAAAAAGCGTTACACTGTTTCTCTAATGCAAATATGAATTAGTAACCTTGCTTGGGAAAGAAAAGTTAGTAGAAATCGAATTTACGTATGAATCTTCTTTTTTGCGTTTGGCAATATTGTTTTACCATATATAACTCCCCCGCTGTGCAAATACCGGTACAGGGTAAACAACGGGTGAGAGATGAGTACGAGCTTGGAAAAAAGTGAGTCACACGAAGAGAACGTATGTAGAAAAGGGATGGCGGGGAGGACGAGTAAAATCGCGCCTGTGCGTCCAAGAGGGTGGATCGGAAAATGGGCTTCGTGAGGAAGACTCTACAGGGGATGCATTTTTTTTGCACGACTACCTCCCTTCTCCGCCTCAACGAGAAAATATAGTTTTAAATCCTCATCGGCTCTTGCTGCTGAGGGGGCAAGTGGGGTTAAGCTGGCGTGGTCGCGGGGTCACGTCAAACACGATCTAAGAGGGATGCAACCCCTGGACTTTACTCATAGCTCTCTGCACGTTATGCAGTGGCTCCTTCTGGGTTATTATATGTTTGACTTGAGACAGAACGTATATAGTATGTAATTCGGTTATTCGATCATGATTAGTTCGATCCTCTTTATTTTTTATCAATCTCATCGTTGTTTGATAACTCACTCATTGTAGACTTGCAGGAAAGGTATAATCAGCAAGATCCACGTTTTTTAAAAGACAACGGAAATTTAAAGAGATTTTATTTAACTGAAAAAAAAAAATTGGTCAATTTTACATTATTGTTATCGAAAATTTTGTTTTCCACTGAGACTGAAACGTCGAGACATCGTTTGTGAGGTCGATAGCGAACTCACTTGCGCTTGAGTACGTATAGTATTTTGATGCTAAGTTCACCACGCTAAATTTCGAATTGTGGCTCGTATCACGCTCTTTTGTACTTTCCATGCCCTCGAATCTCTTGATAATAAGATCAAAAAATTTTTGATCGAAGATATTGATAAATGTAAAAGTTCTTGGACTTCACAAATGATTTATGGTGTGACAAGTCTTTTGAAGTGTAATGGGCTGTAAAGTGAAAAGGAGGAATTGGAAATGAATGAGGGATGAAAATAAATAAAAATTTTACTCCTTAAGTCACCAGAACTCATTCTCGTTTATTTACCAACGTTTCGGCAATTTAATTGTCTCTAATGATAACTTATAACAACATATTTCTTTTTCGTTTATCTTTCGCTCTTTCTTTCTTTCTCACGTTATCTATATAACTCTCTCAGCATCATTATCATACTCGTCACTATATTGCACCCTCACAACTATACTATGTATGTATATAATATATCGTACACACTTCTCGTCATCAATTTCATGCTACATTAGTGCTTGTCACACAGGTGGTTTGCGGACTCGATCGATGTTACCATATTTATACGTTCGATCGAAAGTGGACCGCGAGAACGTATCTTCCGGACGTTCTCGGATTGAGACATCTGGCTACCGATGACGTCGCATTCGTAACTCTATCATCCTTTTTGTATCTTCTCTTGTCTTTAATTCTTTATATGTATATTGTGTTTATATATATAATATATATGTATATACATAAATACATATACAAACATGTATATACATGTAGGTACAGGTATCCTCATTAATATTCGTTAATTTAGTAGGTATTTTATGTACATAAATATAGATATACGTCGTTATATACACAATCGTTATAATGGCATAATGATTTGCATTACGAAAATTCTCGAGCAGGTTACTATTTTATTGAATAACCATTAGCCAATGATTTTATGATGAAATAATTATGAATAATCGGGGTGATTAAAGGAAGGTTATATTATCGGATTGAGAATAATTATAGGAAAATTGACATTTCGTAATTAACGAAATATAAGATTTGCCGTAAAATTATTCATAATTATCTCGTCAGAAAGTTATTTGAGAAATCGTTTTACCGTAATAATCTTTGTTCACGAGAGGATTTTACGCCGGTCTTTATTTTTCACGTTCTCACAACTTATCGCTTTTCCAACGACGTATACCTCGATTGTTCTCTAAAATTCATCATACATATTCCGATATATACCAGATCGATGACACTCACAATTTGACCTATTACGATTGAGCCTTTCGGGATATTTAAGCATTAATTTTTTTTTTTTCGTTCGATTGTGCTATGTATAATGATTCTTGTCACTGGTCAACGTGTCCCGAGATACGAATGAGCATCGTTGCGGACAACGCGAGGATAAGACTGATATTCATACGTATGATATGTATGTATGATACATATGTACGATACGTAGATATGATATATCTACGTACAAATATAATATACATGTCTGAGGATCTTTACGTGGGTCATTAGCGTTTAAGGAAGTATTTCAAGCATTTTCAGCGATACGCTACTCTGTTGCATATATGTATGTATATTATCTTTAACGTTTATCTTATTATTATTAATTAGCTTTATTTATATAGTCTTATGACCGGCTTACATGTTACTCGCGTGGCTGGGGTCAGATGGTATTTTTTTTTTTCAAGAAGTAATAAAAAATATATATATATTTATCTTTATGTTTATCATATATATATGAATGGTTCATATATCGTTTTTATACGATTTACTTATTCTTTTTATCATTCGTATGCGTTTTCTCCAAACTGGCTCGTATTTCGAAAAAAAAGTCTTTATGCGAGTATATATATCGATTGACTAATGCCAAAGGGGCGTATCGGTTATGTATAAGCGTGTAGCTTATACGCCCCTACGGAATTTAACCATCGATATGTATGAATGATTGAGCTCTCGTGCAAACCACGTCGAACGAACGAAAGCGAGCTTCAAAATTGTCGGATATTTCCCGATAGGTTCCCTGCAAACAAACCAACGAGTTAAGTTTTTCTGAAAAACTTAACGAGTTCATTTGTAAGCAGGGAACCTTGAGGTAAATATCCCGATAATTTTGAAGCTCGCGTGGTATTCGGAGGATTATTTTTTCTATTCAACTTTCGGCCAATGGAATTTTGCACCATGAGACATCACGCAATTAATAGTTATACAATTCAATTTTGGATTAATTGAACATTTCCATTTACTTTCTCATCAATGGTTTCCAAAGAATTAACTCCGAATCTACTCATATTTGATTGAGATCCTTCAATTGCCACAATAAAATTCTATCTGTCAGTTCTGACACGGGGTTATCACTCGATTGGGAGATCTTTTGTTTTTCATATAGCAACTAAGAGATAAAATTATCAGAAAAATTATCAGTTTGAAACCGTGTAGATTGTACCACGTGACGTCGAATGCTGCAATTCCATTGGTCGAAATTTGGATGGAAAAAATAATCATGATATTTTTTTTTTTTTTTAAATAAGCGTAAAAAAGGTTCGACGTTGAATAGCGTGCTCTCTGTTATACAGGCTGTCGGTAATGTTATTGATTCGCATCACTAGTGGTCGGCCGATAACGTTCTTACTACTTCATCTTCCGCTTACCTGAACCCAAATCGTCGGCAAGTTATCCACAAGAAAATAACAAAAAATTCATTTCCACTCTGCTCTGTGAAATCTTTCCGAACGCTCGTTCGTTGAAGCAGAAAACGAGTATGTGAGATGAGCTTGAGGTGAAAAATTACACACGAACAGGCCGCCACGAGTGCGAGAGAGTTAGCTGAATCTGCTGTTTCCCTAGTTTTTCCGTAACGACTGACATTCCATAAAAAAAAAAAAAAAAAGAAAAGTGTCATCTTCCGATTTGTTAAAAGACGAAGAGAATGACGCTCTTCTATTGCGCCCGAAATGTAAACCATTCTTACCGACTAAGACCAGCTGTTCCATGTGTCCTTTCACCTTAATACATAGATGGCATACTAACTGTGAGAGGGAGAGGCAAGTGCGTCGAGTGTTCACTCATTTTTATTTTCCTTAATTTACTATTAACCTTCATCGTACAATGAGCGCAAAAAAAAAACGATCTCTGACCCCTGCCACTTGGTACATCGTTGAATCGACGTGGCACGTTCGCGAAAGCTTCGACCCATGCACCTCTATAGACTTATTATTCCATCGTTCGCAAAATTCATTATACCACATTGAGTGAAAAAAAAAACATTCTTATAAAAAAAAAAAAAAAAAAACCAAACACAATGAATTTCTTATTCGAGGGACTCGTTGTATCGACGATCGTGCCACCGATAAAGCTCTTTTATCAGCTGTGCTTCTGGTTTACATTCAATATATATAAGCATCGAAAAGAACTCAATCTACCGTAAATCATGAATTAAATTAATTGGCTGGCCCTCTGACGAGGACCTTGATATGTTCGATTGGAACCACCGTGTTTACATTTTTTTTTCAAATTTTCTTCGTTTTTATCAGTTTTTTTTGTCATTCGTTTTTCATGTATACGTGTTTTTGATAAAATGCGTATGGTTTTTTTTCTCTTATTAGAAACAGTGGAACAAAGTCTTGGATCAGCGTGTTTGCTTATATTAATATCAATTAGTTTCGTTATCCGTGTATATTAGAATATGACGTATATGCCGAATATCTCATTCATATTTAAATACAGATATATATATATATATATACAATATGTTGTCTGTTTCGCTGTGCTACACATTTAACGCTAAATGGATCTTTCCTAATGCCGAAACTTCGCACGGAATATCAATTATCGATTATGGGGTAACACCACTGTAAAAATCTAAAAATGCACAATTTTTTTTTGGGATGGAAGAAAAGGTAATAAGATAATAATATTTGAGGAAGTTATTAGGCACATATTTAAGTATAATATAAAAAATTATTATCAAAAAATATTCAAAAATGGCAACACTGGAGCCATTCTCCCGAGACATGGGGCACGCAGTGTCACAAATTTGAATTTGAAAAAAAGCACTTAATCTATAGATATATTAATAGCTACAGAAATACGTAGGGGATTTTCGAGAAGTTAATTTAAACATTATTTATTAACAAATAAGTGCCCTCTCTTTTGTCGAAAATTCAAAATTTTCATTCAAATACTCGCCGATTACACAAAAATCAATATTTTTAAAATCCCCTACGTATTTCTTTAGCTATAGACATGTAGATTAAGTAGTTTTTTTTCTAGATTTAAATTTGCATATGAAATTCTGCAGCACTGCGTGCCACAGAATTCATTCAGTTTCACGAGAATGGCTCCAGTGTCGCCATTTTTAAATATTTTTTGATAATAAATTTTTGTATTATACTTAAATATATGCCTAATAACTTTCTTAAATATTATTATCCTATTACCTTTTATTCCATCAAAAAAAAAAAAAATGGTGAAAACAGCGCTTTTCTTTTGTTTTTACAGTGGTGTTACCTCTTAAACAAAACGATATTAAATTTGTGATATGGCTAAAGTTCTCTGGTCAATTATCATGGCCGTTGGAAATATACTGCCAGTGAGCTGACAATCGTACGAGTCAATTATAATTAGCTGGATCCACGATGTCTCTAGTGAAATTCGGGCATGCTTTCCAAGTAGTTAAGGTCGGGCTTTGGTCAGACAGATAATTGTTTCTTTGTTTCTCTCCGCTCATGACCTTTTGAAAAACCCCGAGAGTATCGGCAAATTGTGCTTTTCCCAGTAGTCTAATTTTTGTAAGTTGAAAGCTGAAAATTTGCATTTTAAAAAAATATTATAAGCGCAACAATATTTTTTGTAATTTCATTTTTTTTTCAAAGATGAAAAATCCTGCTTTTTTTTCGGTTTCTCTTACGTGTGACACAGTCAATTAAATTTTTCGAATATAATTTCAATTATTAAAGTATTTATTGAGGCCATAAAAGCTCTGTCCAAAAAAATGATAAAATAAAAAAAAAACGAAATTGTAAAATTTATAAAGAAAAGTTGGAAGGAAAGTACAGGGGATAGGATCGTAAAAAGGCAAAGGATCCCCGAGGTTGGGGAAAAAATAATATTAAAAAATCATGGGCAAAATCTCTGAGGTTGAGGGTCTGATATGTAAGTCGAGTCAACGTGCACTGCAACATATACGAAGAGACTTGACATTGTGAACTGTAATTTTGGATCTCTTTTTCTAATTTCTCTCGAGTTTTATCTCGGTCGTGAAACGTCGAAATGTGGATCATCCTCGTACACGCACACATTTGCACTATTCGAATCACGCAATTTTGGGTGTCAGACTCATGACAGCTATCAGCCAATATAATAGATTGTAAAATACGTTGTATGATATGTTGGGCATTTAAGACTTTACCGCGAATATCGTGCGAAGCTTCTTGAAAACTCGTCATGTCTCACAGACGAAGGAAAAGAAGAAGAAGAAAAAAAAAAATATATAAACATTATTGCATATTGTAAAATCGAAGTAGCAACGATGTTTTTGTTTTTATTCTCTCATTCTCACACTTTATAAAAAAAAACTGTTGAGATCACTCTGTCAAAACTCTCGTCGATCTCACGAAGAAAAAAATCGACTATAAAATAGTGTCGTAGAAAAAACGAAATTGGAAAACGGTGCCAATTAGACACTATACAGTATAACGTCGAGAGAGAGAGAGAGAGAGAGAGAGAAATGTACGAACTCTCAAAAATACTGTAGCGAATCAATGTCATACAATATGAAAAAAAACGACAAGTTGTAATAAAAAAAACATAAGCTCTCACGTGTTCCCACCCCCCTCCATTTTTTCCCTTCATCAATTGCCGTTTTTCATCCCTTGCATCTACAACCACCCTCCCCTCTTTATTTCTCGACTGCCTCGTGCTTATTCGATATTCCGGTTCCCTCTCGACACCGTCTCCCGTCGATCTCGTTTGTGCATACACGAACCGATATATATATATATATATATATATATATATATATGTATATGTATATATATTAGGGTGGCCCTTAATATCGGTAAAAAAATTTTTTTTTTGTCTTACCCCCTAAATCGATTCGAAATATTAAAAAATGATTTTTAAGACTGATATCCGCCCTTAATTTTAATATTAACAGGTGCCTCAAAGGCCCTTAAACCGCTTGACTGGTGGAAATTTCGGGTAGAGAAAACTTTACTTACTATCAACTTGAAATTTGGTATCCGGGGGTTTTCTGGGTCGCTGAGTACGAATCCGCACTCAAAATTCAGAAATTCAAGATGGTGGATCCAATATGGCGGATCGAAAATGCAAAAAGACATTTGACGAGAGCAAAAGTTAGTACTCGAGGGTTTTCGGGGTTGCTGATCACGAATCTGCACTCCAAATTTAGAAATTCAAGATGGCGGATCCAATATGGCGGACCAAAAATGCAAAAAGACATTTGACGAGAGTGAACGTTGGTGCTCAGGGGTTTTCGGGGTCGCTGATTACGAATGTGCCCTCTAAATTTAGAAATTGAAGATGGTAAATCCAATATGGCGGATTGAAAATCCGAAAAGTCGTTTGATGCGAACGATAATTAGTGCTCGTAATCAGCGACCCCGAAAACCCCCGAGTACCAACTTTTGCTCTCGTCAAATGTCTTTTTGCATTTTTGATCCGCCATCTTGAATTTCTAAATTTGGAGTGCAGATTCGTGATCAGCGACCCCGAAAACCCTCGAGTACTAACTTTTGCTCTCGTCAAATGTCTTTTTGCATTTTCGATCCGCCATCTTGAATTTCTGAATTTTGAGTGCGGATTCGTACTCAGCGACCCAGAAAACCCCCGGATACCAAATTTCAAGTTGATAGTAAGTAAAGTTTTGTCTACCCGAAATTTCCACCAGTCAAGCGGTTTAAGGGCCTTTGAGGCACCTGTTAATATTAAAATTAAGGGCGGATATCAGTCTTAAAAATCATTTTTTAATATTTCGAATCGATTTAGGGGGTAAGACAAAAAAAAAATTTTTTTACCGATATTAAGGGCCACCCTAATATATATACATATATATATATATCCGAAAAACAACCGAATGAGCGACTAATTCGCTCGTTTGTTTCGCAAACCGTTCTCGCCTTTTATACTATATATATAGCCTCTCTGCGCTATATCGATTCGTAATTCGATGTACCCTTCTCCTTTACGCTCACTCACAGACTGTTTCTCTTCTCTCGCTTCCGCAATCCTTTATCCTTTTCGCGCAACCGGACGCAAACGCCAGTCGATAACGATCGTCATTGCTCCATACATATTCGTATGTATATGTATAAATATACATATGCGCTCCACGGACTTCTCTCTCGATGTGTCGATAACCACGACCCGTTAATTCTCGCCAGTCATAAAAATTTCAATTCTCACATTCGAAACGAACTCTCTCGATTCGGATCCTCCTTCACCACCCTCTCTCTCTCTCTCTCTCTCTCTCTCTCTCTCTCTCTCTCTCTCTCGTGACCCACACTTGAAACTCGCCCGTTCAGCCTGCAGTTGAATAATTTCCAACATTCGCTCTTTACCGTTCGGTGAATAACTACGCTCGTGGTATGGATAAAATGTGTGTGTGTTTTTTTTTTTTTTTTTTTAAATTGGCATATAAAATATCAAACGAGGCTGCAAATTGTTGAACGATTTATCCCGAGGATGAGAAGGTCTATTTTTTTTTAGAGTTTAATATCAAGCTGGTATAATTATTCCAATCGATAGTTCTCGATTCATTAAACTTCGAGCTCGTTTGCGGTCTCACGCAGCGTAATATAACGTTGCGTCAGGAGTTTACCAGGCACATCGCTTGCGTAGACTTTGGTTGGTTCGAATATCTTAACGAATCAGAATGATTATAAAGTTTCATGGTTGAATTTTCATTTTTATCTTGTAAACAAATTTTCAATAATTTTCCATTCGATCAAAACGGGAGATTGTGAAAGAGCAGCATGCTTAAAATTTTCTAATTACTCGATCAATTAATTTATTGAGTATGCAATTAATATGTACTGATATTCATCAAAAATATAATTAGAATATTAAAAAAAAAATACACTCGTTCGTTTTAGTTGCCTCGTTTCATAATTTTATAGAATCAAAATTATATTAAAAAAAAAAAAAAATAGATTGAACGATAGTAAATTCGAATAATTTCAGTTTCATGGTCGTCTCAAAGTTGATCCGTTCATCGAAGCACAGCGAGTCGGTTAAATTTATAATCTAACGAGTTGTTTATAGTTGGTAGTACGTTTTTTTTTTTTTTTTTTTTTCGTTACATACATTCTTACTCTCGTTTTTTCTCATTCGCATACTAATAATGTACATAATATTATGCGTACTATACGAGAGTCGGGTGCGTTCACGTGAACACTTTTTCGCATGTTTGCTTCCCGTCATACGATGCATATACATAATTGTTCGGACCGATACGTTCTATGATGAGAGTTGAAGAACTAAGGAGAATTGACGGTCGCATGAGCGACGTGCCTCTCGCCACCATGTCGTAAACTTCGTGCATTATTGCTTTTCCAATATAGCTGCGGCACATCGCACAAAACACACACGCGCACACACACACACACATACATCAAGCATGGTATAGTAATGCCAGTAAATTAGACTGCATGCAGTCGTAATAAAGAATTACGTATGGGAAAATTTAAAGTAAAATTATCCTGTCGTTGATTCTCAGAACTGTTTTTTTTTTTTTTTTCGATTGGTATAACGGATACGACGTCCCCCAAAAAAAAAAAAAAAACTATGCTACGAAAATTTTCATATTTTTTTTAAAACTTTGCTCCGGTGGTTATCGAAAAAAGTGTCAAATTGACAATCGCTCAAAATTTTTTCATCGTTTGCACTGCAAGTTCGTGTTTAAAAAGAAAAAAATATATATATCGCCGGGACGTTCGCAACTCTTTGTAATAAATTTTGAGCTTGCAATTTTCGATAAGAAATGCAGCTGTAATTGT
The DNA here is from genome assembly GCA_963564615.1 of Rhorus exstirpatorius. Lineage (NCBI taxonomy): Eukaryota > Metazoa > Arthropoda > Insecta > Hymenoptera > Ichneumonidae > Rhorus > Rhorus exstirpatorius. The sequence continues at coordinate 10,380,161 of OY751316.1, forward strand.
TACAAAAAAAAAAAAAAAAAAGAAAAGAGAGAGAAATGGAGCAATAGATCTTTGTAAGTTTATACGTGGATCGATTCGACGGAGATAGCCCGTCGATGTATCGATAGGACAGGCGAGTGAGACGGCTGACCTGACACCGCGATAATGTCTGACCGATTCGGGTACGTTCTCCTTATAGGACGTCGACGAGTCATTGCGGCGTGCGGTTCTTGCCGGTTTTCCATCACACGCTTCTCCATACAGAGCTCTATAATACGTGAGTTACATGCTTGCATTATGCATTCACAACACGTAACGTTGGTGCAGCTCGCGCGTTATCGATGGTCCACTCGAGAAAAGCTCGTAAAAATTCGAGGACTCTGAGCTCGTTTCCTCTCTTTTCTTCCTTTTTTTTTTTCCCCCCTCTTCTTTCTAAGGCTTTTCAGTTTCTACTCGTTTTTCATCGAAGTCTCGTAAATTCAGGAGTCATGGTTTCGTTGATAACGGAGGAAGTGAAATTATAACGGAACGAAAAAAAAAAAAAAAAAAAAATTGCAATGACATATTTATATTGTCATTATTTTATGAATGGCAATGCGACGGATAATCTTGATGGATATGAGGAAACTATAAGGAGAGAATAAGTAATACCGATCACGGAGGATCTTGAGCACTCGATTGCCATTCCACTTTTTTTTTCTCACCAAATTTCGAGCTTTTTCGCGATTCGGTCCACGTGAACGCACGCGCGATCTCGATAAATCGCAGTTCACGATCAACAATTTTTTTTTGCCCTAAATTTATAGGTTTTTTTTTTTTTTACACAGCTCTCAAAGTCACATTATATCGTATAATATACAAACGATATATTCTAATAGATATATTTAACTTTTTCGTGGACGCCGAGAACGATCCGTGGTCACGAGCGTTGTACGCTCCTTTGTATAATATTTATAGCTCTATTGTGATAATGAATAATGAGTGACCGAGTCGTTCGCGGCAATACCGCGATTATCGCGCTTTATTAATTTATTTTTCTCTTTTTTTTTTTATCCTCCATATTGTTGGTTTATTCGATCTACTTATGGCGTACGTATTGTGGCTATTACTGGACATTGGAGTTGGAGGAAACAATTTTTAAGCTTCAAAGTTTCCCCCACACGAGCGTTGTATCGTTCATACGGAGATAAGTGTCCATATTCTTCTCTCTCTCTCTATCTCGTTCTCTCTCGTTCCTATCGCGTCTCTTAATTCGTCTAATAATTCTACCTATTATTCATACGTTCTTTTCGTTCATCGATCGACACATTGAAAAAATATGTAGAAGAAAAGAAAAAAAAAAAAAAAGTTTTCAACTCCAGAACAGAATCACGTTCCACGATCCTCGTCCCCATTTCGTTTTGTGAACGACGAACATGTGAAAGTTTCATCTTGGGAATGTTTGTAAATTTCGAAAAATCTTTCATTTGCCGCACGAGAACTCCTACAATCCCGTAAAAATTTCATTCCCTTTAATTCCACGCGCAGTACTGCCTGGATGCGCGTCCGTTAATATCAAAACGAAATTCCTTCAAACTATTTATGGGGGGAAAGGAAAAAAAAAAACATGGATAAAGGAGCGAAATTAAAGCAACTTCTTCGATTAATAAAGTGTCGATACTTAGCCATGTGCTGCATCAGAAAGATTCCGACTGTTTGTACGAAGTGAGGATGGCTGTAATGTCCAGCGGCAAGTTCATTGCGATAAGGATTGCGATGAGGATATTCTTCTTGGGACACAAAAAAAAAAAAAAAAAATATCGCCTGCCCACTCTTCCATCGCTACAAAATTCAAGAGGGCCAACATTTTTCACATGTATCGCGGAAAAGCTGGCAAAATAGTCGTTTAGATTTCTTCGAGTAAAAAAAAAATCACGAAAACCTGGGATGCGTAGAGTATAATGAAAAATAAAGTAAGAAAAAAAAAGTGCATATTGTTGACGTTTCGCGAGATCGAACACAATTCACCTCGCCCTCAGAAAAATCTCTCCGAATCTCTGCAGACTCCTTTAATCTGAAGCTGCAAGGGCGCAAAAAATCAACCAACTTTCTTCACGATTTCGTTCACGCGATAAAAAAAAAAAAAATAAATAAATGAATAAAAAAAACCGCAACGAGCCCGTGTCGAAAGATCAGAAGAGAAAAAAGGAAGAGAGAAAGACAGAGAGAGAGAGAGAGAGAGAGAGATAATGAAGAAGAGAGAAGAGCCGCTTCCCTCAAAATGTTGGCTTGGATGTATCGAGAGTTTCACGATAACGAAGTTCGTGAGGGTAAAAGATTGGCGTTACGCGAAAACAACGCAGATAAGAGAAACACAAGGTTGGTGGCTCTCGAGAAAACAGATGTGTGAGAGAGTTTTGGCGCCGATGCGAGACACGGATGGGCGCAGGAAGATGTGGCCGACAAACGCGGACGACCAGAGGCCAAAGAATATATAGCATCGGGGAGGGATGAAAAAAAAAAAAAAAAAAAAACCCCGGCAGTGAGGTGTATAGATGAGGCTGTGTCGGGTGCCATGATGGGATATTCGAGGGTGAAGATATTCCCCGTGGAAGAATGGCGCGCGTGCGAAAGTAATTTCCGTAACGATTGTGGGGTGGATTCAACGATATTCAGAGGGCGGTGAAAGCCACGACCAATATGTATAGGGAAGACCGGGGCAAAGTGGGCACCTTAGCCGAAAATCGGAGAAAAAAAAACATTTCATTTCAAAAGTAGTTTTTCTTCCAAAAATTATAGTTCCCAAAGAAAATTTTCCTTTTTCGAAAAAAAAAAAAAATCCAAAATCTTTTTTTCCAAAAAAAAAAGTATTTTTCCCTTGAAAGGCTTTTTTCTTCGATAAAATTTCTTTAAAAGTTTTTTGAGAAATCAGTCGTCTCATGCGATGATTTGCTAAATTTGTATGACTTCTGAATAAATAGCATCTCCTTTACAGGTGAGACACCTCCAGTGTTTAACTTGTCAGCTGAAAATGTAAAATCAGGGAAAAATGAGCACTGCGAAGCTAAAAATGATATTATGGTCAAAGTAGGAGTAAGCAATATGACTAAAAAGAAGGAAGTTTTTTCGAATAAAATCAAGGGAACGAACCCAAAATTTTTCACTCATAGCTCACAGAATCGGCGCCATTTTAAAGTTCAGGAATGAAGGAGCTCCATCAACGATGAAATGCTATTTGTTAGTAGTCACGGATTAACGATTCATCATTTATAACCACTCATTTCTCAAAAGACTTTTCAAGAAAACAATTTTTTTAAAAATGGTTTGTTAAAAAAGTAAAAAAAAAAAAATTTCAATTTCCGACTGAGGTGATCACTTTTCCCCGCTGCCCACTTGCCCCGGTCTCCCCCTACATCTATACATCGTTCTTTCTCACTGACTTTTTTTCTTATCCTCTCACTCTGTGTCCTTCCCCGAGAGTAACGCGTTTCTTCTCGGGGGGTTGTTTGCTCTCCCATCGTTTTTTTTTTTTTTTTTTTTTTATTCCCGCAATGATTCTCTCCTGTAGTGTCGAGAACGAAGCGCTGGCTTCTATTGCTTTGATATGCTGATCCTTCGATACATGTTTCCTCACTCTAAGAATTTGAGTTACGAATTTTGCTCGAATTTCGTTACGGGAAAAAAAAAGTATGAAAAAAAAGGTCGAAAAGTTTTGTTACATAAATCTCAAGGATACGTTCAATTGTAAATGGAAATATGACGAATGAAATTTATTAATTTCCGAAATCAGCCGAATTTATGTGCATTCAATTTTCAGATATGTTTGAAAATAGAAAAATATCTTCAAATCAATTTGAAGATCCAGAGCTGTCTGCAGCAATTCTATATTTATAATCTCAATGGATGATAAAAAAAATTTTTGCTCTTCGAATACGCATATGGAAACGTAATTATTAATTATTTGGATTCCGTGTGTACACTCATATTTGAAAATTGAAAGAAAAAAAAAAAACAAAATTCATCGTGACAACTGAATTGTCGAAAAGCTAAGCATCCAAATTTTCGAACACTTGGAAAAAGCTACGGAATCAATAAATTGTTTTTATCGGAGTGGAGCATTTTACGAATTCTCTTCAAAAAATTTAATCAGTGAAAGAAATTAAATGGAAAGAAGCAACTTCGAGCCTAGTGAGAAAATGATAAGGATTATATTTTGGTAATAAATGGTGAGGGCTGAAGTTTTGGAGAAAACTCGAAATTATTTGTAATGAATTGGGCCAAGTGTAACCGCGACGAGATCAAGAAGACTCGGATCGGAGAACGTGTGTCAAATGGTATCCTATATATCTTTCCTAAACCCCTTTCTGATTCATTAATTATCCATTATTCATCAGCATACGAATCGATTCACGCATACACACACCACACACACACACATTAACGATCTCCTAGGGCCATATTGTTTTGTTTTTTCAATTGTATTATATCTGTAATAGTATACGTAGCCTGGGCTCAATTCTTAAGCTTACGTTACTCCCACTCGTATTAACCTATTCGTTTCACCTCATTCGCAATAGTACACAGGATACAGTACTATTGCAATAGTGTTCTAGTACATACATAATTTTTTTGTTCTTCTTTTGTTCCAACGTCTACGATCGTTATCGAAGTCATAGAGCTCCGCGACGTTGCAGTCCCTGTCACGAGACCGAGCTGAGCTGAGATACTCGAATATTTTGATTCATGCTTGACAATAAAATCCTGGTACGGGATATCAGGCACGCCATTGAGCTGAATAGAACGAGTAGCCAGGACGATTTCATCGTTACACCGGCGTAACTGCCCTGCGGCAGTTTGACCTCGACCTCGGCCATCTTGAATATCGACAGCAACGGATGCGTGTGTACCTCCTGATGCCTGCCGTTTATCTTGTCACTGAGATCCTGCAGCATACCGCTGCATTGTTCCTGCAAACATACAGAACCGAGGAAACTCGTTTATGTGTCTCGACAATGAGAATTGCTTCACTCTATGCTTGTCTTGACGTAATAATACGGATACATGCTGTTATACACATTTTGATCAACAGAGAGATATGACGAAAAGAGATGTATAATTCAATGATTTGTTGACATAGATTAATACGAAGATATGTCAAATAGAACGATAAAACTTGTTTTGAGTTTGAGCACTGCAACTGGCAGAACGTTTGAACGAATTTACGTACAAAGATAGACTTGGAATAGTATATAATTTCTATAAAAGCCTGGACACAACGGAGAAGTCCCTTCAACTACTTCTGATCCTTGAAATATTGTCATCTCATCTGTCTTATGAAGCCATGGGATCGATTAATTGTTTTATCGAGAGACAACGATCGAGGACACGCCATAAAAGAATGAAATTCTATAGTAGATATGGGTGAAAACACACATATCTACATAATATTATATATATACATGTATAAATAATAAATACATAATATAATACATAATAAATACATAATAAATACATAATAAATACATAATATAATACATAATATGTATACATATTATGTATGTATTGATAGATGGAAATTCCATGGGTCAGGTTCTCTCCTCAATTTGTAATCTCTCGCGAGATATTGTCAAGGTTCGTTCGGACTTAACGAACGACGCCCGGATGTAGATCACCGGACAGAAGCCTCGAGGGCTAACTCCGGGTAGGGTCTAAGCGTGAGCTTGTATGGTAGATGGGATTGAGAGAGGCGCGCATATCGATTTCCATTATTTCGCCTCCTGGCTGACGTCGAGAGAGATAGACATCGAGAATTGAACATCGTGCAACAACTCTCTCTCTCTTTCTCTCTCTCTCTCTCTCTCGCTTTCCCACTCTCTTGTCTTCGTCTCCTTCTTGTTTCACGAGTCTGTTACCGAAATTACCCTCGGCTCGTTGAATCTTTAATTTCCGGTGGCACGTGACGCAGACGGAGAAACGCGAGAGGCGACGAGCCGGTATGATTTCCTTTTTCCTCTCTTTCATTCATCATTGATTCTTTTTTATCTTTTTTTTCTACCATTTCAATTTCTCTCTTTCTCTCTCTATCTCTCTCTCTCTCTCTTTTTCTCTGTCCAAAACTCAGCGCGTACTGGGCCGAAAGGGAAGAGGAGAGTTATAATTATGAAATGATGGGAACGAAGGGAGAGACATATAGAGGAGATCCGCGTTGACTCTTCCGGGCCAGACGGTCTAGAATTCACGTGGCAAGGGCTCTTTTTGATTTTTTTTTCCACGCTTCAACAGTATGCGCTGGGGCCAATTTATTAATAGTGCATCTATTTAAAGACGGTATATCAATTCATATTCCTGTATTTTCATTAATTATTTCATAGAGTCAATCGAAGTTCTATAGGTACTGAAAACAAAAATCGCAATAGAGAATAAAAAATGGATGTCTTTGATATTTTGTATTTTCGTCGATTCAAGCTGTAACCCTGCCTTCGGTCTAATGCACCAAAGTGCATTGAAAAAAAAAAAAAAAACGTAAAATAAACAACAAAAATGTAGACAGACAAGAGCTTATCAATTGGTGCGGACGAGGCTTTTGATTTGCCTCAACTATCACGTTGAGATACGTCAGTGAAAAATGCTATATATTTGAACGAGTTTTTTAGAAACTTCCCCTTTCCTTTTTTTATTTTTATTATTTATTTTTGTGCTAACGGACTCAACGCCAAATCGAAGCGCCTGTCGGCGTATCTGCAGTGATTCTGTTTTGGATTCACTCAATCGAATTGGGTCATTCAGTGGAGTGAGCTGAAATTCGGGACTGCTGATGCCTTTCGCTCTCTCTCTCTCTCTTCTCTCTCTCTCTCTCTCTCTCTCTCTCTCTCTCTCTCTCTCTCTCTCTCTCTCTCTCTCTCTCTCTCTCTCTCTCTCTCTCTCTCTCTCTCTCACTGTATATAGTGTGTACGTGAATCTCTTTTTTTGCCATACTCCGAAACGATGAGAGAATTTGGGTTGGGTGCGCTTACCGAAAATCCTCTGCGAATGGAGATGAAATGAAAAATGAACGATACGACGACGTCTGTTCGCCCATTGAGCTCAACCTGTTTGTCTATTAAATTGAATCGTGCGCGTTCAAATTGAAATTGACGTATTGTTTGCTGATTATTGTTTAAATTTTTATTAATTATGAAAAAGATTATGTGTGATTTATAATATCTTCTTAGATATATATTTTTTATATATTCCAAATATATGTGAAATATATTTTATAAGAATCTATTTGAAATATATATAATTCGCATGCAATATTGAAAAATATAAATAATGTATATTTCTGCGGAAAAATCTTACATAATAACGGGAATATTTTTGTGCGTTTGGAACTTTTGAAGGATCAATGTATGGTGTGTGAAGTAATTAAATTATTATATAAAATTTTTTGGGGGTCACATGACATGGTCGAATATTGATATGCCGAATCGTTATTTGAAGGAAAATAAAAATCACAATCCAATGCTTTTCGGTCAAACGACGATCTCGCAGTTATTAATTTTTGGTGAAATAATGTGATCCCAACTATGCAGATGTTCCTTACATTTTTTTGTGTATTTTCTAGTGCAATCAAAGTTGATCTAAATAATGCCCTATAAATAGATCGGAACCCCTGCTATTGGTGCCGTATTGGTTCCCTTATTTCCGCGCATGCGGGCAAAGGGCTCTCAATGATAATTAATTTTATTACCCATTTTCTCTCTCTCTCTTTTTCTCTTCCTTTCCGGGTCCTGCTAATTGTACCGAGCTCAGGATTTCTCCTCCTGTGATGCAGGTAATTACTAACCCCCTTTCTTCACGTTAGAGTCATTCTCTAATGATACCTGCATTGCACACGAGTCCACGTGGTCAGTCGGGAGTGCGCTTGGAAAATATTAGCTGCGTAAATCATGCCTCGTATATGTGTGTTACAAAAATCAATCAACATTTTCTTTTTGTTTCTCTGCTGTTCTGAATTTTTTTTTTTCCTCAAATCTTTTTCCCTCTCTCGAACACACTGTAGGCAGAGAAATGAATCGGCTTCGTAAAAGAGGAAAGCGAAGAGAGAGAGAGAGAGAGAGAGAGAGAGAGAGAAAGGGAGAGAGAGAGAGAGAGAGAGAGAGAGAAACGGATAGGCCGTAGGGAGAAGAGTTAGTTTTTTTTTTACATCGACCTGCTCTCTCGCTGGCCTGACACGAAATGGAGAGAATCACGTGTAACCGTGAGGTCTTGACTCCAAAAGTAAATTATCCAATATTCTTTTTTCTCCGGTATTTTTTTTTTTTTTATATTCGTTCATTTATTTTTAAAACGTAATCAATTTTTTTTTTTTTCGTAATTACGAGCTTTTTCTTGGACTACACTTTTGTATTTTTATCCCGGCGAGTTATCGAGTTATCATGTATCGGGCCGTAATTTCGATTTCAATCGTTTTCTGTACACTCTTTCCTATGAGCCTTATATATATCTATAGCGTTGTCCAATTCCAAGATGAAAATAAAACCACGATCTGTGCCTCTTTCGAGCTGAGTCTGACCGTAATAATAGCTGTACCACTTATCCTCGTGCTCTCGACAGTTTTCTCTGCAATAATAAAAAATAACAAAAAAAAAAAAAGCGCTGCGGAAAAATACAAATATGTTGGTATTAGTTCGGGAGGCATTTTTTTATTTGTCTTAACTGTCCGCCTGACTTGCTTATTGCATTTTCACGGTGGCCTTTTGCCCTGAATCAACGTTGGAAAATTTTTCGCTGCAATATTGCGCGTCGAATAGCGAGTAAAGTAGATACTGTCTGTGTTCAATCAGACGGCGAGAGAGATGAAATTTGCGTACAAAGCCAGCAATCGGGTAGATATGATGTGAGGGTTGAAAAAAAACGTTGATTAGCAAGACTTCGTGAATACTGAAACACCAATTAGTCAAATTATATGGGATATTTCACGTCGAATGATACGATTATCAGCACAAGGATCAGCTATTTTGACACTTCCTCGGATAATGCACTGCAATTGATTGCGGTGCATTATTGCGTATGCAGAGAAAGAAAAGTAATACTTGAATCAAGTTTAGGTATTCGTACATGAAACTAATACATCCGTATATTTATAAAACTTATGCGTATTCACTAAGCTTCCTCTATGAGAAAGCAACGTGCATGTTTAAATCTGCATTTTTCTTTCCTGGATCATCAAGACGAGGATAACTGAGTAGTCGGTCGTTAGTAAATGCGTGAAAAATAGGAGAAAAATGACACGAGAGAATTATCAATTAAGAGAGGAGATGAGGAAACATCGAGGTGGCACTTTCGTCGTATGAATAACGAGATTAAATAACTTAACGCAATCCTATGTAGCTCAAGCCCGTTGGCCTCATGGCTCATGGCAATGCCACACATTTAGAAAAAAAGTTATAGAAGGGCTAGGAAACGTGCGAGACTGTCTACGACACGGCACAAGCACGGGTTTTCCAGAGATTTCAGAAGTCATGCTCATATTCCTCGGGCTGCCTGGGGGACTCCGAGAAAAGGGGACCAATGGAGCAAGCTCACAGCGTAGAAACCGAGAGGGGACACCATTACCTCGGAGCTAGATAGACGATTTATACCAAGGACGAAGGGATTCCTACGCTGAGTGAGAATCCCTTATTAATAGTCGACTAATTGGATATCTTCCGACGGACAGAGAAGAGGTCGAGCAGACCCGAGATCGCGTCAACGTGTTACGCCAAGGGCCGAGAGGACAGGGGGAACTCGGTGAACGCGAAAATCGCTTTTCCTTCAGACCTCTCTCTCTCTCTCTCTCTCTCTCTCTCTCTCTCGCTCTCTCTCTTTCGCTCTCTCCCTCTCTCTCGCTCTCTCTCTCTCTCGCTCTCTCTCTCTCGCTCTCTCTCTTTCGCTCTCTCCCTCTCTCTCGCTCTCTCTCTCTCTCGCTCTCTCTCTTTCGCTCTCTCCCTCTCTCTCTCTCGCTCTCTCTCTTTCTCGCTCTCTCTCTCTCTCTCTCTCTCTTTCTCTCTGTGAGAGTGATCCTCACTGAGGCATGAGATTGACGGAATGGCTTGTAAAGTAATTATACCCTGTGAAGCATATTCCTCGAATGTTATCATGGTGCACTAATTTTTTTAATGAAGTGGATCAGCAAAATACTGTATATGGTGGAAAAAAAACTTTTTTTGTTTCTCCCCTTAGACGGAATAACTCACAAGGAAGGTATCCCAGGTCGATCTCTCCGATTTTGATCTAACTCATATATGTTGTAGTACATTGAAAACTAAGCGACACGTATTTTTTTTTATCTGCCATTAAACACTTTAAGGGGGTGAAACCACCCTCCAAAGTAAGGCATGTCAAGGGGCCATTTGGCAGTTGCACCCACAAGGACATAATATTTTTTAACCAATCCAACTGCAAAAGTTTTCTCATAATGAGAAACGAAAGATGTAATTTTCTCGATAAAAAAAAAAAAAAAACAAGGGGTGAGCCACCCCTAAATATTATTACATTAATGCCAAAAATGGGCAAATTCAAGTAAAAAAATCTGAAAAAAATATATATTACGTATGAACACAAAATAAAATTGACGTGTTTTTGGATTTTCCCGAAAAAAAAAAATTGGCCGGGGTAACTACCCCTGAATGCTGTTTATCTTGCGTGTATGCGAAAAATCGTCAAATTCAAGTTTAAAAATCTAAAAAAATGTATATTGCGGATAAACACGAAATAATATTGCCTTGTTTTTGGATCTTCCCGAAAAAAAATATTGGCCGGGGTAACTACCCCTAAACGCTGTTTATCTTGCCTGTACGTGAAAAATGGTCAAATTCAAGTCTAAAAATCTGAAAAAAATGTATATTGCGTATAAACACGAAATAATATTGCCTTGTTTTTGGATCTTCCCGAAAAAAAATATTGGCCGGGGTAACTACCCCTAAACACTGTTTATCTTGCCTGTACGTGAAAAATGGTCAAATTCAAGTCTAAAAATCTGAAAAAATGTATATTGCATATGAACACGAAAGAATATTGCCTTGTTTTTGGATCTTCCCGAAAAAAAATATTGGCCGGGGTAACTACCCCTGAACGCTGTTTATCTTGCGTGTATGCGAAAAATGGTCTAATTCAAGTCTAAAAATCAGAAAAAAATGTATATTGCATATGAACACGAAAGAATATTGGCTTGTTTTTGGATCTTCCCGAAAACAAATATTGGCCGGGGTAACTACCCCTGAACGATGTTTATCTTGCGTGTATGCAAAAAATGGTCAAATTCGAGTCTAAAAATGAAAAAAAATGTACATTGCGTATAAATACAAAAGAATATTGACTTGTTTTTGGATTTTCCCGAAAAAAAATATTGGCTGGGGTAACTACCCCCGAACGCTTTTTATCTTGTGTGTATGCGAAAAATGGTCAAATCAACTCTAAACATCTGAAAAAAATAGATTGCGTATGAACCCAAAGGAAATTCGACGTATCTTTGGTTTTTCCCGAAAAAAAATATTGGGCGGGGTAACTACCCCTAAATGCTTTGAATTGTTAACGTTTGTTTGTTTTCTCACGATATCATCAAATGCTTAAACAAAAAAATCATCGGGAACAAAGACAAGGTAATTTTTCGAATGAAGTTTAATACGTTTTATTGGTGTAATTTATCGTTACGAAAATGATAAACCAAAAATTATTAATTTTCGAATATTGAACAATAGGGATAATCGTCGAAAAAGTGTTTCAAGCAGAAGGATTTTTTACACCATGAACATCGAATAACAGCAACGTTTGTGCAGCCTTCGATTTCGACGTCTGCCTTGCAGATTCAGTATTTTGTATAAAATTAAATTCCTCACGATCACCTTTGAAACGTGTACGTAGAGTAAAAACCGCCCGAATGAATTTTGTTCATCGGGGGTAGTTGCCCCGGCCAATATTTTTTTTTCGGGAAGATCCAAAACAAGTCAATATTATTTCGTGTTAATACGCAACATACATTTTTTCAGATTTTTAGACTTGAATTTGACCATTTTTCGCGTACACGCAAGATAAACAGCGTTCAGGGGTAGTTACCCCGGCCAATATTTTTTTTCGGGAAGATCCAAAGCAAGTCAATATTATTTCGTGTTAATACGCAACATACATTTTTTCAGATTTTTAGACTTGAATTAGACCATTTTTCGCATACACGCAAGATAAACAGCGTTCAGGGGTAGTTACCCCGGCCAATATTTTTTTTCGGGAAGATCCAAAAACAAGGCAATATTCTTTCGTGTACATATGCAATATACATTTTTTTCAGATTTTTGGACTTGAATTTGACCATTTTTCACGTACAGGCAAGATAAACAGCGTTTAGGGGTAGTTACCCCGGCCAATATTTTTTTTCGGGAAGATCCAAAAACAAGGCAATATTATTTCGTGTTTATACGCAATATACATTTTTTCAGATTTTTAAACTTGAATTTGACGATTTTTCGCATACACGCAAGATAAACAGCATTCAGGGGTAGTTACCCCGGCCAATTTTTTTTTTTCGGGAAAATCCAAAAACACGTCAATTTTATTTTGTGTTCATACGTAATATATATTTTTTTCAGATTTTTTTACTTGAATTTGCCCATTTTTGGCATTAATGTAATAATATTTAGGGGTGGCTCACCCCCTTGTTTTTTTTTTTTTTATCGAGAAAATTACATTTTTCGTTTCTCATTATGAGAAAACTTTTGCAGTTGGATTGGTTAAAAAATATTATGTCCTTGTGGGTGAAACTGCCAAATGGCCCCTTGACATGCCTTACTTTGGAGGGTGGTTTCACCCTCTTAAAGTGTTTAATGGCAGATAAAAAAAAATACGTGTCGCTTAGTTTTCAATGTACTACAACATATATGCGTTAGATCAAAATCGGCGAGATCGACCTGGGATACCTTCCTTGTCAGTCACGCTTGACATCACTCTTTCTAAAAAAATGCTGCATTTTATAAAATGAAATTTTCTACCACGTAATAAAATTTTTTTATTTCCTCATGGTCATTATTAACCACTGATGGAACAAGGAAGAGTGTTATACGTTTAACTTTAACATGAAGTGACTTACTAATGAGTGCGTGACAATGATACGCGTGAGCTATTGCGTGAATAAAAAAATTACTCTTTAACGAAAAAGTAGTTGAAATTGTGCAAGGGAGTTTTCTTGAAACTTTTAATTAATAATTTTCGGAATTTCGTGATATTTTGTGGCGTAACAAAACACAAAGAATAAAACAAAAAGAAACTACCTTGAACGCAAGCTCCCTGAACTTTCAATATAAATTCATCACCTGCAATAGTCAGAGCCCACAGAGTTAAATGAACGTGGGATGATGCTACGCTGTATTTCCCAATGAAGCAATAATAGCATGGAATAATTGACCGACTTCAAAAGTTAAGAGCATGATACTGCAGTTTTACCTGTAATACAACAAAAGCTGAGCCTTTCTTTCGAGTTACGAGAAATAATTAAGTATTTTTTCTCACACTATATCACAGCGAGTTGACTAATTCACGACGTAATAATAATCCAGGCAACGTTATTTGGCTTTCACTCGGACCCCTTTTTGTACAGGAACTTTTCTCTCTCTCTCTCTCTCTCTCTCTCTCGCTCCTTCTCCATTTCAAGACGGAAATTCCCGTCGGCGCGACACGATTCGTGGCGAAGTAGCTCGGCAAGAACGGATAACGATTAACAGGGACTTAAGATTAGTATCTCGTTTCTCGTTCATGCCGTGTAAATTTTACACATACATACATACATATATATATGGGCGGTGTATATCTTTGCGTCTGTGGATGGTGTGCACTTCGAACGACGAAATCTCAGCTGACTGTTGGCGTGATAGCTTTAGCTTGGGAGCACCGAAGGCGACGTTCAAAAGCATTGGGGGGGGGGGGGGGGGAGGAAACGTTGAGAGTATTACATACAGCCTGGGAATAGGGTCTAAGCCCTTGTACTTTGCGAAGCAGAGCGAGAAACCTGAAAAACAAAGTGGGAGCTCGATGTTGTTCAAGACACGTGAGACGAAGGGCGCGCTTTTCATGCATGTGAACTTTGAAGAAGGACAGAGTATTAAAAATAATAATAATAATAATAATGACCAAAAAAAGAGAGAACAGCAGAAGGTCCGATGTGAAAAAGGTGGAGACTCATTTGCATTGCGTGACAAGGCGTTTTCCATGCCTGCGAGACCTTTTACGTGTTTTAGTCCCCTAGCACTCCTTTCTATATAACTTTCTACCCCCTGTGCTCTTTCCCTCACTCTCTCTCTCTCTCTCTCTCTCTCTCTCTCTCTCTTTGTTATTCTCTGGCTCTTCCGGTTTCTGGACCCTCTCTTTTCACTCTTTCCGCAGCTATACGTGTGCACACATTCGCGTGCGTTGCATGTCACCGATTCCGCCCCGTTGCTTTTTTCTATTCGTCTCCTGTTCCCCAGCCGTTCTCATTTACATCCTTTTTTTTACGATATTTTTCTTTTTTGTTTACTCCTGTAATTGCCGAGTTTTGTTTTATTTTGTTTGCGATTGCTCTTTTGGCGAGTTACAAAATAAAGAATACTCACATATTCTTTTGATGCAGTAAAATCCTGAGCAAAGTACATTCAAAGCGCGCCGTGTGTGCGAGAGGTGCTCGATGCACGCGGAATACCATTTTGTTCTTGGAAACAAATTTCTTGAAACATTCAGATTCTTGTACTTTGAATAAGATTATTTCAAGTATCGAATACTTTTCGTAACTGAAGTAATTTAATAATTGTTTTCGTGGCTCGACGACAATCTGTCATAGATTCATAGTCGGGTATAATGCAAAATACATATGTATGAGTATGAGCTGTACGAGACATCGCTGAGCGTCCCTTCATATTGATCAAGTGGGTACGCGATGGTACGGCACATCGTAATTTCATCCTTTACATTTTTACCTGTCAAAATATCTCCATTTAGATATATGAAAATCTCGGTATAGCAATAGTAGTACATATGTATGAAAAACATATGCACGTAACGTATATTCACGTTTTCAAACGCTGCGGAGCATCCAACGGCTCAGATACTTTGAAACTATACTGAACGCAACCGTTTGTATTCAACCCGCTATTCCTTTCTCGCTCTCAGGAGGGACTCACGGAAACTGGGAATTTTACGCTGGCTTCGAACCAACCAGAGAATCCAACGAGGAGCAACCCTTCGATAGCGACTGGGAGAGCAGGCTAGACTCGATGCTCTCTCTCTCTCTCTCTCTCTCTCTCTCTCTCTCTACACCCACACCTCTTTTCTACCTGACTCTCTCGAACCGTTTCTGCATCTCTCCTGTATCACTCGTTGCTCGTTACTCGTCCCATTCCACTTCTCGTTCGTGTTCAACGTACTGGAAAAATTTCACGAGACCTCGGCGTTGTAAAAATCGCCGGAATCCGATAATTCCAACCCCCCCGCCCCCCCCCCCCCCCCCCGCCCGTGGCTACGTGGAACCGACGACTCGAGCGACGTACTCGAGAAAATTCTCGGGGTTTTTTTTTTCTTTTTTGGCAGTAAGAGATCGAGAATGAAACATACTTGCGTGTCGTTTCACCAATTATGGATGGAATAGTCGTGATATGAGAAAATACAGTACCGATTTTTCTGATAATTAATAAATTGTAATAAGTGAATTTTTGACTTTATAGTTGTGATTCATGACTCCCGACTGCCCGAGAGTCGTGCGTTTCTCGAAGCCAACATTTTGCGGTGATGAGCTCGTTCAAGTTCATTGAGCTCATTGAAGTGAGAGCTTTGTGAATCTTGGAAAATTATAAAGAAGGAATGTGTGGATGTTTTTTTTTCCATGCATACACCCAGAGGGTTATTTAATGTAGCTATACGCAAGTCATTCTGCATGATCTGTTTATTACACATCTATTGAACATTTTCAATGACCCATCGTACGTTGAGTACGCAATATTTTTACGCTATGAAAGAGGAACATATCCTTTTCATTCCAGGCCATAAAATATGCATCTGCCCTATGAATAAATTATATCCGGCGAACCATTTTATAGTTCTTCCTTTCCCAGAAGTATTTTTTTTTTTTTCTGTAAAAATCGATAGAAGTATCTAGGAAATCGACATGAAGGAATGCAGATTTTTTTTATTATGAATTTTGTTGAACTCTGGTTTAACGATTGGAAAAATATGCTTTAGAATATTTATTTCAAATATAAAACGGTTGAAAAAAAATTGACGAAAAGGTACAGGAAGAAACTCTAGTCATCGTATTCGCGTGATCTCGCACAGCATTCTCAATTTTTTCAGATTTCTTAGACAACGAGTAGCGAAGATTCTAATTATCGAATTGCTGCGATTTTTTGAAAAATCTTGTTCTGCTCAATACAACATATCCTCATATCGATTAATGCTATTGAAATTTACGTAGAGAATTCTTCATCCTTTCAAAAGAAAAGTAGTCAGAAATTTCGGCATCAAGTTCGGGCTTCCGAAATAATTTTTGAAATCCAAAATCAATATCGTCTCTTTCTCATTTTTTTTTTTTAATTCGAAAAATACAACGAAATATGAACATGGCTAAAGGAAAATTCGGATGGCCACACTAGAATGATGTATATGCTACGGGATAAACAAATTTTAAAAAATCGGAAAATGCTCTCTGACAACGTATACGAATGGATGAGCAACATTTTACTCGAATAAAAATGGCCACGGTCGTACGATGCAAAAAAAATGAGCGAGAATACCCCATATATATATACCACCTATATGTATGTATACGTATCTATATGTATACGTATATGTGATATATGATGACGAAAAGTCGTATTGTGACATAATCGAGGCTCTTTTATGAACGTCGAGACGCAGATGACGACGACGACTACGACGACGACGACGCCGAGGACTCACGAGAGTTGCGGAAACGTGAACGACGAGCGATCACCTCGCGTTTTTGCTGGATCGCGTGCCAAAGGGTTGCCTTTATATGCTATGTATATATATATATATCTATGTATTGTCGCGACAACGCGCGCTTTCGCGAATCGCACGAGAACTCTTTCGCTTGTAAGCGCGTGCTGTGCACTCGATTCTCGCAACCCCGATGGAGATTTTCGTCTCGACTTCAGATTCCATAGGAGCAACGGTAAAGCGTGAGGGGTAACGAGAGTACGGATTTTATATATATATATATATATATATAAATATGTACGTATCGCGTTGACGGCGATATTTCAGACATGAGGGCAAATATGTATGAGGTATTCCACGCCAACTCGATCGACTTTTTCCCTAAGCCTCGCCAATTTTGTTCATAATTTCTCCTACCATTATACAAAAACAAATATTCACATTTTTTTTTTTACATTCACGATCCAAAATCCCAGTGAATATTCGGGACACAGAACTTTGAGCCTCAGTTCCGAGTGGATAATTTCATTTTCTTAATGTCATTTTTTTTTTTCAAACATTGTCTTTCGAAAGCTTTCAAGCAAAATAATGGAACGAATGCCAAAGTTTCAATTTGCACAATTATCGTTTTACGCTTGCTACGTTCGTTGTTTTTTGTGTTTGGAAATTTTCGATTTCTACGAATTTTTCGTAACCCGATACAATTGAGCATCGAAAAGTGCGATTTGTCCAATCTTCTCGCTGAAGGCGATTCTTGGAGGTGTCATTATTCTCGGATTTTTTCATACGCTTACTGCTGTATGAGAGACAAGAAGGTGTATTGAAGGAGGGTAGTAACGAATGTAAGAGTACTTCAGAGGATGATTTGATGCGGAGTTATACCCCTATCGTAGCGGATTCTACCCGAGTCGGGGAATTAATTTTATTTGGGAGTCGGGACGAGGAGCTAGCAGGAGAGTGAGAAATAGCGAAGGCTAGAGAGAAAGCATTAAAGAGAAAAGGGCGGATAATTCTGGGGAGCAAGTGAGGAACGGAGAAAGAGAGAGAGAGAGAGAATGGGGTGTATGGCACGCAACAAAAATTGTCAGGAAAAAGGAATGGAAAACGAACTAGGACGAGAGGAGAGAGAGGAGAGAGAGAGAGAGAGAGAGAGAGAGAGAGAGAGAGAGAGAGAGAGTATACTTTCGACGCCTCGTCGATTCTTGCAAGGAAAGGAATTCTAATAACGTCGGCGAGCACGTAAGCGAATGTCGATAAAGGAGTCCCTGGCGTACCTATATATCGGAGGCAGCTATACCGGCAAGAGTACTTTCGCGTGCTCCAACACGCGAAATTCTCGCTCCTGCCCTCTCGCGAGAGGTACCCCTTCGTCGCGAGTACTTATACATCGAGATCGCGAACAAGCCAACCTCGAGCGATATGTCTCCACCCCATACAATCTATAGGGGAAGTTTAATGATAGGCCAAGACCTCCCGGAATGGTGTGAACGTTTGTTCTCTCGACGGACAAAAAAAAGGACGCATTTACCTTTATTTGCATTTATACATGGACATGGTTTATTGTTCGACCAAAGTTCACTATGATCCGAAATCGCTAATTTACAATTGGATAATAAGCCACTTCTTTTTGCCGTTCTTAAGCCCTTAGGGATCGTGAAACAGAGTTATTGTTGCTTGTAACCGCGGCAAATGGAATTAGAGACAAATGTGCAGCTCGGTTCGGTATCCCAAGTTTCTGTTGTCTTAGAATCGTGGAAAATAAGTAAAAAAAAAAAAGAGTTTACAAAGTTCTCAAAAAAAAACATCGACGATTCGCTTTGGAAAATTTCCGAAAAAAATGATAAAGGTGCTGAAGCCAAAAGAAATATTATAGAGCCCGAACGTTTGCGAAGACAACGAGCAAAGATCGATAATTTTATTCTCACCAACATGTGCAGATACATTTTTTTTTCCATTCGGAATTCTATACGGATATATATTTTTTTTTTTAAATCACGGAATAAATATTTTTTTCTGAACAATCAGTGCTTGGTTTTTTGTTTATTTTTTACTATGATTCGCTGAAATTTACGTATAAATTCTATCACACTCGTTGTCAGTGGAAAATTCATGAGTACCTCAAATCTCATGTGATTAAAGTTGAGAAATTATAATTTTGAGCCTTGTAATCGGGGTAAAGATGGCAAGTAAAAACTTTTTTAAGTTAGTTTTGCGTTTCAAGTTCTCTCTCTCTCTCATTCTCTCTCGTTTTCTATCGTTGGAACTATACAACTGCAGAGTTCATTCGGCTCGATGAATGGAGGCAATACCAACGAGGCAGAGAGTAAGCCTCGAGAATCAGCTATAGGTGAGTACCATTCATACGATATGACATCTTCATTAAGATAACGTACGTTACCAATATCGTAATGGCCTGGTTATCGGAGAGGTCGCGTGTCTCACGATTCCCGTATCCGATTCTCTCTCTTTCTCTCTTTCTCTCTCTCTCTCTCTCTCTCTCTCTATCTCTCTTTCTCTCTCTCTCTCTCTCTTTGCCCTAGAGAAATCGGTTTGAGCCTCGATTCTGTAGCCCTCGCTCTCGCTTTGTTCGATTGCACCATAACGAAGACGATGCACCACCAACACAACGCTCGTTCTTGCTTTTTCACACAAACATACATACATCCCTCAGCAAAGACATTGCGTCTATATACACACGTGAACATACCTTCGTCTATAGCTCTCGAATAGTTTCTGGCACGTGGCCAACGCGTAACATCCGCGATGGCTAATATTATATTGATTTGACTCTGAAACACAATATACTACGTATACACACGATACACACATTGACATATGTCAAAGACAAAATCGAGAAGAGACTTCGGATAAGCAAGATATATCGGGCTATAAGACGAACGAGAAATTTGAGCCTTGCCTCATCGACAATCACCGCTTTTCCATCAAGCATTATTCATACAAATTAAATCGTATACAGACACACCAGAAAGCCATTGCTTCAATAAAAATTACGTAAATTTCATGAAATATATTTGAGATAACTCGGGTCGTAAGATATCATCGTGAATATGCTGAATTATCTCACGTTTTTTCGTGTTATAAAGTTTATAGGAATTTTTAACGGGCACTATATCTATAACGAGAGTTATTTTAAATTTTTTACCTTTTTTTTTATTTACCATTTTCAAGATGGATTGCTTGAAAAATCAGCCCATGTTGCGTATAAACGATACGATTGTATTTACGTTACCATGATAGATCGGAATCTGACGTAGAGTCGATATTCTATTTCAGGATGTATCGCTGAGATAGTGACATGTATAATTTGAATGGATCTTTCTTATTCGCGCTCTTACGGTGTCGATGTGGAAGGAAAATGACTCTAGACCTTCAATGCATGGTTACGGTATACAATGTTGTATATATATAATGTTATGTATATGGGTTTATCTTGTAGTGGCACCTTTCCGTCCGTTCTCGAATCAGCCCCTATTTAGATCTGGGATTCCCATCCGGCACATAATTAAATTTCAGAGGGAATGGCGCGTTAC
Source organism: Rhorus exstirpatorius (assembly GCA_963564615.1). Classification (NCBI taxonomy): domain Eukaryota; kingdom Metazoa; phylum Arthropoda; class Insecta; order Hymenoptera; family Ichneumonidae; genus Rhorus; species Rhorus exstirpatorius. The sequence goes on from OY751316.1 coordinate 10,400,602, forward strand.
TTCGATTATCTCTCGATCGGTATCGAAATAGTCCTTGGAAGCTTGAAAAGATGATCCCCCCGGTAGATTTGTACAAATATAGCACATAGTGATATATTATATAGAACGAGAAAAAAAATAGTGATCCACTTCATTAAGAAGCTTTGCCTGCTCTTTGGCGTGGAAAATTGCGATGTGGGAGGGGAAGGTTCAACACCGAGAAGCTCACCCTTGTGCGGCTCTCGAATTAACGCAAGCCCCCGTGATCGTTTTTCCTCTTCTCCTTCGGTTCACTTTTTCCAAATGTGAATATATCCGTACAAAGAAATTTCAACGCTATACCCTGCTATTCTCGTTCAGTTCAACCCACACCCTCTGTGAGGATTGAATTTACCATTTTTATTGTAACTCCAATTTTCGCCGATCGCTTTTCTACATGGATAGATCCCCATGCAACTCTTGCGTATGCCGATAAATTCGACAAATCGATGAGACTACATGTATTGTATTCTCGGATTTTTACATACGAATTTAGGTCATTTTACGAGTATAAGCGTCTCGAAGTATCCTCCCAGTGGATCCTCGATTCCTCGTCGTTCAACTATATACATATATGCATATGTTAACGCGTATCGATTCACGTTTAGCATGAGTTATTTTGCAAAGCTTCATCTCATTTATTTATTTCAACATTACTATGAATATGGATAAAGAAAAGGGGATTCATTAAATTTGAATAATCTCGGTAGTGAAGAATTATGCATTCGCATCGATCACAATTTATTTCAATATTGAAAGATAAAGAAAAATTTATTCGGGATGACAGCTTAAAAAAAAATTTGAGCTAAATTTTTTTTTTCGCATTAAAATAAATTTAGATAGATTTGAAAAATATCATTAGATATTAATAATACAGAAAATAATACAGGAGGCTGTAGCTAGATAGGATCGTTGATAATTTCTCGGCAATTGCGAAATTAACGGCAAAAACGAATTATCTGGCTGTGTAGCTCTTCAGCCCACCCAACGTGCCTCAATTCGGATATATCTTATTCAATTCCCATAATCTTGATACAGATATAAGTTCTGGAATTATCATTCGAACGAAAAAGATCATTTTGTCTCTCGTTTCTACAGGATTCGCTTGGTTCTCGATTGTATACGCTTTCAGGCATATCGATACAAGGAACACTCGTAGAGATTCTCTTTCTCTCCTGGCATCAAGATAGGCATATTATCAGCTATAGTAAAACATGCGACCACGAATGAAACGTAACGAACTTACATGCATTTCGGAAATTCTCTCGTCCCTGCAACGAGATTTGCTCTATATGTGTATGTGTAGGTATGTAATGTGACGTCTTCGATGCAGTCTGACGTCGCTACATATCTCTCCTGCTATTCCGACATCAGTGGAGTAAGTATAGACCAAAGTCATGTGGGAACACATTGAACTGTATATATATATATATATGTATACGTGCACTATAGTCTAGTACACGCGCAGGTGTTCCACATAGATAGCCCCGGCATTGGCATAAAGCCAATAAAGCCACCTACGGGCCTGCATCCCCAAGTATCGATCTCTTCAACCACCCTCTGTCCCTCTCGGCCACTTCGTAATATATATATGTATGTATAGCTAAAAACCTTCTTGGGGATGCGCGAATTTTCATTGAATTTTTTCAGTTATACTCAATAGTGAATTACTTTTTTATTCTATCCGTCCTTTCTCCCTCTCTCTCTCTCACTTTATCTTACAAAGATTTTTTCTCAGTCCGATGCGATCTAAGGATGTTGTCGTCCAAAAAACAATATATTTCTGAATATATACGAATAATTTTGTACAAATTTTATGCAAACATAACGACGAAGCCGCACATCTTACAATAGGATAAATAGTGAATAAAGATCGTTTACATTTCTCAGGATTTATGTTGCATTCATCAGCGATATGTCAATGCATGTATTTTCTAATTTCTAGAAAAGAATTTTCATCATGGATAGGTGTAACCATCAGTAGTTATTGATAGTCCAGTATTGACAAAGCACGTGGGCGACAAATAAGTTTTTTGAACTACTAATTCGACGAATGCTTTTCTGGTTAACGCATGAGCTACAGAGAATTTTAAAGGTTTCATTTAACTTGTCAGCTCGAAGAAATATGGATGAAATAATAACGCTTTCAATCTAAATTCGTGTATACATATTTTAAGCGAGTGACGGATTTTACGATAATAAACGAATGAAGAATCTTTGGGGAACAGGGCTGGCTTAGGAATGGCCCCGTTCTGTTGGTGCGGAGATCTTCTTTGGACAACCGGTACTTTCTCTATTCCTCTCTCTCTCTCCCTCTCTCCACCCCCCCCCCCCCTCTCTCTACCACATTTTCCGTTCCCCCACGGAAATAAAGTATATTAAAAATATATTTATCAATGTATGGAATATGTATGTGAGATATATAATGGATGTATATTATGTATGAATTATATATCCAAAATATATGAGAGATATCGAACTTTCTGCCGCTTAATATATGTATACATATATGATAGATATATAAAATAATATATTTCTGATATAAACTGGTTCAAAAGAATTATGCATTATTTATATATCCAATATATATCTGAGATATATATTAAATATTTGTATTTTGTATTTATCATAAATTATTTATATGGGCCACATAGATTAGAAGTATCTATTAAATATATGTACTTTATATTTAATATAAATTATTTATATATTGCATATAAATCTGGCACCGCATTTCCATCAATGTCCCTGCAAATCCAAGTGTGTTATTTTTACACACTTTAAGCGCGTTATTGTTATATGCATTTAATTCTGGCCCGAGATTGCCCCCATAATAAATATAGTTTATTTATAATTTATAAATTAGCAATTAGGAATGATTGATGAACGAGTTTAAAACTGTTATTCCATTATTTTTGAAAATCCTGTAAAATTAAAAAAAAAAAAAAAAAAAATTCATTGACCGGGATTTGAACCCACGATCCTCCGCAGTCAACGAATTCAGCACTTTCGATACTTAAATTAATCATTTAAAAAAAAATTAAAGATTTGAAGATCCTTTTTTTTTTACGAGTGTTTCCGGCTTCGTAGTCCGGACGTTTTTCCGTCGAAATTAATTTTGAGCCTACCTGAGATTTTACCTGAGACCTACCTAAGACCTCCCTAACCGACCGACACTCTACCACTACGCTATTGATTTCTTATGAATTTCTTGTACTTAAATGATATTACTGCACGAGTTCTAAAAAGCACTGTCTCACCAGGCTCGATAGGACAGCATGATAGTAAAAAGGTGATATACTACAGTGAACAAATTTATTCAATTTTTAATTAACAAGTGGGTTTCATAAGAACTAGGAGCATTGAAATTGTAAAACAAGGCGATACTAAGTGAAAATTTAATTTAACTGTTAATAAGCAATTGACTTTAGCAATAATGAAATAACAGCAAGCTTACAATTCTAAATATGAAAGTCAATTGTTAATTAACAATTGAGTTACACATAATGAATTTTACATATATTCCTATTACATTACAATATATTAAAATATATACACATATGATAGTACGCATTATACTACCGAAATATGTAAAATATAATACGGATATATATTTTTTGTAATACTGAAGAGTATTGTTTGTAGTAGAAATGCAAAATAAATCTTTTATATGGAAATGTTATATATATTCCTATTATATTTCAATAGATATCACTGTATACTACCGATGTATGTAAAATATAATGTGGATATATATTTCAAAGTATTAAAATCTAAAAAAAATGTATGTAACATGTATATGAATATATGGCAGATGTATTTCATTTATATTTAAAATATATTTATTATATATTTGGCGCATATATGATGCATATATAATGGATATCGAACTTTCTGCCGCTTTATATGCAATATATTAATTATATATTTTCACTATATCTCGAATATACTTTATTTCCGTGGGGGTTGTGTCGGGCTCACCTAGGTGAGCAGCATTTTCGTTCTCAGTAATTTGTATCTGCTTATCTAACGTTCCCCTTCCATCATTAATACATATACATAGATATATGTATAATGTGTATATACCATATTTATATCGTCGAGTTTGCTTAGAGCTTCTCTACGATGTACCGGGTTTTCCCTGAAACCTCACTTGCAGAGTCAAACTTTCATCCCCAGCCGTCTTGTGTGCCTGTAATTTCACTCTCTCGTATTACACCCTCTACCGCGATCAGCGAGCACGCGAAAAGCTTCGGACTTACGTTGCAATTCGCGAAAACCTGGCCTTTCTTGAAGTATATGTATTATATATATATATATGTATTTAGTTTAATTCCATCGATATTCCATCCGTCCTATCGCACTATAGCTACCGCAAGGATACGGTCTAAAGCTACAAAAGGGGGAAAGAAAGAGAGAGAGAGAGAGAGAGAGAGAGAGAGAGAGAGAGAGAGAGGTTTCATAGGCCATTAGGGAAAAACAATTAGATCAAATTTCAACTTGAGGAGAAAGGTTCACCGTCCGACGGTAATTCTCCTGAGACGTGGCATGATGAAGCTCGATTATCCTTTTATTTTTTTATTTTTGGCGTAAATATCGACAACTGACTATACAAAGACAAATAAAATAATCAATGGATTGACCCACTCGGCAAATAAATAATATTGTAGCCTAAGTTCTCCAGTAAAAGATCAGCCACCAGTGAAAAACTCGGGAAAGAACAATGTAGATCCACGTATGCTCCCTTCACTCGTGATTTTGACATACTCAACTATTCTCCGTTATTGCTCTTTGACTCAGTCCCATTGTGTATGAAGTGATATTAATAACAGATTCCTCGACTTTTCAATTATACCGGTCGTTCACCGGTGTATTCACCATCGAAATTTTTTTTCAAACTGTTAGAAAATCGTTTGTAAGTGCAGCCGGGTCAAATGAACAGGAAGCTATATCGTCGTGTGTGAGTTAAATGCATAGCATCCCTTCTACTTTAGTTTGGGAGGGGGGGGGGGGGTTAACAAGTGAGCATAGAAAGGCGAAAATTACGGAAAGTTTTGGGTACATTTTTACGTGCCAACTTTCACGACTTCGCGAAAAGTGAAGGACGGAGCCGAAGAGTAAAAGGGTGAGTCCCGGAAAAAGGCTGAAATTAGCTAATCGATACGGAGAAGACGGAAAAAAGAAACAACGAGAAAGAGTCCGGCTTTCATGGAAGTGGCGAGAGTCACGACATTTCGTGACACGCTCTTTTGCCACACACAGCTTTTGTGATCGTCGGGGGCCATTCTATATATTCACGTAGGTATCATTAATTTCTTTTGTGATTTTCGAGATCACTCGTGGAGGGGAAGATTTCCAGTGCGGAGAGGTACATCAGTGTTGGAGAGGAGAGAAAAAAAAGTTGGGCTAGTGAAGAGCACGAAAAGTAAGAAGAAAAGGGAATTCAAAAAAATATATATAAATATATTAAAGCTTTGCAGTAGCTGCGCGATTACTCAAGGACACCTTGAAAGCGCCATTAATACTGTGGACATACTATGTATAAAAGTATCGATGGCTTAGAATAAGAAGGGCGCATCGAGTGTCTCTATAATCAGGATCTTCGAGTCCTCCTGGCGTTGGGATATCGATATATATGTATTTCGAGTGGATAAGGACCAGGAGCCAAATAACGTGAGTAGAAGGGTCGTCTGCCGGGATTAGAGGAGTTCGGTTCATCCGGCATTGAAGCGCCGGAATAAAAAAAAAAAAAAAAAAAACGTATCTCGATTCATCGAACGAACCATTCGGCTGCTGAGGATTCGAGGCTTTCTCGATAAAGTCTACTAGGTAACCGAGAGCGGAGGAGAAGGTTCGAGAAATGAGAGGAAACGAAGGAATGTATGTGCACCGATATAGAAACGCGAAGACAGAGAAAAACGACTAACAGATATATATATGGATCCCAGAAAAAGCGAGCCAAGAGAAAAATATATATATATATATATATATATATATATATATATATATAAGAATACAGGAAGTGTGAGATGGAGAGGAACGTTGTGTAACGATTGTTACCAAATAAAAGGGCTTAACCTACATTTCCTTTACGCGTTGAATCGAGCAGATTACGATCTTTTAGTTACTAGCAGGACGATATACAAGCAGGAAAGTGGTGCAAGGATGGTAGATCGCAAGCGGTCAGTTCAGTATGGAGGGTGAATTCCGAGGAAGCCTCGGAATTCGAAAACACCGACTTACTAATCTCGGGGTAGTCGTTGAGTTCAAGAAGCCTACAATCCCTCTGTCTATTCCTCTCTCTCTCTCTCTCTCTTTCTCTCTTCACTTCCTCTCATTATTAACTTCTTCCTGTCTAAAAAGACTATTCCTCGAGATTTCAAGAACATCGTTCTCCCTCAAAAAACATATCATCGAGACTGTCGTACTTGACAAAACCCTCCCCTATCCCTCTCACTAGTGCCGAGAAGCGAGTAAAAAATTAATTATTTCAATATCATTGAGAAATAAATTGAAAAATAAATATCATTAACTATAAATCCTTGCCAGCGAAAATAACTTTTCCGACATCACAGCAGCTCCGTGCACCATCCGAATTATTTCATTAATGAAATCCATGGACAACGCAATTCCAAGATTGGCAAGCACTTTCTCTGTCTTTCTCTGTTGGTCACATTCGAAAAAAGCTCTTCAGCCACCGCACACTCTAGCAATCATATAATTGCTCTAATAACTGAATATTCTCGCAAAGCAGTGCGTCAACAGCGGATGGACTAATTGAAATGATGCAGTGCCAGGTGGACAACCGACAGACTGGCTGGGGCATGTATACACAACATATACGTTGATTAAGGGTAAGAGAGAGAAAGAATGAGCGAGAGAGAGAGAGAGAGAGAACTGAATTTATCGATTTACGTTGAAGGGTTTTCGTCGTGAAAGTGTGCTTCAAATATCGTCCACCTACTCGTAGTTTTCAGGTCACTATAACGTTCCAAATCTCCTCTGTACATACATATATACACCGCAATGTGTATATATAATGGCTTTTTTCTACCGTTGATGCCATAAACCACAATTACGTAATTAAATACTCATTTGTGTATGATAGAGAGAAAGAGAGACAAAGGAGAGCGATTTCCCTTTTAACATTCAGGGAACGAGCTCGATTCTCCTCGGCAACGCTGAATTCCGAGCCGAATCGAAACTCATCGAGTTCAGCACTCTTGTTGAAACCGACAAGCGCACACCACAGAGATTCCCACTGGCTAAAGCCACTCGAGTACCGCGTATAAGGGGTTTTGATAAGCGTTCAACCTCAAACTAACGGAGAGAATGACTATTCGATATTACAATACTTGAATGTATATTATACAATACTTGAATGTAAATTATTCACTGCATCGAAACAAAATGTCAGATTTTCGAGCTCCTCCTCTATGCTGCATGCATGTTCGAATTGACAATCGCACTACATCAAATCCATGAGGCAATTTCGTAATATTCACGACTTCACTCCGGCAGAAATTTCGAAAATAATTGAAGATGTATACAAAAATTCATCCTCTTTCACTCTCTGTTCAGCGAAAAATGGTGGTCCCTTCGAATAGAAAAGAATCCATATGGCGAGAGTATAAATTTTCACAAAAATCGAGTAGTATCTTCAACAGCTTCATCGAGTCAGGCTGAAGAAAAAGTCTGGCGCAGCCAATAAAAGTTCGAACAATATTGAGACACACACGTGACCCGTGTAAATTCCCAAGGTGAGGGATACTTGCACGTTTTATCTTCGGTAAAATTGTGACACGAGAGTCTCGATCGGGCTACGTTGTTACCGTTAACACCAAAGGCTTACGCTGTATACATGGTTTCTTGGCTGTGTGTCGAAAGAAAAAAAAGGTAAAAATACAGAAAGCATTTCGCAAAGTGTTCGATAGCGACCGAAGAGAGAAACAAAGACAAAAAGATAGAAAGAGAGAGAGAGAGAGAGAGAGAGAGAGAGAGAGAGAGAGAGAGAGAGAGAGAGAGAGAGAGAGAAAAGAGACAGAGCTGAACCGGTAATTTTCAGGAGTGCACTGGAGTGCATCGTCCATCGAGGTCAAAAGAAGTCGATGTTGCACACGTCGGGATTAGCCGCTTCATTTTATGAACCGACGGACACCAAATTAAAAAAAGACGAAGGTAGTCTCACAAAAGCGATTCTCTACGATCCTCGGGCAACAGTATTTATACCGCAGAGAATTTCGAATTGACTTCCGGTAGCATGCGGTATATCGTGGGATGAACTATATTGTTCAGCTCTCGGATCTATGGAGATACCGTTGCGATACAATGAACGTCTCTAGGTTCAACGTCTTCGGGTGAAGAAGAAAAATCTATCGAGGGTAAGAAGAGAATAGGACAAAAAACGTGAACGTATGTATCTTCGGTAAACCGTATAGGATGGTCAAACCGGCTAATTTTGTGAAATGAATGTGTCACAATAAATATAAAGCCGAGCCTGAAAAATGATCACTCTACCGCACTTGCAAGGTAAAGTGCATCAAGTGCATATGGAGCAATGTGATAACGACTGGAAATATTTTTAAAAAATTGAGCAATCAAGTGACTAAAATAGGGAATTTTATAAATCTTTCATCCAATGAATATGAATAGTATTGACTCAATATTCACAATTAGCAGTCGGGTGACAAATCACACGTCACCCGATATGAGTTTAAGCTGGCGTTCACGTGGCTACCAATGCTCTTCTCGTCGCAAATGGTCACTTTACCATGTCATTTCGGGGCAATCTTGACAATACTGCCCCGAATGCGACGTTAGAACAATTCGACTGAAAAACATTACGCAAATCATGCGTGACAAAAAAAAAAAACTAACTATACCACAAGTGAAGATTATAATATATCTAGAAAAAAAAAGTACAAATGTCCGATTTAAAGTACGTTAAACCGGAAATTGTCAATTTACAGGTCGTGAAATGCAATTAGCAGATTTTTTTTACCCGAGAATCGAATCTTTCCCTTCTTTCATTGTACAAAAGTATTTCAGAACGAATGCTTGATGCAAATGGAGATCCCTTAACATCGCGCTGACGTAAAAAATATTTAATATGATCACTTTGCCTGACACTGCCACATCACCGTACGCTTTCCTATTGCACTGTTGCGCGAATTTTTTTACTTATTTATTTATTTTTCAGTATGTATGCACATATTTATGTGCATGAATATAATACAAATTCTGGAAAGTACAACGACAACAGCGATCTACGTTTCGTCCCAAAGCCTCAGCGAAAAAACCCGCTTGACTTTTTATACAGTGGCTTCTACATAGTATGCGCGTGTCTCGTGGTGTATATTATACGCCCATGCTTTCCACGTAAACGAGTAATTAATGTTTGCGTCAACTAACGCCGTTGAACCGAGTTAGCGAGACTATAGGATTTGTTTCGAGTTTTCTCATTCGCATTTTACTCACGGCACACTCACACGTTTGCCACCTCCAAGTATACGGGGGTTGGGTAGTACGTGATGCGCTACTGCATATACGAGGGCTGTAAGCGCGCGTGTGTGTGTGTGTGTGTGTGAGAGAGGGGGAGAAAGAATAAAAAACGAAGAAAAAAAATTTCGTAACGACTTCGCCTAATAATATCCGCAGGAAAAGTTTTTTTTTAAGAAAAGTCCGTTTATCATGAGTGTAAAAGAAAAAAAAACTCGATACAAGTTGAAGCTTTCTGTTTCTTTATAGAGAAAACTTGTAATTCCGTAGTTTGCTTAATAATAATTATGATATCTCGTGTTGGGACAAAGATTGTTTGCGCATAATGAGTTTCGATACTATAGGAGAAAAGTTGGGTGAACTTCCGAAAAGCCCCAACCTCCGATTGGTTTGAAACTTTGCACAAACATTCTGTTTGATAAGATAAGAATACCCCTAAAAGGATTTTTGGCGGCTCGCAATACTTTTCGAGATATTGAATTTTGAAAATTTAAGAATCAACATGCTCGTGTATATCTATATCTATCGTAGCGCACACTCATATCCCTACTCTTTCGACATGACAGGTTTGTTGCACGTTCGCCTCTGTGTCTGTGTGCGCGCGCGCGCGCGTGTGTGTGTTTGTGTGTGTGTGTGTGTGTGTGTGTGTGTGTGTGTGTGTGTGTGTGTGTGTGTGTGTAGGGGTGTTTTGGGAGAATAAGGGTTTAACTGTTACATGGTTTACATATATAAAAAAAGGCAAATTTAATGCGACAGCGTCAAGTGGGCAATGGAAGACCTGCACAAAACATTAGGAGCGCGAGAGTCCCCAACGGGGTCCAGGGGCGGAGCCCCTGGTGGGGTGCAGGGGCGAAGCCCCGCCGGGGGGGTTCGGGGGGGCGGAGCCCCCCCCCCCCCCCCGACCTATCAAAAACGTCATTTTTATGCATTTTTATGATACAAGCTGTTTATTTAAACGATTAGACAACCGTGACCTAATATGTCGAAAGAGTAGGGATAGTAGTGTGCGTTACGATAGATATGGATATACACGAGCATGTTAATTCTTAAATTTTCAAAATTCAATATCTCGAAAAGTATTGCGAGCCGCCTAAAAATCCTTTTAGGGGTATTCTTATCTTATCAAACAGAATGTTTGTGCAAAGTTTCAAACCAATCGGAGGTTGGGGCTTTTCGGAAGTTTATCCGAAAAGTTTTGATGATTCGAGTTTCTTTGGAAATAATTAGGAGTATTTTTGCTGAAAAATTTATGCACGACGAAGTTCAATACATATTCGTTGATAAATCGTCGCAAAGCAATTAAACTTCATGAAATTCAACGAGGAATTAAAAAAAAAAAAAATCGTAAAAATTCAAAAAGTTTTGATCTGTTTTTCTCATCATTTTATCATGATTTCTCACACAGAAAAACACCTTGCGCAAGAGGGAAATAATGACGAGGAAACAGCATGTAAATTTATCGTTTGCGGGACTTTTTAACCGCTGACCGAGAAACAAGGGATGTTATGCGTTTGCCTTGAAAATGAAGTGGGTTACTCACGAGTATGTCGCAATTATACGTGCAAGCCGTTGCATTAAAAAACAAAAAAAAAAAACAAAAAACGCTCTGCAATCAAATTGTGCCGATTTTTTTGAAAATAGTTCACAGCACAAGTTCACAGTCAACTGTAAAAATTTGAATCAATATAATTTCCGTTCGTTCGATATTCGATGAAACGAAACGAGGAGAATAATAAATAAAAAAAAAAAAAAAAAACTTTAGTCGGACCTGCATGAAATGTCAGTAGAAATTTAACAGCGGTAATAAAGCATTATTCACGTGAAAAGAGATATAATTATTATTAGAGATTAAACAAAAAAAAAAAAAAAACTGGTGACCGAAAAAGTGTAATCTCAAGAAATCTAGGACAATTTATTGGGAAAACTTTGATTGAAAAAAATATACATATTTTCGAAATATGGAAATTGCACCTGTTTGATCGGAGAAACGTCCATGTTTGATCCAACAGAATATTAGGCCGATTGAACCGGTGCAATTTACACGTTTGGGAAATTTTTTTTGTTTTTTTTTTTTTTCAATCGACGTGTTGCCAACTAATTATCATAAATTTGATTAAAATTGCACTTTCTCGATCGGTGGGATTTTATTTTTTTCAAATTTTTTCTACCACGTACATTTTTTAACATTTTTACTCTCTCACTTGTTCTTCAGTATACAATATGCTGCTCAAATTTTATGAAATATACATATATATATATATATATATATATATATATATATATATGTGTGTGTGTATATATCGTTATTATACTGTGCGCTACACCTCGTTCTCTCTCACTTACCTTGACGCGTAGCAGGTGCTGCAAGCTCTGTGCCTGGCTGCTATTCAAGGGTGGATTATCCCCGCCGAGACGTGCCACCGCAATTACATTCTCCCTCGTAACGTTGTACAGGAAGAGGGTGCACACCGTCTGTATGAATCGTTTCAAAGCTCACTATTATTATATATATTTCACTGTACGTATCACATTAAATAATACGTCGCGAGACAGAGCGTGCAAATATATGAAGAATTTTTCTGTTATCTCTCTCTTTCTGTCTCTCTTTTTCCCTCCCTTCCTCTCTCTCTCTCCAGCCTCTAATTATCATCTCAAAGGTGAATTAAACATAACGAGTATGAGGATAATTCGACGAGTGTCAGAAGTGGACCTCGCCGACCATGCTTGCTTTCTCGTCATTCTCATTGATGCATTAAATACGTCAAATATAACTAGAGAACGTGAAATTTCTTCTTCGAAAGTTATAAAAAAAAAAAAAAAAAAGGAGACGAATCAAATTGTACATATTTCTGCATTTAAAAAAATTCTTTTACAAGAAAATTCACCTGATTGTTGACCTCCTCTCGCATGAATTTGTCGAGTGAATTGACCGCGTCCAGCACGGTCAAATTATTATGGGGTCTCAGCATTGTCTCGTCTCTCTCACTGTATCCCAGGAACATGAAGACTCCGTGAGGTATGCTGTACGCATCTGCATTTTTATAAATAATAATATCGTTAATTTCCCAAACAGAATAGCTGAGAAAATAACACAAAGCTCAATGTGTTATGAACAGTCTGCCGCGATAACTTATTGTCTCAAGTTTTTGTACGCTATTCATGGTGTTTTTTTTTTTTTTTTTTTTTTTGGAGGGGATTCAATTTACAGGAACACGTATCTCGTGATAACGGTTTTCTGCGCTCTCGGAATATCTCTGTCGTCCTCGTTCTCTCCTCGTTACACGGTTATTTATATAGTTTTTCAAACGGGCAATTATTTTTAAATGGAGACCAGAGAGGGTAAAAAAAAAAAGAAAACTTCGTATCGTTTCAACGGGCATTCGGTATATATCCTGCTGGGCCTGGGGTTCACACGTTTCTACATAAATCCATTTACATCGAATCGTGGGTTTAATGAACGACGATGTTAAAATCTTTTATCGTATCGTAAAGTTCATTGACGTGGCGCGGTGTGTGCCGGATCAAGCTCGAAGAAGAAACGCAGAAGCAACGACGAAGCCAGTAACAAAAAAAAAAAAAAAAAAAAAGACACAGAAGCTTGTAAAACGGGTATAAGCTGTAATGTCGCACTACCACGCCACGGATTAATGCTGACGCAAGCACGAAAATTTCTTCGTGTCCGCGAGCATGAAACAACCAATGTGGCGAGCTATACAATGGAACGTCTGTACTTGTTTACTCGCCTTATACAATGGAACGTCTGAACTGTTTACTTGCCTTGTTCGTAAAACGACGATAAAGGAAAAAACATAAAAAAACGGGTAACAAGATTCGTAACGAAAAAAAAAAAATATATATATATTACCAAATTGAGTTCGTTATATGGTTTTGCGAAAAGAAAAAAAAAAAAAAATTCTAATAAAAATCTTTCATTTTCTTGTAGTCTCACTGAAATTGCGGAAGAGCAATTTTTTTTTTTTTTTGGTATTATAAATATTGTATTGTTAAGTCATTTCGTTTAATGCTGAGACGAAAACAGAAAACGGCGCCGAATAGCACAGAATTTAATTTAAAATTATAAATGAAAGGATCCTACGAAAACAAAAGCTTTCAAGTACAAGAATATAACGAACAAACGAACGATTATTCAAGGCTGATAACTGAAATTTCATTCGGAAAATGAGATAAAAAAAAATCAAAGTTATGAGTGAAGATGGAGAGAATAAAATCGCGCTAAAATCGATTTTATTATAAATCAAATGATTGTATGCGAAGCCGTAAATTACTAAATCGTATAAAAACAATTTTCTCAATCCTGCCGATTGAGGTAAATTATTATTTCAACGGAAAATTCGCAAAATGAATATAATTTATTAACAGTACAATGAATGAATGATTAAATAATTTTTATATGAACGAAAATTTTTTATTTTTTCCGCTGATACGGCGACATGTTTCACGTCGGAATCTCGTATAGCCTGTATATAGTTTCGTAAACAACGAGCGCTTCAACTGTCATGGTTGATGGTGGCCGTCGAGTTTTGTTTCGGTTGTGTGTATATATGAGAGAATCTGGAAAATGGCTTATTACTCACCGGGCGATGGCCGCATGCAGATGAATCGTCCGCTGTAGCAGAGACAACGTCCACGATAAGCCTGGTAAGCGGGCGCGGCATGGTTGTAAAACGCAAAGTCGGTCTTGCACGGTGATGACTCGACGCATATAGTGTTGCACACGAGTACCTCACCCTCACCGCATTGGCATAGCTCCGAGCATTCGGGCTCGTCGTCGCGGTAAAGCTGCTCGGAACAAGATAAAAAAAATCTATCTAATAAATAGTCTCTCTCTCTCTTTCTCTCTCTCTCTCTCTCTCTCTCTCTCTCTCGGTACGTGTGCGTGAGTGTGTGTGTGTGTGTGTGTGTGTGTGTGTGTGTGTGTGTGTGTGTGTGTAATTGTATTTTCTACGCAATATAAAAAAAAAAATAGAAGGCTTAGAGACAACAATAAATTTCAAAAGAATTTCAAGAATACGATCGAAAGTTGCAGCAGGGCGTCGCGAACGGAAAGAATGTCGACGAAAAACGTTGTGCAATAATAAAACTAAAGCGATGCAAATTTTTTTCTATTTCTTCATTTCCCGAGGATTCGAAAACGATCAAAGTTAATCTTGGACAAGCTGCATTCATTCTTCGTCTCCCCTGGCTCGAATAAAAGCCTCAATTTACATGGAAAAGGAAATAAATTTTTTAATCATCGACTCGAATTTTCCACGATTTTACAGCGTTTGCGAATATTTTCGAAAAAATTCTCAAATCTCATAAAATCCGTTTCCTCAGTCTATTTGCTTAGCATAGAATCGGGCTTGATTGGGCGACTTATACGAAAGCGTGAAAAAGCAAATTTTCGAAAATTTTTTTTTATCGTACATAAAATCGAAAAACCGATTCGATGTGATTTGAATTTTTGGAATACTTGCAGCAAATTGGCACTAGAAACTTGAATTTCATTGTTTTACAAAAAAGAATCTTTCTCTGCGAGGAGGCAATACGATGAATGCTTCAGAAATTTGAAGAAAAATGTACAATTGACTATGAATAATAAGAAAGCTTTTGGCTCTTGAGACCAAAAGCATGTTTATACGTTCAAGGCATTCACGAGCCACAATTATCCCCGAACAAATAATATGAAAAACGTGCAGCGTATACAAGAATGTAGAGTGCATGACGTATAGGACTCAGTATATGCCGTTCGGTGAACATAGTAATTGAAATTCGTTCGGTTATACTCACCCTCTTTCCTTTGCCCTCGCGAATATACTGATGGGTTTGTCTCGGTCTTTGAACCACGCAGAAACCTACAACGTAAAATAGAGCGATGAAACGTTTGTGTGCATGTACATTTCCTCTATATGGCTATGTGCCTAACTCTCAGGACCAGAGCGGTATAGACTCTTTCATCGAATTTTTCGTCCTCCGTTTATTTTCTATGATTCGCCATTCTTCCTCTCTCTCTCTCTCTCTCTCTCTCTCTCTCCCTCTCTTCACACGGTAAACATCGACCAGAGACTCTTCTCTCTGACATCCACTCCACTTTTCTTTATCCCATACAACATTCTCGCTCTTGGGGCGTTCGAGAGCTAAAAACGATTGCGAGAAGGTACGAGAGGAAAAAAAATAGAAATAAGGACAAGCGTTTCGTTCTCAACGGTTAAACTTTCACGAGCACCTGGTCAAGATGTCTCGCGAATCTCTGTGTATATGTACATACGTAAGAAAACTATGAGAGCATCGGATCAAAGGATTTTCGTTGCTCGAAGGTTCATTCTTCGAACTCGCGAAACAACCATTTTTGTATTGTCGAAGTAAACCAACGAATTTTCCGACATGATTTCATTTTTTTTTCTTCCTCAAGATGCGTGTTTTTTTTTAAATCTTTCTATACAGAAACAAGGAAGATGGAAAAACAACGAATGATAGATAGACTCACGAGGTGGTGTTGTTGTCGTCGTCGTTGTACTGGGAGTCGTGCTTGGCGTAACTGTACTGGTCTCGGTCGTGGTTATAGCCGGTTGTGTCGTCGGACTTCTCGTCACTTCCGGTATTACATTATCCTCGACGGGTTCCATAACTTCGAGTGTCGTAACGAGATAAGTGCTTGCCGTCGTAGTTGGCGAGGCAATTATCGGCGTTGAAGCCGTTGTCTTTGGATACTGATGAACGTAATGATGATGCTTCTTTCTCGCGTGATAATCCTTTTGCGATTCGACTGTCAGTTGTAAAAATGCATTTTTACATCACGCTTCCATTGTTGCGGGATTTGGAATAATTATCGATGAGAATTTCGATCGCTTTGTCAATCGTCGCTTTCGATAAGAATACTCTTTATCGTTGTTAATTTTTTTTAAATAATTTTTTTGGGCCATTGGCGCTTTGATACGAGGAAATCCTTCGTATTTTATAATGCTACGGATGCATCCTCCGCGCAGACTCTCGAAACCTTTTAGTTTTTCCCATTACTATTTCCGGACTCTTCGTGACTTAGGGTGTATTAAAAAAAAAAAAAAAAAAAAAAAAAAAAAAAAAAAAAACTGTTTCTCGAATTCAGAAAACACGAAGAAAGACTTGAAAATATGTTGTAGGGGAGACCGGGGCAAAATGGTATAGCGGGGCAAAACGGTACCGGGGCAAAACGGCACTGGGGCATAATGGGATCGGGGCATAATGGGATAGCAAAAAATGAAGTTTCTTGGGTGCTTGATTTGGGGCAAAATGGGACAGAGAGGAGTGGAATATCAAATTGGGGCAAAATGGGACAGAGAGGAGTGGAATATCAAATTGGGGCAAAATGGAATCGGGGCAAAATGGGACACACAAAAATGAAGTGTCGCAGCCCACTGAATTTGGGGCAAAATGGGATGACAGGAAAATTCATGCTTCGGCTCTAGGAAAGAGCTGTTGAAACATAATCTAGTCTAAATGGTGCTTGTGGTTCGTTTCAGTCCACATATACGCAGATAATACGGACTGACCGATATATTTGTCGACACATATCCGTCGATTTCATGGGGAGCGGCAGTCCTAGTTTCATAAAACAATTTACGTAAAAATTGACAAGAGTTAGATTTTCGACAATGGTTTGAAAATCAGTATCAGTAACGTGCAGTTGGCAGAAAATAAATTTAAAAAAAACAAAGAAAGATAAAAACAAAAAAAAACCAAAAAATTGCACGCGTCAGATTATAAAAATTACTTGATTATTTAAATAATTAATAACGACAAAGAAATTGTACCAATCGAATAAGAAGGCTCAAATATGTCAAGTTTGGTACAGTTCTGACCGCAGAATCAAAAGTAATTGTTTAACAAACTTTAATAACAAATAAAAATTGTCGTCTTCTTTAATGTTAAATTACTACGATTAATCAAATTTCAACGAAATCGAACGAGTCGACCTTGAAACATTGCCTTAACCGCATGTCCAATCATTATATTTGGTCAAACAATGAATATCAAAAAATCAATTGAAGTTTTAGACTGCATTAATAGTCATTAATGCATTAATAGACTACACCAAACTTGCGAAGATTCTAACCGAATGATAAAAAATTATTATTTAAACAATTTAATTAACAATTAAATTGTTCGAATCGAATTGTTACGCTCGATTAACAATTTCCAAGAAATTTCAGAAAATGCCGATCGTACAATGAAGAATAAATATTTGAACAATTCAATTAACAAATGAAAACCGCTGCAGTCTTTAATATTAATAAATTATTACGCGTAATCGAATCTCAACGATATAAAATCAGTCGATATAAAAATACGTCTTTAAAAATATGCTAATTAATGCAATTTAGTTAAACGATAAATATCAACAAACTTATCGTATCACCTGGATTGTTAAGCTCAATTAACATATCCATTGTTTTATTCAATGCATCGGCCCATTTTGTCCCATTTTGCCCCAATCTCGTGAAATTAGTGGTCTCCGATTTTCCCTGTCCCATTTTGCCCCGATCCCGTTTTGCCCCAACCGCCTCTTTCTGAGGAGCCTGATTTTCTCCGGCCCATTTTGCCCCAGTCCCGTTTTGCCCCAATGACGTATTTTCCAGCAGTGTTGATTTTCACTATTCCATTTTGCCCCAAACCCGTTTTGCCCCGGTCCCATTTTGCCCCGGTCCCATTATGCCCCGCTATACCATTTTGCCCCGGTCTCCCCTACTACTTTGCGGCCGTCTCCACGACTTCATCTTTCACCATATATTCATCCTACTACGTGAAACTCGACTTCTCGTTCATGAAAAGTATTACGGATAATCTCAGACGAGGGATGACAAAATTTATGTTTAAAACTTTCAAGGCTTATTCCACATTAAAGTGGAACGAATTTCGCGATTATAAATCATGATTTCACAAAATGAAATTGTGCTTAAGCATGCCGTAAAAAAAAAAAAAATCCATTGGCACTTTTCGCGCAATTTATTTTTGGCAAACGATGCTTAAAAATTAACGAACTCTTGCGAATGGACTTGCACGTTATATCGATGAGATTTTTTTTTTTCGATGCATTCCTTTTTCTTATTGTTTCGAAAAGAGAAAAAAAATAAAAATCAAACTCACCAACGCAAGGATTTACCCAGAGCAATCGTTGCCAGCCAAGACAAACGTACAACTGCGCAAAGTCCGTACCCTTGCAGGCGCAATTGGATCTCAGCTCCGTTCCCAAAATACCGAGCATTGCTTTTCGGCAATCGCTGGGCGGACCAGCACACTTTTTCGTTACGCTGTCGACTGCGCAACTCTGCTCGTAGTGCTCCAATTTATTTCTGAAAGAATGAAATAAAAATGTCGAGTATATCGGACATTATGTGTATTAGCTGAGTAATTGGTAAAAGGTGCGACACGTAACATTGCTTCCTCGTAATTTTTACTTATTGATGAATCATTCAATTTGCACCTCACTCTCCCTTCTTTTCGGGCAAGTTATTATAGTCAAGAAAATTCAACATTTTGCAAAACCTTCACTATTTTAACGAAATGATCGTGAAATTTGATATCAGACGTTCTCCAGTCTTCGGATAAAAAAAAAAAGTACACAGTGATAACTTTAAATTTATTCAGATTAAGTTATCAATGAACATTTTTCGAAAAATTCAAAATATTGTAAAACCAGTATTTCAAAATTGCTCAAATTTGAGCAACCACATAGAATTTGAAAAAAAATATTTTTAAAATGATGACACGAGTTCCTCGATGAGGTAAAAAAAAAATTATTCGGTTTCAATGTACAATTGATACTGCTTGAGACTATTTGTGCGATCGCCGATTGATTCTATATATGAAATTGATAAAAATTAAAAATGCCCGGGACAGCATGGTCGTTCAAAAAAACGAAAAATCATTTGATCTGAAGAAAAGTGCGCATCGAAGCATTTCTCGACTAAGCCCATTTCATTTTTCTCGTCAAGGCACGATATTGGAATTTTCGAGTGAAAAACATTAGAACCCCCGGTGAACTTTTCCATATTCATCAAGTACATTCGTATTTGCATATTTACCTGCAGCTCTTGTCCTCTCGACAAACTTCCGCGAGACTATGACAGGTCGGCATCTCAGCGAGTTCGACCCGCTGCGCGCATGCCGGATGCATTTTTTCCTGGGCGACGATGCACTCGTCTCGTTTATCCTCCGTTTTTCTTTTCAAAGAAAATTTAAAATGAAAAAAAAAAAAAAAAAATGAGAAAAATCCATTATAAGCCATGTATTCCGGAAAAAAATGTGATACGTTCAGAGACGCTGGATGATACGTGAAACGAAAGATTACGTTAATATTTCGCGGGCGTGGTATTTTGTTTTTAGCATTTACACAGCTATTCGAATCCGAGTAGCTTGGACAAACGACGAAATATTCGAGAAATGTTTTTTTCATAGCTGAATCATTGCAGAGACTTTTGGAAAAATTTTCCTGCATATCAAGATAAGACATAATAGAAAAACCCTCGCGAATTGATAATTCAGAAGAATATTCATAATGTTACAAAAAAAAAAAAAAAAAAAAA
This sequence comes from Rhorus exstirpatorius, assembly GCA_963564615.1. Lineage (NCBI taxonomy): Eukaryota > Metazoa > Arthropoda > Insecta > Hymenoptera > Ichneumonidae > Rhorus > Rhorus exstirpatorius. Next base: position 10,420,680 of record OY751316.1, read on the forward strand.
AAAACTGCGCATGATAAACTCCGATGGTGCAATTATTTATGAAAAAAAAAAAACTACGGAAAGCGAAGATTCACTACCATCTCGGTATCCTATGCGATTTTCAAAATATCACTTGCAAAAGTACCTGAATATGAACTCAAAGTATCGAGTAATCTTCAGATAAAGTTTATTTCCCAGTAAAGGGATGACATTAGAAATGCAGATGCTTCGATTCTCTGTGCTCTATTCGCGTATTAGCTTTGGTCTCGACGATTTTACGTTAACGCCAATAATGAGTCCGAGATGAGAGGACCATTATGGACAGATAGAATATTATGAGCTATTTTACGTTGAGGGACTTCATTATATTGGATGATCATCTGACGACTTACCGGATTAAGCGCTACATTATTCAGAAGTTCGAGGAAAGCTGGGCTAGGCTGATGTATATTAAAAGATTCACGTACACAGATGTACAGTGAAAGACCTTGTATTTGAACATTCACGTAGCTAATGCGATATCCTGCCAGATTTGTTTTTTTTTTTTTTTTACCGGCTCAAACCTTGTCTGTGAGGCAGTTTACTGCACCTGATTGGCAACTCTCGTATTTGACGTGTCTCCGTAACGCGTCAAATACGAGTGCTTCCTCTGTATCTATATATAATTTATATAATAGCGAAGAGAAAGGAGAGTACACGGGAGAGAGGAGTTTTGAGAGCGAGAGAAACGGTTCTCAGTAAATTCTCAGGGTATAAATTTGACAAAAGAAAGTGAGATTGATGGAGAGATGGTGTTTTGTGGGGCGCGTCTTCTTTAATAAAAAAGAGGACGCGTATTTAATTCTCGAAATATAACAAATCTCGACGTTGATAAAATACAATTCTGATTTTATGAATAAGGATTAAGGGGGTAGGGAATAAATAAATCAACACATATTTTTTGAGCCATACAAGTTTTTCGTTTAATTATGGCTCAGAGAGGAAAATCTCCGAGGTGTAAGCCTCAGAGAAAAAAACCTCTCGCGAATGATGTATTTACAATCGATACAGTATTTTAGGTTATAGAATATCTTTCGCGTGATAATTATTGTGAAGGTGAAATCTACAGTCGGAAACGACTTATGGATGTGTACGTGTATTGTAGGTTTAATTATATCATGCGATATGATTGTTATGGATAAAGTCGCTGGCGACCTCGTAAAAGCCCTTTGCGCCTTTTTTTTGATAATATTTGATTATTGTGTATAAAATCGTTGGCGATCTCGTAAAAGTATTGCACTTGGGTTCAGATAATATAATTACCGTGTTTAAAGTCGCTGTGGACTCGTAAGCATTGCGCTTGTGTTCAGATAATATGATTACCGTGTTTGAAGTCGCTGTGGACTCGCAAGCATTGCGCTTGTGTTCCAGAGAATGTGTTGTTGTATGTGTTGTATGCAGAGAATGAATTCGCTGGCGACTTCGTAAGCATTGCGCTTGTGTTCGGAATCACCGACTGATCTTGATGCACAGGATGATAGTTCAGCTCACCAGGATGCCGACAAATTGAAAGGGAGACACACGCGACCTCACGATTCATGAGTAATGATTTAGTCGCGATAAAATCCTTTAGATTATTTCGTTCTCGGAAAAACAGACACAAAACTAAGAGAAGACGACTGTCCATCAGTCCCGCGATCGTTCGACTGACGAGGCCCAGCCAGCGTTACCCCTTCCAATTCGGATTTACCCGAGCACATGAAAATTAAAGGGGATGGTTGACCGCGCGACGCCTGAGTTTGTATATAAGCGTTAGTGACCCTTGGTACCTGGGTACCTTTAAAATATTCGTTCGACCGAACAGATGGGGTAGGGAGTGTAACCATGTCGTGAAAATGTCGAACAAAGAGTTGAGCAGTTGGACGAGGAGAGTATAGACGCTAATGAAAAAAAAAAAAAAAAAAAAAAAAATAGGTAACGCGACGCCTTTGGTGGATGGTTGGCGAGCGAGAAAGGAATGAAAGAAAGACAGGGTTGAAAAGAAGAGAGCTAGGTGAATTGGTCCTTTCGACATGTGCAAGTTCCGAGCATTGTATGGCAACGGAACGACTTCGTTTAAAAGTTAAGCCGGGTTCGTTAAATGGGGACCTCATGCCATAATAATCGAAAAAAATAGGGAAATTAGAGAAAGAACAATACAAATACCCTGAAATTGTCCCGATGATGAACGATGATTCAGGGGTATTAAAATTTATCTCGAAGAATGAACAGTAAAAAAAATCACATCCTATGTACGATAGAAGAGTTCAATGTTTATTTCCGGCAAAATCTTTACGAGGTTCATGAGTGCACTCAGAGAGGAAGAGAGAAAGAGAGAGAGAGAGAGAGAGAGAGAGAGAGAGAGAGAGAGAGAGAGAGAAGAGAGAGAGAGAGAGAGAGAGATAGAAAGAGAGAGAGAGAGAGAGAGAGAGAGAGAGAGAGAGAGAGAGAGAGATACAAAACAGTATTGCACGAAGTACATTTGTGCGAGTGACTCGCTCGAGGTTTATCAAAAGTATCCGAGATCACGAGAAGATCCTGTTCTTCAAGCTTCTCCATTTAATCGAATAATCGTGCTTTAATTCTCGACGAAATGAACGGAATGGATATGAATGAGGCTGAAGGAAGGATACTCCGAACTGAAGCTTGCAAGGCTTGCTAATTAGTTACCTGCAAGCGAGAGCAGGAAAGGGCATGGACCTTTCATTTCCGTTTCTCCTACGTAGTCGGTTTTCTCTTTTTCTCTTTCTTGTCATTCTCTCAAACCTACGTAGTACTTTCTCCTTTTCCTACATTACGTCACGCTATAACGAATATCCTACTGGGAGAACCGAAATTGTCGCTTGAAATGAGGCAGAAACACTTTCCTCCTCATACCTTGCCCTTTCTCTCGCTCTTTCTCGCGACTCAGATGAATTAGTAGATCCGATTACTCACTTGCACAGGCAAAAGGCAATCTCCATGGAGTGCCTGTGATTGGCCTTCTTGTAGAAGTGTTGAAGGGCGTTCATGCACTCGTTACGTGCACAACTCGAAACGTCGCAGTGATTAAGTACCGGTTGCAGAAGACCCCGGCACTCCGTGTCGTTTCTGTCACGGGGAAATCAGCTTCGTTAAAGCATGTATTTTAATAATAATAATAATAATAATAATAATAATAATAATAATAATAAGAGTAACAACAACAACAATAATAATGAAAATGAATGTTAACTGAAGTAAATTGTTAAAAGTGTCATGAATTAATTTGAAAGCTTGAGAAATTCTCGTAAACTACAAAGTAACAAAGTTACACAGTTGTCTCGTGCTTTGATCGAAATATATGTACAAATTTGATCCTCAAATTCGGGAATTTAATTATTTCATAAAATTTGAAAATTCATATGCATTATTAACCTTCGGTGAATAACTTTTTATTTCACTATGAATGATCGACAATACTTGTTTGACGTTGAACACGCATGGTAAGGTGAAAGGGGAGAAAAAAAAACTTACTTGCACAGCGTATAAGCGTGATGACAAGTGCTCGAGAGTATGAGCTTGACAGGCTGATGAGGTATCATTTTTTCGACCTCGGAGCCTTGAAGATTCCCCGAATTATTCGTGTCTGCTAAGTAAAATAGAAAAAAAAAGAAAGAAATTACGAGCTGTATGAGTATCACGTTTCTGAGTGTAAGTACGAATTCGATTGTTCGAAGATCGTTGCAAAATCTTTGAGTACGCTGAATATTATACTTGAGATGTAATTATGACTTGAATCATACGTATAAGAGTTAATAATCGTTTTTATACGACACTAATTCTATTTTATTCTTATTTTGACGTTTATATGTTGTCTATGAAAATGAATAAATGATTAAACAATTCGAGTATGGATAGAACTAATGATATGGGTATAGAGAAAATCGTTAATATGAAAAACAAAACATTGAGTGAGCCGCATTCAGCTCACATACGTCTTATTCGTTTCACGGTTCGGAGATGACTCCTCGCATCCAAAAGAAAATCATACCACGCGCAATTCACACTTGGTCTACGCGACGAGGACTCGTCGATGCAAAGACTGCCCTCACCTTGCGACCCATTCCTCTTGGCGTTGAAATCTGATTCCCTAAACATTTTACATTTAGCGGACTACTCGGTGCCTCAACGATTCGTCACACTTCGCTCGCATGTGCATTCTCTAAACACTCGAGTATAACGTAAACACACGATATGCCTCACATCCTACAATATATACATATATCATTTTTCGTGGCTCTGGCACGTTTACATCCCCTATGGATTCACCGCACGCTTTTAACGGCAATTGCTGGCTTGAACGTAGGAGTAAGAACGTTCGGACGAATATCGAATCGATATATCAGGACTTCCTTTTCCCCTTTTCATTCTGACACGATTGCACGTATTTTTTCCTTCTTTCCTTTCTTCATCTCTCTCTTTCTCTCGCTCTCTCGCAAGTCTCTCCCTTCTGCCGTGCTGTGATTTGCCGAGAGAAATGAGATCCAGACAGGAGCTCGTGGTCGCCCATGGGATGGTTCTCCACGAGGGATGACTGGCCATAAGTCTACGACGACGAGAGAGCGCGAGGAGAGAGAGAGAGAGAGAGAGAAAGAGGGACGGTAAATTCGACGGGCTTTATTAAGATAAACGAGCCTCGCACGAGCATCTTCTACCGTGACGCAAAACGCGGTATATTCTCAGATCCTTCAATATTAATCTCTCATACGATGAACATTGCCGAATCGCTTCGATAAACTTGAAATACCTATACATGAATTTTATTTCAGCAAGGAACCCCTTTTTTCGAGCATCAGTTGTCTTATTTCTTATGTCTTTTTATCCAACATAGAAAATATTACTTATAACAGTGTGCTCGTATGATTTCAAAGTCCCAATGCAGTAATCGTAATGTAACAACAATTACACATTTACATGATATTATCGTAAATATTTCCAGGGTTATCATTTTTTAACTCCAATATTTCCAGATATTAATCGTACAAATAAATGAACCAAAGAAAAGAAAAACGAGTATAAAAAATTTAATATCTCGAACACATACTATGGTCGTACGTGTGACTATAGAAAACTTTTACCTCATTTCGGGTATATCAGAGTAGACTCCCTTACTATTTGAAAAAAAAAAAAAAATTCATATAATATCCTGATATAAAATATAAAATGTATATCTACGTATGGTATATGTCAGGAAACTGCAGAGTGCGAGGTTATCGGGCCTGAGGCCTACAACAGAATGAGGAAAGAAGATAAAACGACATCCACCCGCTTAGTTCACTCTCCCTCGTGACTTTAACGACCAAGACGCTTTCGACCCCACTGCGCAGACGATCTTATACGATCTTATAAGTAAGTCATCCCTTGCGGGGGATCCAGAGAAGCAACGGTTAGATGATTCACTTCTCTTTCCTCCCTTCTTGCTCGCTCTTCACTCTTTCAACTTGACTCTCGAGGAGAGACAATGTCGTATATATATATATGGAGTTCCCGGGAGAATTTTAATATAAAAAAATACAAATCGCTCGTGACAGTGCGAGAGAGTGGAGGGCTATGCGAGTAAAAATCTGTTTTTAGCCCCCTTGCCCTGGTGCTTGAACAAGGGCAGCGAGATAAGTTCTCTACCCTTCTGGTTACATCAGCGCGTATCTCGGAGAGGAAAAATATCGACGTAAAAACTCAAAATCATCCACTCATCCCATCACCCGCTGCCTCTTTCCTTTCTGCGTCTTCCAAATTTTCCAACCCCCGCATTTTCACACCCTCCAACTTTTCTCCCCGTATTTCAAAGTAATTTAATGGGAGTGAATCATCGCGTCAATGCCCATTTCAAGAGACAGAGACTCGAAAAATTGTACGCTCTTTATGCAATTAAAAAAAAAAAAAATAGAGCGCTATCATTTCATCAAAAGTCTACTACACCGAATCGTTGTTTCTCCAAAAAAAAATCATTGTTAATTGATGGTTTAGCATATGTGGTAGCAAAAATTCTTCTTTCATTATTATTCTCAATAATTAGAGAAGGTAATTAGTATTTTTTTTGTTCAATATTGCGTATTACACCATTTCAGTATATTTCAACATTTAATTCTTGATAATATATTTAAATTTCTCTTATTCCTTGCAAAAATAATTTTAATCGACGATTGAATTTATGCGATAGTCAAATTAGTCGACGGAAAATAATACAAGATACGAGAATGTTGGGCAGACTTCTGGTGACTGATAACCACACGTATATCATCATGGAAAAGGTCTGCGAGAATAGAATGCCTTGGATACTCTATATATCCGAGTATTGTTAAATTTACATTGAACAGAACGAACGTGACCTCATAGGAGCATACTTCGTTCTCTCCGCACTATATTTGATATGGGTAAACAACGAGTGATTAATGATCGCGGAATACTCGAACATTTACCATATTCATGTATAATCCGATAGAGAGTTGACGTGTTCGCAATGGATTATATCTCTCGGATTTTATTGCTGCTTGGCTCGCGATAAAAGCACACAGCACATTTGTTTTTCTCCCGTATACAGCTCGTAAGGTACAGGGAATTCAGGTCCTCGAATTAATGATGATATTTCGTAAGAACGTGCGACAGTATCGTGGCACAAATGAGCAGAATCGATAAATGTGCTCTATTCGTACGTAATACTAAAAAATTCAAGTTAGAAATATGCGATTGTGATCCATACAGGTCACAGCACCAAAAAACCTGACAATGCATGCACTCGTCATGATTTATAGGTAATTCATCGTAACGAAGTGTCACCATATTGATTGGAGTTTCGATCGAATCTCGCTTCGCAAATTGTTTCAAGATGCATACCGCGAGTAATACCATTTATATGTAAGAATAGAGACATTATCTTAGGTGCATTAACATATAGCTGGCTCCTGAACCTTCAGTGGCAAGAATCTCCATTTTATCCTATTGCTAGAGGGATGTTAATTTTTCCAGTACAACACTACGTTGTACTCAACCTAAACAGACCCTATTATTATGGTCTGAGATTTCGTTCCATAGTTCGAAACTTTTCAGCTCTTCGTATTATAGGAGAGCTTGCAATCACTACTTCTTGAGCTTTCTCTTTCTCTCTCTCTCCCTCTCTCTCTCTCTCTCTCTCTCTCTCTCTCTCTCTCTCTCTCTCTCTCTCTCTCTCTCTTTACTCTTATCGTTCGTTGGCTATTAAAGAACAATTAACCTCATTTGAGAGAGAGAGAGAGAGAGAGAGAGAGAGAGAGAGAAAACGAGACAGACGTAGGTTTCTCTCGTTTCTCGGGCTTCGTTCCTTAACAACCGTGCGCTTTCTCTCGCGAGATTACGATAAGCCAGTTGCTAACGTCCGCTCTCGAGCATGCCGCACAATGAGCGTTCAGAGAGCTGTCCCTAGTCGCGAGGGTAAATGTCTGGGGTATTAAATGCACCGAGAGGAAAAGAGAAAGAGACTTCAATGCTTCTTTTTTCCACCTCTTTTTCACTCTTACTTTCGTTTATCTTTAGGTTTAGGTTACATCGGATTGGAATATTTCATATGGTTTTCTGATAAATTCTTTCAATGTTGTGCAGTTTTTAAAATTATTTTTTATTAGTAAAGCTGTCGACGTCTTGGAAAAAATCTATCAAATCTTCTTCTTTGTGCATACAATACACATTAATCGTATCGCAAATTGTGTATTTCCTCGTAGGCAGTCTGCTGCATCTCTCGTCTTTTCCGCAAATTCATTATTCAAAGAGTGAATTGAGACGGAATTCCGAAACTGCGGAGTTCCTCCCTCTATCCACCCCCAACCGGATTCTCGGTACTCTGACAAAGTGAGAAAAGACGATGGAATTTCGGAGAATACTCGATAAGCAGAGAAAAATGATGCCTCCCACGACGGTATATGAACCCTTCGCGTTTTGTCGTCAAGTTTCTTGACTCGTGAGATTCATTGCGAATCTCTCAATTATTATGCCGAGTCTTTCGGCATAATAAACACTTGTATATGTGTATGCAAATAAAAGATGTACAGAAAGAAAGATTCATAAATGGTTCGACCGTATATATACGGTCAAATTTGCGAAAGATTTTTCAAATGGTTTTCTTCCGTCACTTCCTTCCTCTCATAAAATCGTTTCCGCATAGAGCTTTATCGATCTATCTAAGAAAAATCTCATCGCGCATCGCACGGACAAACTTTCCAAGAGCTTCTTGAAACTTTAAATTTTTCTGATTTGGGTCATCCGCGAGAATGCGATATATCCCCGACGAGAACGGATACGTCCTTCAGGCGGGAAATGAGACTACTCTCTCTCTCTCTCTCTCTCTCTCTCTCTCTCTCCTTCTTGCGATGCCATCTTGCAGAACCACGGAATTAAATTAAACCTCCGGTACGATAAATCATTCGAGCAAATCGCGGTGAGTTGCGACGATGGATATCTCTGCGGCACCTCGAGAGTAACGTTTGCAACTTTGTCGTCGTTGCGCTGAAGCTCTGACGTAGAACTATTAGCTGCAATCCCCTCCGCATTACGATATCTTCGAAAATTCTCAAGTGTTCCATAAATCGTAGAAAAAAGTATTATTATTCATTGAAATAAACTTTATTTTGAACGCACCACTTGTATCGATGCATGAATCAAATATTTACGTTGCAGGATCTGTTATTATCGTTTTTGTTCATCGCTTTATCGATTCGATTGATCCCATGATGTAGATGATAATCATGTGGCCGATACAAAATGCGCTGTGATGGGCCAATTTATTTCTGATAAATTTGGAAACAAACGCAAATCGAATGGAATTGGGTTGGGTAGAAATGTATAGCAAGAGAGGAACAAAGATAAAGAGAAAGTATTTTGGGAGTGGATGATCGGAAATCAACGAGCTGTAGTGGGTATGGGGGGGGGGGGGGGTAATAACGATAGTTGTAAGGGGTCGAATTCTTTCTATATAGGTACTGCAACTGTGAGTAAATCGAAAATCAGCGTGATGTAATTTCGTACATGTAATTTTGTCTAGCTTTCCTTTCCTCTCGCCGATCTGATGTATATATATTTATATAAATCAGCCATTTCGTGGCTCTCAAGGCTTCGATCGGTATCACTTATTTGGCCTCTCTACGCTATTTCTTTCTGTTTGTGAAAAATAAATCGAATTCGGAGCAGCTACATTGTGTATCGCTTGAAATTTGTACGTATATATATATGTGAATTCTAATACATCGATAGACCGAGAGAATCCGTTCCTGCGCGCTCCCCAACACTACATACAACCCTCTAACGGTAATAGAATCGATTTGTTTCGAGCGGAAAATTGTCTTTTTAAACGGCAATCCTATAGCAATTTTATTTTCTTGCTTTTCAGTCGCGTTATACGTCTCATTGGTCGATCCTATGATTGTTTTTCTGAGACACGAGAGGTCCACGTCTGCATTCACAAGCGAAAAAGTATTTATTAAATTTGAATTCGTCTTATTTAAATAACACTCAAATCAACTTAACCTTACTTCGTATAATTCTAATTAAATTTTATTCAACTTTCCATAAGAAAATAATATTAAATAGAAAGTTTTTGAAATACTAATATTTGTGACAAAAATTTTTTTTTTTTTTTTTTCATTTGTGACACTTCAACGTATACCCTCTCGAATGTTAATAGCTTTTTCCTTCACTGCTTTACGATTTCCCGCCAGGAAAAAATCAATTAGTACCGTTAGAAGGTCAAAATTAACTCGTATATTAGTAAATATTAGAACTGTAACATTGTAACAATTTATGAAGCAATTGTCAAATAAACAATAGCATATAGTGATATTAATCGTACAAGATACGCTGAGTGTGCTGATCGTCGACTAAATCGCGAAGCTCGCGAGAAAGCGGCAGACGTCCGTCGTTATCCTCCAATCAGTAGTTATGCGACGTCTTTGGTCAGACGTGACAGGGACTGGGAAGACCAGTCTGTACACGCGGCAAATGCAAATGGCCCGATGCCGAGCGGATGGGATTAGTATAGATCAGATGCAACTGAGAATTGTCTACAAGTCAACCCTATATTGGACGGATGAGAGTCAGATCAGAGGCCATTAGGTGCCCGATATACCCAATATTGCCCGTGAATCCGTTCACGAGTAGTTGCAGTCAATATCGATAGAACAATGCCTCGAGAATCCGTAGCGAAACATATAACCTGCACGGATTTGTAGGTTACTCTCGCATTACTTGCAAAATACCCCTATTCGCATCGCTGAGCCTTAGTAGATACGGATTTAATTCGTCAGACATCCGGTTGTTAATACTAATAACTTAAATTAATTGTTTTCCTGGCCGACCAATCGATCGGCTAATAAAAATGATTATTAACTGATAAGACAGTAGAAAAAAATAAGTAATTAAATTACAATAATGAATTGTAAATTAAACATGGCAAATAAATTATTTCGTTAATTAATTTTACTTCGTCATAGAGGAAGCTTTGTTTTAATGAAAAAAAAGTTTTTCGAGATTTTCATGTGAGCGTGCGTAAAATGTTTTAAATATTCAAAATCTTACGATTAGTCATTTCTTGAATATTTGGAGTCAAATAATATTTCTTGAATGTTCATGGAAAATGATAAGCTTGCTCTAAATTTTGTAAATTTATTGCTAATATCGAGCCGGCACTTGCCACAAGAAAAAAGTAGGGGACCCTGATGTTCGTTAAAATGTTAGTTATGCCACGACACATCCTAAGATCCATTGACTATGTGAGTAATAGTTATTTTTTCAACGGTATTGATTTAGCCGAAAAGTGCACGATGGACAAATTTTCTTCAGTTTTGATATTGTGTAAGTATGAAATTACTTGTCAACAACGTTGAATGAGTGGACTTTATATATATATATATATAAGCTCACCGTCATTTTCGTCTTCCGTGTGATTTTTCCGATGAAACGGTCGATGATGTATCCCCGGAAGTGGCAATTGTTTCAATGCATGAAGATCTTGATGATCGGCATCGATCAGTGGATTCTCGAGCTGCGACTCGATTACTTCGAAACTCGTCGAGTTGTCAGGGTGCGATATGATTTTCACTGTAAACGCATGACAGAGAGAGAGAGATATATATATATATATATATATATATAGATATATAAATGTTTCGCCTTATATTCGGAAGGGATGAACGAACCTCGGGGACATGATGTACATCGCACAATAGAGTCGGGTATGTATGGAACGTATGACAAAGGGGTTAATTCGACGTCTCTCACGCATCAAAGAACGTCGAAGAGACCGAGAAAAAATTCTCCGCACGAAGCTTCTCTTACATATACATTCATATATATATACAAAAAAAAAGAACATCTTTCTTTTTTCAGATGCGTTGAAACTTAAAAAACGTACTCTGAGAAATCCGCTCTCTCCATACCGGGAGGCATAGAAGTGAAAAATATTAAAAAAAAAAAGAAAGCAAATAATGAGAAGAGCATTGAGACGAGCGTCATGTGAACAAGAGAATAGAATGAAAGGCTAGGAGAAGAGCGAGATTGGTAACGAATCTCCTATGAACGGATTCCTATGCCTGTCTCGATATCATAGACAAACGAAAAAACAATGAAAAACAAAAAACGAAAAAAAGATAAAAGAAGAGTATAATATGTGATCGTGCGTAAGAGTTGTTGCCGTCGTGTCTCGTTTCAGTTTTCTTTCAGTGCATACTACAAGGTCTCAGGTAGTTCATCTTTTAGCACAGCTTCTCGACTGCCTCGTAAGAGAACAAGAGAGGCTTTTCTCCGGACAGTGAGGATATCGAGCGTATCGATTTTCACGTGCACATACCGCGCTCTCTGTGAACTTTTTTTTTCAAGAGGTGCATTAAAGTAGCACCAAGATGGAGAGCAAAGTTTTACAATTATATCGAAAGACTCCGTGTCGTTTCTCGCTCATGGATCGGCGAAAAGGAGAAGATTCGCTGGAGCACGTTAGCGGAAACACAAGATGTACGCGCATTTCTTCTCAAATTCTTGAATTCTCGAATTTCATTCCCGCTTGGATTTATTAAAATTGTAGCATCATGGAAAAACTTTGCGCCAATTTTCAATTAACACAAGATGGTTAATACTTTTTTTCCGCGTATGAGCTTGTGTTTTGGATTTAATGAATTTCGATCTTTCTCTCATCGAGGCTTATTGGGCTTGATTGATTTTAATAATTTTTTTTTTCAAATTCGAATCAATATAGTTCACTGGACTAGTTCTGCTCAAAATCGTCCGGCTGTCATGACTAGTCGTTTAATCTGTACGAAAACTGCAGTTCATATGTTTCAAATTAACTTGAAACTTTGACAACTTTTTGAATCCTGTGGCGCGCTGGCATTTGTTGGCAATATTCGTGATACGAATAAATTTCGATTATCAATTGAATGTTAATTGCAAAAAACCATCGGAGAAACCTGCTGATGTGCATCATGTTGCACCTCAGCAAACAAGCAATATAACTTGCCGAGGTTTGTGAATATCCATATACATAATTTTAGCGTATAATACCAAGTGTCAGCGCGCTTTTCTTCGAATATTTCAGCTGTAACGAAGAGGCCAAAGTAAAATATTTTCGTGATATGAGTTTCGATTAGATTTAGATTAAAACGTTGAGGAACTAATCAAAAATTCTATGCAATTATATATGATAATACAAAAAAGCTATTCAGCGATAGTCGACCCATTGAAAATTTACAATAATAGCACTAGATACACACTATGATCATCCCTTGAATCCTTAATATGTCTTTTATAAAATATGTTACCGTGGAAGCACATGAACTATTATTATCGTCATTGAATTTCATTCAATTCGAATGACACGTATTAAAATCAAACAAATTCATTTCACCTTCCTTTAACTGATCCCCCCTCCCCTCCCCCATCCCTGATTCTCGGTGAATTTGTCAAGTTACCTTGATCGACGAAACCTTCGAAAGCCTCTCGAAGATCGAAGAATCGATCGAGTGGTGACGATATACCAGAGCTTCCGTCATTATCATAGTGATCGTCGTCGTCGAAACGACCTACGACGATACCGTGCTCATAGTAGTAGGTGGGACGTGGTGCGTGTGCCTTGGTGCCGTAGTTGGATCCCCGGTGCCAATGTGGCGGGGCGGGATATGCCATGGGATCGGGTGCGTCTAAGTTTGGTGAGCTTGAGCGCGAGGGTGCAGGTGCAAGTGCCGGATGATGCTCAGATGATTCTTTTACACCGGTATAATCATAACTATTATGGATCCCATGTTGATTCTCCTGGTGCTGATTGTGACGATCACGATGACGATAATACGGTACGTTCTGGTGCTGATGATGATTTTTGTGCTGTTCAAGGTCATGCGAATTTTGATAGGGATGCTGGGGCTGCAGGTGCTCGGTGCTCGAAGCGTGATCATGCTTTGCTCGATTTGGATACCCAGGATGGGAGGAAGAAGAAGAAGAATGACCAAATGACGAAGAAGAAGAAGAAGATGAAGAGGAGGAGGAAGAAGAAGAAGAAGAAGAAGAAGACAAGTCGTGGCCATTGGCTGTCCCTAAGTTAATCCTACGTCCACCGTATGAGCTTCTACGTTGTTCATCTTCGTGACCGTTCACTTCACTACCACCTTGACCGTAAATTATTCCACGATGATGATCATCATCTCCCTTTTCGCGCCTCGAGCCATCAAAGCCACCGGGTTCGGCGCGTTCGGCTTCCGGATCACCGTCACGCTCGGCATACGTCTCGTACGGATGTCCAGCGTAACCGGTGATTCTCGGACGTCCCGTACGACTGCCGCCCGGTAACTCCGGTACCTCGTGCACGTTTGACGGTCGTCGACTACGATTATCAACGTTCATAAAATCGCCACGACGATTCTCGATAGAATCGGCATCGTAACTATCGTAATACGATGTTTTACCGGTCGCGGTGACATCGGGGAACAGAAAATAGGGATACATACTGGTCGGGGGCAACCAGATCTCTTGAAAGTTCTCCTGCTGGGGGTCGAACGGATATAGGGCCGAGTCCGTTCCCGATAGGTCTACGGACGCGGAGGAGGGCAGAAAGTCTGAAACACAGAAGCAAAAGACCGCGAGCGAATGGATTGAGTGATAGCGGAGTTGGACAGTGAGTCATTGATTTAGTGATTGTGCATCTGTGTGCGTGGTGTGTGTTCGTGTAAGTATGTCGCGTATTTTTTGTTTTTCAGTTAACGTACCAAACGAGAGTCTCCGTGAGCCAGGGATTCAATCGAGGGAATGTCGATCGGGTTATAAGAGAAATTTTCGTTTTTGATCATGCTTCGGCTCTTACAAACTATTTTATAGTAAGAATTTTACTATAAAATATTTCCATCCCTCATGAGTTTTTAATCATCATCGTAATAATTATCCCAAGTACGAAAATTTCTCTGAGTGTATGGAAAGAGATTTTGACGATAATTCTATACCTCTGTTATTACAGTAATCCGTTTACCAGGGATGTGTATCAGTATAGAATGAAAAATCACTCGACATTGTTCATCGAAAAAAAATCTTATGAATCATTAAAGAAACATAATTCTAACGTTTTCAAAATAATTGACCATAATTCGTAATAACTATTCTGTTTGAAAATTTAATAACTTTTTCAATTCTATTATTGGGAATTATTTTGTTGCAATATTCTTTCAAATGACTTTCTATTTTCAAGCTAATGCGGTATTTTCGGTCTGTAAGTGAAACAGTTTTATTTCAGCCCCTTCATTTGTTCTCGCAGACAATTTTCAGCATTACTTTCGGAAATTTTTGGGAAAAGTGCTTCTTCCACATTGGGTTGATTCGTGGAGTACGCGGTAAATGTAAAGACCAAAGGACGGATATGGGATGAGGGGAGGAAAGTCAGGATGGCAAGAGCATGCAGTGAAGGAGGGGAGAAAGTCTGCTTTAAATTGGATTTTGATAAGAAACGACTTTTACGTTTCTCCGGCATGGATAGAAGTAGACAGAGCGAGAGATCAAAAGAGGGAGGGAAGAGAGAGAGAGAGAGAAAGTAAGCAAGAGGAACGAGAGAGTAAGAGAGAACATTGAATTATGGCTGGTCCATTGCCACTTTTTCCCATCACCGGATATACCGAATGAGAGAAAGGAGAGAGAAAGAGAGCGAGAGAGAGAGAGAGAGAGAGAGAGAGAGAGAGGGTGTGCATGTGTGAGCACTCCCGCGAGGGGCGAAGAAAGAGAGGTAAAGTAGAAGCGGTAGAATGAGATAGAGGAAAGGTAGGTTCCGTTTTGAATATTTAACGCGAACCGGAGAGATCTCTTGGTCTCGGTTATATTCGAATGTTCCTTTGGAAAATTTGTAACGCTCTCTGTTAGCAAAACGAAAACATGAACAATCTAACGAAGTGGAAATTGAAGTTGTAAATGCTTCGTGAGCAATACCCAAATGAAGGTAAACATTGAATTATTATTCCTCTCTCTCTCTCTCTCTCTCTCTCTCTCTCTCTCTCTCTCTCTCTCTCTCTGTATCTCTGTGTCTCTGTATCTCTGTGACTCCCTCGTGAAAAAAATTCTGTAAAATGTGGCTACTCGTAACTTTCACCGAAAAATTGCATCGTTTTTGGCCCTTCACGTTTTCCTCTTTCGTACAGAGCCAAGAGTTTCGAATCAAATTCATGCAGACTCCTTTTCTCTCTCTCTCTCGCTCTCTCTCTCTCTCTCTCCGTCTTGCCTCACGATATTTCTACAAGTTTCTTATGTTGAAATATATCTGTATATATGTCTCAAATTTCAAGCAATCAATGAAATTAATAATCTTCTGAAAATTGTCATTCACGTGGACCGCATATAATTTTTTTTTTGAATTTTCAATCGTGACATATTGCGGTTATCGCGCGCGATTGATTTTTCGTCGTTTTTCAAAAATCATTTGTAAATATATTTTTTTTTTCCGGCAAATAGACGAGCTCTCATACCGAGCCCTATTCCTTTACATCGTCTTTATAATATTTTATTCGTCTTCCTCGTGTAACGGGACTTGGTTGTATATAGTATTTTTACCATGAGATTTGTCGGCTTGTCATGTAGAAAAATAAAATATTTCTCTTCTATTTTTATCGTGTTCACAGAAGTGTCAGCATCGAATAGCTAATAAAATGAGAAATGATTTTTTTTAAGAACGAGAAATAGATTTTTTAAGAAAATAATTTCGAATTTTTAATTATTATCATTTTTATCATATTCAGGGTTAATCTAGGATGAGTCAAAAACTTTTACAACAGACAGATTGTTCAGTTTTATTGCCCGATTACGGGAAAACACATGTAACGGATGTAAAAAATACACTGGTATACATAAGAAATTATCACCACTATATAACATCGAGGGTTATAGCCTACATTATGCTTCTGAGAAAAAAAGCGTATACGTCAGATCGAGTATTTATTCATGATTGATCGTTATTTGGTGGACGAAAGTCTGAGAGGTCGAAAGATGGATCGAATTTGACGGAGGAAAAACCCGGAAATCACGAGGCAAAAGGAAAATATACAGAGATAGAGGTATCTCGTCAATATCATACATGCATGTGTACGCAATTTCCTATGTGTTTGGGTATTTTCATATGTATTTATGCGTTTGGGATGTCGTATACGAAGTACAGGATAAGGGATGAGAAAGTAGTAGAGTCTCGTAACGGGCTGTATCATAGGCTACTCACAGAAAGTCTCAAGAGATACATGATAACGCAAGCTTCGACGTATTGCTGTATACATATTTATATACACGTATATATTTATATACACGTATATATTTATATACACGTATATATTTGTATACATATACGTATAATATTAGCTCTATCTGAACCAGTACGGTCTATCGGAACCATTGGTCACACCGTGACGAAAAAAAATTGATTTATCAAATAAAAATGAAATTTCGTGTGAATTAAACAAAATCGGTTTCTACCGAATTGAATGAATTAGCCCAAATTGCAAATTATGCCGTTTTTAATTCATTAAACTTTGTTGAATAAAAAATTATGTCTGAATAAAATAACGTTGATTCGATTCGTATAAATCGATTTTTAATTTTCGGTGTTCGTAGACACGTTGCACGGAGAGAAAAAAAAAACTTTATAAGATAGAGATAGAAAAACAGCGAGAGTAGAGTAACAGATAAAAACACTGACATGCGAAAGAAAGTGATCTAACTACATGTGACATGCACTGACTTATCATTCGTCTGTATACTCTGTCCATTGAGCTCGGATCCTGAAGCTTGAAGTTCTTTTTTTAAAATAATTTCATAACTTATCATTGAAAGATTTGTTTTTTAAATAAAATTCAATTGAACATCTTTCAGTCGCCATCCTGTCTGTTTTAATTCATTTAATTTGTCAATTTAATTTACGTCTAAATTTATTTTCTGCATAAATCTGATTTATTTCTAAATTCAATTTATGAGATTACTCGGACAGAATAAACGTGATTCGAGGTTATAAGCGTTATCAGACGGAAAACGACGCATTCTTAAGGCTTCACGGATGACAAAGCTGTTTGAGGATGCTAATTAGTGCTCGTGCATTTACGTGCCGGTTGAAATTTGCAAATGCATTTCGGGATCATGTGCATTGGCATCGATCCTTCATCGATTTGCCCCCCCCCCCACCCCGGCCCCGCAACGTTCCAAATGAACCATAATTCCCAAAAAAACATTACGATGGTGCTTGATCGACCTAGTTTATTGAGAAAAAAAAAAAAAAAAAATATTATATGATCCTTGTTCCGAGAGATCATTTGGTTCGAAGCAGGTATTGACAATTCATGATGCATCTCGTGTCTCGGCAGGATGCATTCTTCGTAGATCCTGAATTTGCAGCGACAGCAAAATGGCGGGATGAGAGTACGTACGATTGCAGCAGTAATTTGACAAAAGCTAAATGACAATCGTAAAACAAATCTTATGGATATTTTATGCATATTTTACGTATAAATTCTGCTGAAATAATAATTCTGTTTTATCTTGTACTCGTGTAGCCCACTGAATCGTTTAAAAAATTGAACAACAACTGGACGGTAAATTTATTTGTAAAAGGTATCAAATGAAATATTTCTTTTGCATATAAGGTACATTTCACAGCACTTCATTGACCCGATTTTTCGAGATTGTCTATAATTGATAACACTGAATCATAATTGTCACAGTTATCGTGATTTTCACGTTTTTTTTTTTTTTGTTAATGGGCCCGCCGTCACCACCAGCTCGATATCCTCGAATATCGAGGTTATCATATGTATATGTCAGTGAAAAACTATTCCCCCCAGCTTCACCATTTTCATCATGATGGATAATGTACGAAATGTTGAAGAGTAAATTTTCGTATCTTCATCGTGGGGGGTTTTCCTTGGCGAAAGCAGCCAGCAGCAGCGTCCATTCATTCATATTCATATACTACAGCCATCTGCGATTGATGATGGTATGTATAAGAACGATAGGGGATTCGGTAAAGGCAGCATAGAAACGGTAAGAACTCTCTATGGATAAAAACGTATGCGAGTGAGCCGAACAATGATGATGTCTATTATGTAATTCCGACCCTATCTTGCATTCAAAAAAACACCCATTTTATTTATAAAGTAAAATATTCAGTATTCAAGAATGAATAAATGCAGAAAAGAAAGTATAAACAATATATTAATCAAATAAATTTCATGGAAAAAAAAAAAAATTACAAATTACTCGTAGAGTCCAGATGAGTAAGGTATTTATGAAAAAAAAAAGTATTCACTCCCAAATTGAGTTGAGAACTTGAATACGATGTTTTAATGCGCTTCCACGAATCGGCCGATCATGGAATAATAATAATAATAACAATAATAACAATAATAATAAAGTATGTTAAACAAAAAAATAATGCTATACCACACGAAAGCGCACGAGACTGAGCTGCTGTAACAGGCGATCATAAAAAATTACGTTACCAAAGGCAACACACGCAATAACGCAGAATAAATATTTATGTATATATATATAATCAATGACAACGATGATGATGATGATGATATTATGATTTATATGGAGCATTCTTACCTAGAAGAAAAAAACATCGGGAATTTTTTTTGAGATTTAAAAAATTCGCAACAATTGAAAAAAAAGTGAAGTGAAGTGAAAAAAAAGTGGATGCATGGCATGGAATGCTCCATACGTATATGAAATTACGCACACTAGAAATACACGTTTAACATGTTCTTTACGCTTCACATACAAGATTAACAAAGAAATCAAAGACCGATATATTTATGAATTAAGGAATTGTACTTTTTACGATATGCGTAAAATATTTACACAGGCACGTGTCAACTACGCGTTATGTGTGTTTGAAAATTCGATCGTATGCTCTGGCGTTCTTTTTGTTTTTTATTTTTTCAGCAAGCAGTTGTATAATTGGACGCTGGATTTTATGCGAGCAGAGATGGATCTCGTTCGAATGAAAAATCAATAAAAGTAACGTTTGAAACAAATTTCTTATGAATAATCATCAACTTCGTATTTATTTAGAATTAACCGATTACGATTAACAAGTATATGACGATTAATTAATTGTGTTTAAATGATGATTAATTTTATTTTCAAATAAATCACTAATTATTTCGTCGTAATACCATTTGTTTTTTTTTATTGTTTTCCTCTTATTCGAAACGAGTCCATGCTCGGATGAGAGTTGCATTCAAGTATCTTAAGATCAAAAGCTTCGTCGATTCTGGATAAAGGGAAAAATGAATCATCGAGAGGTATTAAAATTGCGTCGTTTCAAAGAGAAGATTAACGAGAAATCTGAAAAGAGAACGGAATGAACAAGTGCCCTTGCACGTCAAGGGTAGTTGAAATAGAACCGGTGAAATAGAGGTCGATAAAATGAGGACGATGTGCTTATTGTGATGATGAGTTGACGGATTTATAGCTTTCTTGGCATTTGTAGCTTTCTTGTGTGTCACATGATCCTACGAGAATAGCACAGTCGCTTTGATAGATTTCATATCTGACATTCTAATAATATGTGCAAACGCGACCGAATTCTCGACGTCCAAATTCCATCTGAATGTCCCTTAACGAGAGAGATATAACGCAGATGCGAAATCGTGTATGATATCGCTCATTGCTGAATTATTTTTCATATCTATGAGCAGCACATGAGGCGACCATCAATGTCAACGACGTAAAATAACAAAATGATGAATAAAATTTTGCGTTATTATCGATACACTCGCACGTATGAATAATCGGACAATTCAATTAATCAACGGAGGCTTTTCAATTATCGTTATATACCGAGAGAAATAACGAGACGAGCTTCGAAACGAAATTTTTTAGAACATACGTGACACTATGTTAATGCGATAATATTGGAAAATTTATTTAACAAGTTACGCCGAATGGATGAAAAATGTAAATACGAATGATCATTGAATCAAGAGCAATTTGATTTACTCAACGTCTATTATTATTTTGTATTAAATAAAGGGTATAAAAAATAGATGTTTCAATTGCCTGTAGATTGGGGCGAGGAATTAATAAATGCATCGATGCTTGTTCCAGAATCGATGATGCTCGAAATATTTGGAAAATTAACCAAACAGAGGATACAATGTTTTTTTTTTTTCATTCGTTTCCAACGATAATAGCAATGTTAATTATTAAAATAGTAGTAATAATACAAACGTAAAATTGTCGGCACAAAAAAAATTTCGACATACAAATATCAATATCTAGATTATATGGATGATTAAAAAACAAAAAATTACAACATCGACATGTAGTTCATAGCCAAGGGTGCTGTGAGGTACTTTCTGTCAAAATTCATATAATATAATCAATAATTTATCAAACTCGTGTAGTATCAATTGTCGTGTACGTTTTTTTTTCTTCTTCATGATTTGTGTGACTCGATTAAATGTGTGCTTGATCATTCAAGGTAGTACGAGCACGAACTTAACGATATCTGATTTTTTTATATGATGTAGTAGAAGTGTATAGGATAACACCTGCAAAATTTCAAAGTGGATCAACGACTCTTTACGCGAGTAATTAATTCGTAAAATCAAGATATATTTATCCCGCGCCATATACGAATTCTGGGCTGACGCAACTTTGAAACAGAAATTCGTATCTTTCACGATTAGATACGATCAATACTAAAACTGTTTAATGTTCAGAAGACTATCATGATTACATACGTTTCATAAAAAATGGGGATTGACGAACCTTTTGACATAAAATTATCGTTTTTCGCGTGCGTCGGATTATGAGCGGTCCGACTCTCTCTTGTTTCATGCATGCCCCTCGCTCACCGCGCTTACCCACGCCGACGTTTCCGCTTATTCCCCGCCCACAGTTGTGCTCGTACTACACCTTAAGCATGTCTTTGCTTTCCTTCGAGTATGTTAATTTCGCTATTTTGTTTTATTTCAAAACGGTACTGCTAATATTTCGATTTTTCATTTTAAACTCACCGACGCATGGATTGTGATTGACCATCGAGAATATCTTATCGCATCGCTTCTTTATCTGATTTTTCGGGCATATACAACCGAACATTGGTGATAGCCGAAGTTGCGTCCAGGCATCGTGACAAGCGTCACTGGAATCATAAAAAAAAGTAAGAAACATCGAATTAAATTTTCATCATTTATCAAAATCAGATGTGCGATCAATGGTCAATTGATTCGATATATTGAGCTAAATATATATGCACTCAAATAAAGATGTTTTTTTTTCCAAATGAAATGCAATTGTATTAAAAAATTGTTACAAATTTTTTAAAAATTTGATAAAGCATGGCATATAAATTTTTTTCAATTTTAATTAATTTTTGCAAGCCAAATAAATTTTTTCCCATTCGATTAAATGTTACTCAAATAAAATATGGCGTCATACGGTCGAATATATTTTACGACCAACCCTCTTTAACTCGCGGAATCTGTCAAAAATTTTATAATATACGATCAACACGCAAAGGCGTAAGCGTGAATAAATATGAAGAGAAACCGAAAGCGGAAGAGAGAGAGAGAGAGAGAGAGAGAGAGAGAGAGAGAGAGAGAGAGAGAGAGAGAGAGAGAGAGAGAGAGAGAGAGAGAGAGAGAGCAGTTCTCGAAGCCAGAAGAGGATTAGCCTTGTTATTGCTGGGTGGTAGAGCTCGCCCCTCTCATTTTCTTCAGTTTACTCGCGGTTGGCACGAAACTATTCCCGAATATAAGCATACCCACTCCCCTATACCGATGATCAAATCCTCTGGAATCCGCGAAATGTTCCGCATCCATTGCGACGAAACGGGGAGACTGGAGGGTGTAAAAGAAGGGGTGAGAAAGATCGGGGTAAATATTTCGAAGTGCGGCTCCAGCTGTAAATCGCTTGTGGATTTTTTATATGATATATTTATATGACACATATTTACCAAGATCGGACTTTTACGTATGTGCTCGATTATAATATATTGGCGATGATATTCAAAAGATAATAGAGATAGAGAGTTGGTATTATTTATTGGGTCATAATTAAAATTTGATATGATCGGGAAATCCCCCCCCCCCCCTCGCCGCTCTCTTCATTTCTAAAAGCATTGACGAAAAGCAAAGCGGTTGTGGTATCAATCATTTTCATAATTTGACAAAAGCGACACAGGATCTCCGATTAAATTGGATAGAAGATGAAAAGCGGATGAAAAATGAAACCAATAGGTCGGAATAGACCACTATTGGGAAGAAGAGAAGCTCCATATATAGTTCGCACAGTGCTGAGAAACCAAGTACATAAATTGATTATATAAGAAAGAAGCTGAGACCGCGGCCTCGACCAATTGCGGTTCACTGATAAATTATAGCGGTAACGTTGAAATAAAAAGGAAGATGAGAGACCGGGAGCGAGAGAAGAGTTGGACAGAGTGGGGGGGATGAGGAGAGCTTTAGTGAAAAAATCTGGAACGAGGGGTGGTGGCCGCTCTCTCGGTGCTTCGAAAAACGGAGATATATATATAATATATATATATATATCTCGCTATATTACCTCATATCTGTTAATTAGGACAGTTAAAAAATCTGATTTTGGAATTTTTAGTTCGTGATCGATTGTGTTACATCTTTTCGCGAAAAAAAAAAATTAAACACATATGTTGCACAAGATGAAAGCTATATACGCAAAGAAATTTGATACTCTCGCGTCGAAGATGAAATTTTTGCAAATACGCTATTTTCAGGTTCATATACTTTGGCGTTTATCTAATCTCAGGTTGCTTCTGATATTGAAATGAGGCATACAAAACCTGAAGCCTGTAGAACAATATTCAGTACAACATCATCGAAATTAAATATTTTTAAACTCTAAAAGATAAAATCTGCAAAAAAATTAGATATACTAGAGTGTTCAGCGAGTCATGATTTATTCGTTTTCTCATGGAAATCGATACTGTAAAATTCGGGGCTTGTAAAATAATATTTAGTACCGTTGTACCGCTTCCAAAATGTAAAATTTATGCAAAATACTCAATGTAGAAATATTTTACATTTTAATGATTTTCTTAAGCATATTAAAAAATCAGTAAGCTGTAAAAAAAACAGATGGAGAAGGTCTAAAATCGATTTTTTTAATTGACAAAACTGGAAGCTTGTATAAAAAGCGAGCACATATTCATTACTTCCACGGTATAAATCGAGATCTTATTGAATCTACGCTGCGATTTTTCGTTTCTTTGGTCAGACGCGAACGAGAGAAAAAGATAGGAATAGAGAGAGAGAGAGAGAGAGAGAGAGAGAGAGAGAGAGAGAGAGAGAGAGAGAGAGAGAGAGAGAGAGAGAGAGAGAAAGAGAGAGAGAGAGAAAGAGAGAGAGAGAGAGAGAGAGAGAGAGAGAGAGAGAGAAGAGAGAGAGAGAGAGAGAGAGAGAGAGAGAGAGAGAGAGAAAGAGAGAGAGAGAGAGAGAGAGAGAGAGATGAAGAATTGGTCATGAGCGAGGTCGAGATTGTGCGGTGATATTCTCGAGCCTCAAGAGCTTCGAGGCATAAAGCAGCAAGCCTTTCATCTCGATTTGTTTGAATATAAATCAAAGAAGTTCCACGGATTAACGATGCAACCGTACCTAATCTATGTGACTCATTCCATCGAAAACCGACGAACGTTTGTACAACTT
Source organism: Rhorus exstirpatorius (assembly GCA_963564615.1). Classification (NCBI taxonomy): domain Eukaryota; kingdom Metazoa; phylum Arthropoda; class Insecta; order Hymenoptera; family Ichneumonidae; genus Rhorus; species Rhorus exstirpatorius. The sequence continues at coordinate 10,444,847 of OY751316.1, forward strand.
CGATTTGGACCGTGACTTTGCGAGATGCTAGTCCCCTTTCAATAGACCCTAACCACCTTTTCTAAACCTCAGAATTTTGTAATTATATTTCTTTTATGCCTTCTTTTATATTTCACGCGCTATCAAAAATATTCACTCTTTAAAAATGCTCAATTGCACACTATTTTTTTATTCCACTTTTTCAGACAAAAACGTCAACGAAATCATTTGATAAAAAAAAAAAAACGAAAACTCCCTGACGCCACAAATGCTTCGAGATAAATTCGTATGAATTTTATACCGAAAAAGCGTGAAACGAGTCGAAATCCTTACAAGCGCAATCATAGATTCATAAGAATGACGATTTACAATTTTTGAAGCATCTGCGGAAATTTATGTAATAAAAATTCCGTAACAATTGAGATTCGTAATTTTTTTTTAAACTTTTACTACGGTAATGCATTCTTTCGAGCTTGGATCGTTATATCATATAATATTCGATGCTTATTTCCGTACGTTGTAGCTCGAGCACATTTCATGCATTCTCCAATGGCCTCACACCTTCTCGTGAGCAGCAGAGTGAGGACAGTAAGCCTCGAGGGTCCACTGCCCTCGATCGATGGTACTTTTTTTTCTCTTCACATCCTGCAACTATTTGACGCATCATAAGCCCGTACAAGTTCACGAAGTCAACTCGCACCCTTGTCACTCCTCAGCTTTATAGTGACTGCTTTTTCTTCGCTTTTTTTTACGCAGGACCTTCGCGTCCAACCTGTTTCAGAGGCTGAGTTTTATTTTTCCGCGAATTGACCGTGCAGCCTTTTATTCCCTTTTGCTATACATCTCTATGCATCCTTGGGAGAAATGTAATCGATCGGTTGAGAAAATATGCGAGGAAAATGAAAAAAAAAAAGGAAAGAAACGTGGAAACATGAGATATGATTCTGTGTTTGTTTATGCGTGTGTGCCCATGCGTGCGTAAATGTATAAAATATATCGTGAGAGAGAAGGTGGACGTGTGTGTCATCGGAAATAGTGGCACCTCGGGGATTGGTCACGTCTCAAGATTGAAAATCCCGTTGAAAAGTGGAAAGGATATATCCGTGTGTGCTGTCGTGGCAGTAACAAAGATATGATGTATGTATTTTCCCCCGTGAAGACGTATAGGTTCGTAAGAGAGAATAAAATTAAATGAGATAGACTCTGGTCTGTGTTATATTCCCGGGGCTCGTATCATAGCTCTTGTTATATTTATAACCTCGAAACTCCGTCTCTCTTCCTTTATGATATTTTCTCGGTTGTAAACGAAAAATACCTTTTTCATCGATTTCGGTAAAAAATTGTTGTGTACATTCCCTCGTATAAATCATTTGACTATTAACAATAAGCCATGACAAATAGATACATAACCACACGTAAACCAATACAAAGAACAATATAAATATATCATTAGGCGTATATTTATATCGATTGTGTGCTCATCGAATAGCGTTTTTTTTTTTTAATTATATCCTCCCATGTTCGTATTTAATTAAATAGATTGGTTGTTCCCATACGATCTGATTGCTGCAAAGCAGAAAACGACGAAAAATACTTCAATGTAAGAGCCTCTAATACACCGAAGAGCGAAGAAAAGCGCATGTCAACGTAAAAACGACACGCGCAGCACGACGATAATGATTCGTACAAACGTACAGCGTATAAAGGTTCTGGAATACGCAACTTCCCGCAGGTACATGCAAAAAGCTTTGAGACGCGCCCGAGTGTGGTGCTCCGAGCGCCGAGTGAGCTTCGCATTAAGCGCGTAATACGCGCACTTATAGCTGCTACTTACGCACGTCACCGCTACGACGCTCTTTTTTTTTTTTTTTTTTTTTACTGCGTAACAACTTCCCGTCAACCCGAGAGTATACGCGATTCGAGGCGAAAGCTCACCTGAATTATCCTACAAGCGTGCAAGTTTGCGCTTAATATAACTCTCTCCTTGTCTTTCGCTTTCTCGTTTTTGCTTCGCCAGATTTCTCTTTCGTTCTTGCATCCCTTGCAATTTGTTTTTCACTATTTTTTCTCGAGCTATTTCTCATTAGAGTTTATTTCTCGTTCTCTTTCACAATGTTAAAGTGCGTTACAGCATGAAAAAAAAAATTGTAGTAGGTACCCAATGGTTTTTCGAGATGTCATTTTTTTTTACTCGAAGTTGGATTCCTTTAATGTTTATAATCTCGAAATTTTTTCAAAAATTGATTAAATATGAACGGATAAAGAATAAAGGTATAAAACATATATGTATAGATGAACTTTTCACTATTATAACGGTATACATTTTTTTTTTTTTATGAGGGAAATTAAAATTGGTTGGACTTGAAGGTATGTGAATTAGCACGGAATGCCTCATGTACAATGTACATAGACATATATATACATGTGAATCTTGTGGTAAGAAGGATGAAGAAGATTCATAAAACTTTTAAAAAGTTATCGTTGATAAAGGGAGATAAACGACGAGGTTTATTTTCACTGAAGCAAGTGCCTGCATGGCTGTACAACAGAGGCCATCTGGCTCTCGCCACGACGAGACAGCGAGAAAATATCGACAGGTCGAGAGAGGGATAAAAAGAAAGCGACAAGTTTAAAGCGGCCTTTATACGCTGGTATATACGCATTTGTTAAAGGAAATCTCGTTTGTTGAATTGATTGTCCTACTTCTTGTCGATTCATTATTCCTTTGAAAGTTATACCAGCCACGATTTCAGGTACAAACAGGGGAGAAAGAGGTTGAGAAAGAGAAGGAGGAAAGTGAGATGGAAAATGGGAGAGAAAAAAGAAGCGGGGACCAGTAATGTTCCTTGAATATTTTTATCCTCCAAGCGCGGTTAATATTGGAAAAAATAATATGAAAAATTGATAAAGGTTGAAGTGGCCTTCACGATGTCATATTCTTCCCTTTCTCTCTCTCTCTCTCTCACTCGCTCTCTCTCTCTCTCTCTCTCTCTCTCTCTCTCTCTCTCTCTCTCTCTCTCTCTCTCTCTCTCTCTCTCTGCACTTCCCATTTCGTGTTCGACGCGATCCGTACAAAAAAAATTTAAGACCACAGTTATTCAACAATTTTCCAGAGGATGAAAAAACTTTCGCATTGAATATTAACGATCGTTGAGAAATTCGTGAATTAATGAAATGGCAAATCTCGTTATTCGGTAAGCCGAACCAGCAGACACTTCTGCTATCAACACGTTCTTCCGGCTGGGGGCAATGCAAGCAGGACACCATTCGAATACTTTTTTTTTTCTTTTAAGATACAATAACTGCGAACAATTACTGTCTAAGAAGTAAAATAAATGACTTTTTCCAAATATTTGCCAATAGCTGAAACAACAATTCTTGTGCAATGAATACAATTTTTGCAACAAGTATTCATGACATGAGCGTTAACGTAATCACAGACTACTTTTACTGAAGGTATCAATATCTAACTCAAAACTGGAACTTTTATGAACATTGACATTTATTGATCCACCCCATATCGCTGAAGTTACAGTACTCAAGCAAGGACACTGTCAACATTCAAGTCAGCCAATCTCCAAAATAGCTGAATGAAAAAATCTAAAAAATAATCACCGTTACTCATGACCACCTGATGGTCTCAAAGCTATAGAAGTTTGTCATTTGGTTGGTCTATATCGGTATGACAATACCTCATGTATACTATATAATATTTATCCATAGAGAGGCCTGTCAACAACGGAGAAAGTTAGGGCCGCTTTCGAGATCTTCCCGACATATGCCTCAAGGGTTCATTCCCTTTTTTTTCTTCCTTTGTTCCTATCTGCGTTTAGATTATGGAGATAGGAAAGTGTGGATAGCATATTCTTAAAAATTCGAGGATTACCAAACGCTTTATTCGACCCCACCACTTATTTTTTCTCAACAATCTACCAACCACCCTAAAGTACCAACGCTACATAATCTTCAATCAAGTTAAGATGTTGCTTTAAGGGACGTAAAGAATTTTTCCGTAAACGAAAATTCATCAAGACGAGACAAAGTTCGTTTTGTCTATCTATAAACGAAGCTGCATCGTAAGAACGGAATTAATTCACGTCAGTTTGTCCGTCATACCGTGGGCTTACATGATATATCTATATTAACTGTCAATGAACAAAACGGCGTAGAGCATAAGATTTAACCCATTAAGCATTGTGGATAAAGCCTTTTTGTTCATCAGCGCTCACTAATGAACGTATAAGACGCAGAGAGAGAGAGAGAGAGAGAGAGAGAGAGAATGCAAAGGATGAAGGCAGCGCTTGGGCTTCGAAGAATCCGAGGAATTTTGGTTCGTAATCCGCGCGTCGGGGTGAATAATCGCCTGATATCATCGTCGTCCGGAGACATATTTTCCAACGGTTTGATGTTATTCCAAACATATATTTTCCAACGCCCTCTTTGCTCCGTGTGCATTATTCTTCATTCTTGAAGGCCAATTTTTTTCTCTTCCTTTCATTTTCTTCTTCGGTCCTGGAGTGGGAGGTGGTTCAGGAAGGAAATCACGTCAGTTACCGGTGGAAATTAGAAAATTCGTGCCTCGGCCGTAAATCGAAAGAGGGAAGGAGATAACGGTCGTAGTATGGTATCGTGAAGAGCTCTTGGCCCGATAAAAAAAAATTTGGGAGGGGTAAAGAAATGCCAAAAGATTCGGGGAAAAAATGGCGAAAAATTATCCGCAGATCAATCACATCAAATTATGTCGAGATTTCGACATTCACGCTTCTTGCCAATAAACTGATACAAAAAAAGCTTCCAACGACCTTTACTATAAAATGTTTATCTCCTCACATCTCTCCCTTTTTTTCTGCACTTTCCGTTGTAATTTCTAAATTATGTATTGGAAAATTTGAAATAGGAAAATATTTATTGATGATAGGTCGCCATGAATATCATTACGATGTAATCGACCAACATATACGATATCTACATATGCTGTGTATTTCAAAGCTTTGAGTAAATGCGCGAAATTTCGGGGATTCAAATTTTAAATTTCAACTTGCGGAGGATTTTCTTTTCCAGATACAGCGGCTGGAAAACAAAAAGCGACCTTACTGTACTCGTCAAATTATGTGGGTCGCAACTTTTTGTGTTCAAGCAGTCACAGTACATCCATATAGTAATTTAATGTGAATCATCTTTAGCCGTATATTCTATAGTAACATGTGAAAGACGTGTGCACAATTCTTGCTATAATATGCTATCCTGATACATACATACATATCTATATGGACGCGAGAAGCGAACACACACGAGCGAGTGATTGTTACAGCAGTGGTGCGTGGTAAAAGGGTGGTTGGCACGATAGGGGTTGCTGGTAGGGTAAATTCTGTTGGAGAGCGGGATGGAAAAGAGAAAAGAGAGAGAGAGAGAGAGAGCGCGAGAAAGGTAGAAGGTACACCGCACATCGCTGCGCCTCTCTATGGGTCGACAGAGCTCTATTTCTCCACCGGACTTTACCTTTCTCGCTTTCTCATATTCCCTCTGCATATATATAGCTGGTTGCCTCAACCGCATTGCAGAATTACCCGGCCAGGTTCCTGCCCGGAGAGCATAAAACAACCGCCACCGCGGATGGTCAGAGAGTATGAGACAGCGATGGAGATGGTAGGGGTGAGGGAAGGCAGAAAATGGGGTTGAAGAGGGAGTCGGTTTTGCGAGACTCCGACGAAGGACTATATCGCGCACATACTCTATACTACAAACGTATCTTCTCTTTTGCCCCTCGTCTCTGTGACCAGCAGGCAAGCTCTGAGCCGAATTTATGATGCGCTTATACCGAAATAGAAATGGCTGTGCGCGCGGGAGAGGAGAGCTCGCCCTCAGTACCGGAAGTGGCTTCGTTCGAGCCGGATACCTGACCGGACGTTAGAAATGCTCCCTCACTCCGTCTCTCTCTCTCTCTCTCTCTCTCTCTCTCTCTCTCTCTTTCTTGCCTTCTCTTTCTCTGGACTCTTCTCTTTTCGTTCCTTCCTATATGCGATTTTGTCTTGCGGGGCGAGGAGACGAAGGGAATGGAGAACATATGGCTTCGATTTCATGCGGTTGACCTCGCTGGCTTAGACATGATTGAAAGAAATTTCACCGTTCAAATATAAATGGCAAGAGCCAAATTCTCAGAATCCCTCTTAGATTGATCGATAATTGGCAGAGATTACGTGCATACGTCATAATTTATACACACATATGTAATAATAATTCAAGTTTTTTTGCGAGAAAATTTATAGTTCAGTGCCAACATATTAATTCATTTTATCATTATTCATTCCATGATCCTGCCACACCTCGCTAAATTTACCAGAGTGACGTATAGGTCGAATTCCATTTTCAGATATTTGTGCCGTGTGATATTGATCGAATTGCATAGTGACAAATCTACCCAGAAAAACTTTTCAAAATATATTTGAGATGTACGAGACTACACGATCGTAAAAGTTATTTCTGTGAACATTTTTGATGCCATACGTAAGATGGATGAAACGTATATAGATGCAGCAGGCGTAACAGTGACCCGTGCAGAAATTTCGGTCGGGATCCAGGTGGATTCTGAGAAGGATCCCTATTTTCAGATAGGGATCCAGCTGGTCATCGGATCAGATCCCATGACTGAATGTAACATTTGCACATTGGAATCCGACAGGAACCCCTGACTGGATTCCAATCATGGTATCCAGTCAAAACCCGATCGAAATATGGTTTATATCTGGCATATATATAAAATCCCGAATAAATATTTATCTTTCGCAATTCAGGTTATATGCAATTGTTTATTATTACCTGAGCCATAGAAAAAATTTAAACAAAAAAAAAAAACGTCGACACCGGGGTTTGAACCTACGACGTCTCACTAGCCTTCGTTTGCGTATTGGACCCGAAATAAATGACAAAAAAAATTATATTTTATGAACATTAATGTTTTTGACATTTTTTATTGATTGTTGTTGTTCCGAGGATGATTCCAGTCGTTGAAAATTTATTTGCTAACCCGGAAAATGATTTAAGGACAACCTACCTACCTATCTGCCTACTTAATGAACTAACGCTCTAACCACGACGCTGGCGAATGCTTGTACATTTACTTCATAAATATCTTCTATACACTATACATGAGGCTGAAGCTAGCAGCGGTAGCGAGAAGCCAAAATTCAGAAAAGAATACGCATGACGGGAAAACTCTGAAAAAATTAAGAAGTATTGTCTATCGATCCTGGAACACGATCGCGTTTCATTTTTTGAGTGGACGGACTCCGTCGTTTATTTGCTTGTTAATTAACAATGGCTGCTGATAATTAAATTCGCACACATGACGGGAAAAATGTGGAAAAATTCAAAAGTAATGTCTATCGATCCTGAAACACGATGGCGTTTTAACTTTTCAGTGGACGGACTCCCTTGTTTATTTGTTTGTTCATTAACAATTACTGCTGATAATTAAAATCGCACGCATGACAAGAAAAATCTGAAAAAATTAAGGAGTATTGTCATTCGATCCTGAAACACGATGGCGTTTCAACTTTTGAGTGGACGGACTCCGTTGTTTATTTATTTGTTAATTAACAATAACTGCTGATAATTAAAATCACACGCATGACGGGCAAAATCTGAAAAAATTCAGGGTTATTGTCTATCGATCCTGGAACACGATCACATTTCAACTTTTGAGTAGAAGGACTTCGTTGTATATTTGTTTGTTAATTAACAATGGCTAGTTAACACTGGATAATTGAAATCGCACACATGACGGGAAAAATCTGAAAAAACTCAGGAGTATTGTCTATCGATCGTGTTCCAGGATCGATAGAGAATACTCCTAAATTTTTTCAGATTTTTCCCGTGCTTGTTATTCTCTTGCTAAAATAGGAAATCATTAGTCTCAGGGAAGTATATAAGCAAATTTATTCACCTTTAACAATTTCTCCGCTATGACTTTATGCAAAAAAAAACGCAAAATGTTATTTATTTATTTATTGTCGGTAAAGATTGACGCCAATGACGCCTTTTTACACGTGGCATACGTGTTTCGATGGAAATCAGTGACTGAAAGGCTTCCACTTAAGCTACAAAGTACCCTCTTCACGAGGATGTCTTTTTTTAATCAAAACTTCAGTTGTAAGGGATAGGAGCATGAAAAATCAAAATTTGTTTTTTTTAAACATCCTAGTATACACAGACTTAAAAGTCTCTATGGAGCATGAAAAATGCACAAAAGTGGCTCGTAAATGTAATTTTCGCCACACTGCTAAGTGGTTAAGGTGGTGGAGGTTCTCCATAATGGAAAACCACGTAATTATAATTAATATATAGTAATAATAACGGAATTTACCACCACCACCACCGCCGCCGCCACCACCGCCGCCGCCACCACCACCACCACCACCACCACCATCACCACCATCACCACCACCACCACCAACCACCACCACCACCACCGCCACCGCCACCACGACCGCCACCGCCACTGCCACTGCCACTGCCACTGCCACTGCCACTGCCACTGCCACTGCCACAACCGGAATATGACTGGGCATTTCGCAAATTAAAATTCTTCGATTATCCCATTAAATCATCGGAGGATATTCGTCTTGAGGAGCTCGCAACAAATCCTGATTCAGAAAAAACGTGAGATTGGAAAATATGTCTACGCTCGGGACGCAGTTGCACTTCGGATCGGGATTCAATCGGTACACCCTGAAAGAAAGTGGCGCCATAACTTACAAATTTTGTCACATCCACCAATCCGATTACGAAACGGATACCATATACATTCCTATGGGGATACCGGTTTTGGGGAGTCCATGGAAAATCCCGATCGGGATATGGTCGGACTTGAGGTATCCCTAAAAAATTTCTGCACGGGGACATGAGACTGAAAATTCTCGCGATCTCAAATTACAAGGATGGATAGCAAATAAATGGAACTCTCAAACTTCTTAAAATTTCGCATTGAAATATTTATCTCATGAGCTAGAAAACGTGCTGAAACGGAGAAATGTAAGAGAGAGAGAGAGAGAGAGAGAGAGAGAGAGAGAGAGAGAGAGAGAGAGAATGAAAAAGAGAATTGAAAAATCGAAACAGAAAAATAGAGACTGCAAATGTAATATTGGAATCCGTGCCTCATACCCTCATGTACTTATATATATATATATCCTATACACATACACTGCATTGCACTTTTTCTTGGTCACTTATTCGCTTCAGAAAATGACGTTGTGAGAAGAAATATAGGATGCAGCTCTCTAGTAGTGAAACGGTATTGCCCTATCCATTTTGGACTGTATTACATACCACTGCTTTTGCTTTTACACTCTGTCACTCGTATGCTGGTGAAGTCAGCAGCTATGCTGATTCTGGCAGTTAACTAGAGAAAGAGAAAGGGCAAGGAAGAGATAGGGCATCCATAGCAGCCCACTGCAGGGAAATAAAGTTTCGTTGGAAATGGTTGTGGACGCGGTTGATAGTAGGGTGAAACGGGGGTTGGTCTGATAGAGAAGAGAGAGAGAGAGAGAGAGAGAGAGAGAAATGAAGAGTGAGAATGGTTGAAACAGGCCATCAACGCCAGAGCAGGCGTATCGTGAGATTCCGCGAGTCGTTAAAGGCCGAAGTTTGAACGTAGATAAATAAGACACCTTCCATGACGGGCCTCATTCGGTCTTTCTTCCCTCGTGGACTCAAGCGGAATACTCTACACAAGTCCATTGTTTTCGTCGTGAATTTTCTCTCCATATATATCTCTATCACTCGCCACTGTGATTTATTCATTGCATCGTTCTCTACTTATTCTTTCTCATTTTTGAAACTCTTGCTCGATCTCTCTTAATCCCTCAGTATATTTCGGTAACCGATCGGTCCATGGGCCGAGCCGTTAAATTTCGAAACACTTGCTTCCGAGCTGTTGGGGGATAAGGACAGCGAGAAAGAAGAGACGGAATCGTGCACTCCTGGTCGAAAAATTTATCGGTTGAGCTTTGAAAAACTGACCCATGAATAGACACTCAAAATCGATATTTACGATAGAGAATTATTTCGCACAGTTTGTATCTTATATTGAATAATTATACGCTAAGACTAATTACAATAATAATTACCAGATTTATACTTGTAATAACTCATTATTACAGACAATGGGATAATTTTTAAATGAATTCAAATGTGATTCTTTTTATGACTTAAAAAAAAGCGAACCAAGCGTATATTATTTATAAGTATATACGAAGACGTAGAAATATATACAGACGGTAAATGTGAATTGAAAAGAGTTTTATCGGGACCGCGAATCTGAGGTAAGAAGAAACAATATGCGCCACTGTTGCAATATTCTATTTCCTAAAGTCTCTACTTTTCCACTTCCTGCATGTTCAATCCTGTGTGACCATCTCTATACTTGCATTTTCCTCTATCTTCCTTTGCCTGTCTCTTTCTCTTCAATTCCTTTTATATCTTCCGCTAACATTTTACTGGCAGCTGCGTTGAAAATAAATACAATGTGAAAAAAGATCGCCCGTATCATCACACAACCTTTTTCCGTTATAAAAAAATGAATACATACATGGTTTTCAAGCTCTCAATATCCTTTTTAACACCTTCTCTCAAACGTTATACCTATTCCTATTCCCCAGATTATAGATTAAACGGTACAGCTTTAATGCAAGAATCCGACCGTCAATCTAACTCATTATGATGAAAGGATGAATGTAGCATGATTGTCTGCCATACGTAGTTTATGAAAGTAATTAAGTGCTCATTCAAGGCCAACGTAATTAAATTAATTTCTTCATAAACATAGAGCAGTATCGAAAAATGTAACCACTGTTTTTATAATCAAATCTCAAATATCACTCTGATGAGTCGATTGTGCCAAAAGTATAATGCAAATTTACATCGTTACCTTTCTGACGCGAATAAATGATTTATATTTGTACCAAAATTCCTCTGAACTTAGCCACCGAATTAAATATCCATTACCCGAGCCATCTGAATCTCCACCAATTTTCATCACGATCTCATTAAATGATCATCCAGTCTAAAAAATTTGAAGTCTCGCGTGGAAAAAAGTCGAATGGACAAGATGTAATGCTTGCGTTGAAAATTTTTTGTCTTCATACATCGTCGCCGTGATATATCTCGTGAAATATGACAAAGCACACGTTGTATTCACCTGTACGTCAATCCTGTCGGTATACATATAGAAACGGATGACAAAGGCATCGACGTATATCAATCGATTTCTAGTGGGGATGGGTATAGTGTGTGTAGCCCCGGTGAATTTCCAGGGGGTGCAGGTCGAAATGTCAGTAAAGGGATGAGAGAGATACGAGAGAGAGAGAGAGAGAGAGAGAGAGAGAGAGAGAGAGAGAGAGAGAGAGAGAGAGAGAGAGAGAAAGAGAGAGAGAGAGAGAGAGAGAAAGAGCGAGAGAGAGAGAGTGAGAGAGAGAGAGAGAGAGAGAGAGAGAGAAAGAGAGGGTCGTGGGGTAGAGATGAAACATACGTAAACGACGATTTCGCGTACGTGCTATCGGGAATTCTGCACTGCAGCTGCTGGGACACGTGGTCGTGCACGATTGACGTCATATATATGTGTCTGTGCAGGCCGCTTTTCGCCAGTGCAGTTCTGCTGCGTCGGTTGGCTGATGGGGGGGGGGGGGGGGGGGGGCTATACAGAAGGTGGAAATGCGAGTGTGGAGGACGCGAGACGGAGGTTTGCGAACATGGGAAACGCAGATAACTCGAAGCGACTGGTAATGCGAGTGCCAGGGTTCTCTCACCTGGATATATATGTATATATATATATATATATATATATATATATATGTATACATAGCATGTGCCTCTCGTTGCTGATGCTAAGGCTGGTTAGGCCAAACGGTAGCAACCTGCAGGACGTTCGCAGCGAATAGACGCTGACGTCTGTACGGTAAGATCGTATCGATATTACGTGTATACATTATATACAGATATATATATATACATATGACTGAAATTAGTTGAGTAGAAATAAAGAGTTATGGATAGAGCGTATACGTAGGAATTCCTTTTAATAATAATACATATCTATAATATAAAAAACCCAAATCAAATATCCAAATCCTGGAGTTTCCATTTAACCCCGGTCTATCCGGGTATTATTCTATAGGTCTACATTGGTAGCGAGATATTTAAACAAAATACAGGCATATATGGGTTATAGCAAATTGACTTTTAGGTATGGCCGATCGTGTAGCACAGTTCCCGAGCGTTTATAGGACAAAACGTGGTGGCCCGGATCCTGTTTTAGTATTCACGGCGCATCGTGCCATCCTATTAAAGCCCATTAACGTGATGTTGATTCAGGGCGATTAGGACACACACTTCGGACCACACTAAACACCAAAGACCCTTCTCCCAATACCATAAGACATTTTGACATCTAGTATATGGTGTATACAGGCCGGTTGTGTTTAACGTTCAAAGGGAATGTTCAAGAGTTCACACTTGGAGGAAAATGAAGGAAACTGAATTACTGCAAAACGCTTTAATTTTTAATTAAGCGGATTTATACTGGCGCCAATCACATTAGCAAATAAGCAGAAAGCCTCGATGATTGTGTTTGCCTGAAAGCACTGATGTTGATGAGAGCAAGTCTGGTTAAAAAAAAATCTGCGTTAAATAGGAAATAAATGTAACTGTGAATGTACGAAAACTAATTCACGGGCGTACTCCGCTCGCGATAGAACTATACTTCGACCCCGATTCATTTTTTTATGTACAAGTGCCGAATGTACAAAATGGTAATGGTATGCCAAAGAAATTTCTGCATTACTTGTGCAGCGTACGATTTTCCTTGCTGCAGAACGAATCGTGAATTAGGGGAAGAAGAACGGTCGAAGCATAACTATCTTTGAATAACACCACGATTCCTCGAACGATTTAACATTTAGAAAAGCTGTTGAATCAAGTTTTTTCGATTCACGGATAGAAAAAAAAAAATTATGTAAGCTGTTAAGACTGCCTGAATTGTGAAGCCTTATAGTGTTCTTCGTACTTTATTGATATCAGAGTATCCCAGTAGGATCGTAAAAACTTCTTTTAATTAAAAATTGATTCCAAGTAGACACGAATCTATAGTTGTATCAAAACAACACAGATCAATATAGATACAATTGTATACAACAAATTATATTATGATTGGTATAAAACTAGTACGAACAAGAAATTTATTTAAGTTGATGTAAAATTTTTCATTTCTACATTGGTAGATAATTGTACAAGTGAAAATGGTTCGGGGGTTGGAGAGAGGCAGGATCGATCACACTCCATATACCCGAAACGCATGCATGGACCTATCGGGCCAGCTGCATTCCATTCCACGTGGAATTCAGCTATCCTGGATCACCGTCCGCGTTCCACTCTCCCATGCGTAATTATAGCGGGTGTCGCCATTACATTGTATGTATAGAATATTCACCCACATATACCGGACTTTCCAAGCCAATGTATCAATAACCCATGATGCTAACACTCTAGGATTTGGTTGAAAAATTCTTAGACGTTCATTAATATCCGATAAAGCATGCGGATAGTTGTTCGTAAATTTGTTTTTTTTTTCAATTGGTATTAATTTCTTTTTCCAATTAGCAGAAAGTCTTAGTTAAAAAATTTGAAAAAAAATCTCTCAAAAACCTTGGGTTGGATATAAAAGTTTTCAAGACACGTCTCATAGTGAGTCAGCGCTGGTTTCAATATTTCTGATTTATTTTCGTTCGAAAAAACGTTCTCAAGACTAAATAAAACCCGATCAAAAAAAAATTTGTACATCTACTCTAGTAGAAACATACAATTTTCGAAACTTGCGAAAGAGCTTTTCGCTAAATCGTCATTTAACCGAGATTCGGAGATTCTCGAATCTATCGATTAAGCCTGGAATGGCCCATGTATATATGTATATATGAGTGCATTCAGCCAGTGATTCGCTTACGCAGCGCCACCATTTCCTCTCGTCACTTCCGCTCAGTCGAGTCACGCGAATTTTCCAACGACTCCGCTCGCGCCTCGCTCCAATCCCGCCGTTGTCCATCCGCCGCACGCACGCTCACCCCGTGGAAGAGCAACTGCTCATCTCCTGCGTCCTCTTTGCCTCGCTGCGCCAGGGCGCGCCAGCTGTTTCCACCACAGTCGACGAATCCATGACGAATTTCTCGACACTTTTCCATCTCTCTTCCTCTCGTAATTAACGTTTTGTATTAGCTTAGGTCGTAAACGACGCGGTTGTTTTCGCGAATTAATTGAATTTCGTATTAGTAGGGCGGGCGACTGGGCGAGGGAACAGCCTGAAACTCTGATGCGACGGTCTCTGTATTATGTATGAAGAGATTTTTTCGCTGTAGACCTCTGAGCTCTGGGATTGAGTATGAATATGGATGGGCATCGTACATTGGTGAAGCGTGAAGCTTTTAAATGATAAAAAGCAAAAACAACGTGCGTTATCCTATTATGATTGATGTGCCATAGAGCACAAGCTCCGATGAATGAAAATTTTTACAGACGATAAATTCATTGAATGACCGCACTTGAAAACAACGTTTGGGATCGAGCCTGGATATAATTGAATAAAGTAAAACATGGCGTTTTTAATTAATCGAATTTCTATTTACGTTTAAAACCGAAATTTCGTAGTAAGTTCAACGCAGAATTGACTGTGAATAACTCAGTCATTTTTTTATTTATTTTAGAGAGGTTTCTTTTTTAAATCGTCTGAATTGAATTCGGAATAAGCGCATATGCGTCGCTCCATATAAACCAAGCAAGTGGGTCTATGTCATGCGAACGGACAAATTTTTCATTCAACTGCTATCGTCCTTAGCTTCACTGAGAGTAGAATTTAGGTTCGTTTGAGTACTTCTTAGCGGCCCATGAGATAGAGAGGAGTGGGGGGGGGGGGGGGAAGAAAGAATCAGCTTGCGAAAGAGCATCCAAGGTTTTAGCGATGGAGCCATAACCGGAGCCATATAAATTCGGTGGGGGGGATCGTATTTCGTTTCGCCTCGGGGTAAAACGTTTTCCCAGAAATTCCTGAACCACCACCAACCATCGTGACTCCATTCTAGCACGAAGGACAGAGAGTTGTCATGGGAGAAAGCAAGGTATGGGCGAATAGGACACACGCAGATTCATCACGAACAATCTCTGAAAAGTTCTTCGTCAATTCAAACATGGTGTAACTTTCGAGCTTTCCTTGTCTTTCTTCGATGAAGATTCGCGTCAGAAGTTGACAGTTCCCTTCGCGTTTCCGTGGAAAAAATCGATGATTAACAGGAAACAAAAATATCCGGCACAAAACATTTTTGAAAAAAAAACTCTATCATAAAACCAAGCTAAGAAGGGAGAGGGGGGACTTAACAGTCATGCCCTCTGTCGAAAGACTGATAGACGATATAACCGTTTAGAATATTACATGTAAAATTGACTGAAAAAATATCTTTCTCTACTTATTCCAAAAATGCACCGTATTGTCATCCTGAAAAATTAAAAAAAAAAAATGATTTCAAGAGTTTATTCAAAACTGCTACTTTTTTTTTTATTCAACTTGTCATTCGTGAAACAAATAGTCTTCTCATAGCAACTTGAAAGGAAAACCTCACTGAATTTCTTATTCGACGTACATATCTCGGAAAAGATTGACTAAAAAATTCCGAAAAAAATAACGCACGTCCCGTTATAAATAATGGTAAATATTCGAAAAATTTACCGACGATATAACGCAATATCGCAAAAGATTCTTAAATAAAATTGAACTCTCGAAGAGAAGTTATTCATCTCCGAGAATACAGGAATATCTAAACGGTGAAATAAAAACTAATTTCAAGTCCAGGTAGATCATCATTCCTTTTCTTTAACGTCTTATCCTGCGTATCCGTGAGTCTTGTAATTACTCTTGAGGTTAATTTCCTTAAAAATTCATCACGTGGGGCTGTTGCCAGTGTCCGGAAAGAAGAGGGGAACGAGGTCTGTCGATTAGGATCCGACCATAGTCCCCATTCATGCGCTCTACGTCCGTCGCTCTCGATTCCACTCTCTTATTACATTTCTGCATAAGTCTCACTCTTCTCTACTTATATTAACAATATGTTTCTGTTTCTTTTTTTTTTTTTAATTTCAATCCAAGTTAACCGTAACCCCCGCAATAAAATTTTTACGCTCCTATCCAATATGTAATTGGGCAACACAAAAATACTCTACACGAATAGTTTGATTTGAATAGCAAGGAAGTTATGAGAGAGCTGATTGTACCTGCCGTTCTTGTGTATGAAGAAGTTAGTCAACAACTCTATTCAACTTTTATCCAGCAGATCATTCTGAATCCTGCGCGAAATGGTACAAAGGTAAAAATTGTGATTTTAAGAAAACCTGGAAAGTTTCCGGTCCCATGTAAACAAAAAACGAATTCTTCAACTGCCAACAAAAAGTTTGTTGGTCATTCGTCTATTTTCTGTAGAAAGACAAATATGGAAATCAAAGGTTTCGCTGACTCTACTCCCTTAACAGATTAGTTGATAACGTTGGAACAAATTTTCGAACAAATCTGCATACTTATAAGCGAAGAAATTTTGTCTGTTCCATCATAAAATTCTTGGGGATGAATTTTATGGTAAGGATCACCGCTTTGTCAAACATGTATTACAAATGTCTATATGTATACAATACTGCAGGTATAGGCACGTGGTTGACAGCGAAGAAACGAGCTTTGTGTCGAATTACGTCGAGACAGCAAGGATCAACACGTCGATATAAGCCAACGGGAGGGCAGAGAGGGGGAAGGCTGAAAAGGGGATGAGAAGAAAAAGAAAAAAATAATGTGACGAAAAAAAAGGAAGTCTTGCGCTTACGGCGTTCTTGACAGCCGAATTCCCTGAAAAGTGCGGCAATCTGTCCCCATACCTCTCTCTACCTCTCTATCTTTCATCGTCACTCCAATTTATACGCAAATAAACATGTTGGATCAATTTCCTCCCCTTCTCTCACTTTCGATTCAAGATAATCCAAGATTTTTATCGCTACTTATCAAGCTTCAGAAAATTTTACGATCTGCATATCCGGTATATCGATGACAGGAATGTATCTATAGCCATGTTTGTGACGTCATTTTTGGATGTCACGCCTCTGTGTTCATTTTTCATTAGAGAATTGCAGTGTTGAATCAGTAAAGCTACAGTTGAAATCCGATAGATATATCTATCTCGCAGTTAGATAGATGGTTCAACAGAGAGGGAAAGAGAGAGCTGAGATAATTGTGCTCAATTATTCAATGGAGTGAGTCTCGAGCCAGAGAAGAAAGGGATAATACACACAGTCGAGTGGACGAACATTTACGAGTTAACACACGATTCAGCGTTGGCACAGAGCCCCACGGGAGTTGGCTGGGTTTCGCATATATATATGAAGCTGAAAGGGCCACATCGGTGATTGTAACTGTAAATATATATGTACATGTAGTAGTGTTATAGCCATGGCAACCGTTTGCGGTCACCTGCGTTATATAAGTCCACTGAAAAATAGTATAAACATTTATTTATCGTTTGCTGAAACTGCTGCCAGTCATGCTACTCGCGGTAGTACGGGACGCCACCAACAGGCGGCAGACACACGATTAGTAGCGCCCTCTCGTACCGATTCTCGTGGTCCATTATTATGCTCTCGTGTATAAAATACCATGATAATGGTGTACAAAAACTTGAGACAGGTACATTTACCTGCTTATCGTTTTGTCCATCCGTATAAAAAGTTGGCAAATAAAGTAAAATTATTCAACGCACAGATTGTTAAGTACATCTAGCATTGTTATTTTTTATTGAATTTTGTGAGAATTTAGGTTGCATATATATAGGAGCCACTGCTCATGGTCTAAAAATTGATTGCTTGAAAGATTTGAATTCTAGAGAAAAAAAATTTAATTGAAACAAAAAATTCGAACAACGTACTCGGCGAGTTACGAAAAGTGTTTGTACGATATAATTCATAAGCCATGGGCTACCTGTCACGAGCTCGGTAACTACGTTAGAATTTTTTGTTTCAATAATGCGAATTTTTTTCTTCAATTCAAAACCCTCGCGCAATCAATTTTGACGCAAGCTTCAAATAGTTTCTACTATATATTCAGGCCCGAATCGAACAATTTTTTGCCCAGATGAACTATAGGCTGCCAAAAAACTTGTTTCAATTATGAAATCGTTTCATTATTTTACAAATTCATAGGCTGAAGTAAGCAATATCTACACGGAAAGAATTTTTCATTAATTTTTACTGTGAAAAATTTTAACGTGGGGACAAGTGTACCAAAAAGTATAAAATGTTTATATTTAGGTAAAATTTACTGATTTTTTCAGTAAAAATTCTTGAAAACATTTCAAATTTACGTCACCCGACAGTAAACTCTGACTTATTTCCGTGAAAATTTACCTTTTATTTCCTAAATTTTGGAAAATTATGGGTTTGTCCGCTCGTTACTGTGATTTCACAGTAAAAATTAATAAAAAATTCTTCCCGTGTAGCAACTTTTCACACGAAGTATCATTTGAATTTATTTAATTAGGTCCTCAACAGGCTCAGCAAACTGCCAAGAGTTCCTTGCACATTACATGTTATCAACGAGATCTCCTGATTTTTTTGAGTGCCCACATGATTCTATATTATAGAAACAGGGTAACGATAAGTGATACTAACGATTTTTTTTTCTTTGCAACATGAGTTTCTATCAAGAATCGGATTCTTGAGGTTGTTCGTAAAAGTCAAGAAAAACAATTTAAAAAAATCAGCGAAGGTCATCGATAACATGGAGGGAGCTTTTCGATTTTTGTGATTAGACCTTCGACTGGCTCGGAGTGCTAAAGAGTTCCTTGCGCATTGTATACTATCAATAAGCTCTCCTGATTTTTTTAGTGTTCACACGATCTATGCGAATAACTTCACGTATCCGATTCTTGATACAAAATACCATCGTGAACATGAACAAAATCATGTGCATCACCCATCGATAGTCAGTTGATTCACTTATCAATAGCCTGTTTATAACATTGAGCTGTGCAATGACGAAACTTTGTATGAGAAATTGGGTTTTTGGAGCTGTTTGCATAAATGATGTGAGCATTTAAAAAAATTAGGAAAGCTTATCTATAACAATGAAAAAAAAATTCCTTGCCCGTCACATCCCGAGCGGAAAATTTTATCCGGCTGAGATACGGCCGATATCAGGCTGCCTTATTACCAAAATCCGGCCGTGACCAGGCTACGCATCAGGCCCACATCCAAAATGTTACGGCGTTTTGGATCCGGGCAGGATCTGGCGCCTGATCCGGGCGGGATCAGGCATCCGGATCTTGTTTATATTTTAGCTACAATTGTAGCTAAAATATAATTGTAATTATAATACGTCTTCTTTCTACTTGCATGGCCCCCCGTCGCGGTCACATTTTTCTGTTGCAGGGTTTTAGCCTGAGTACCCTTCCATGCGGTCGCATCCAATTTCGTTCTCTGTATTGAAAAACCCCTTGTATGGAAATCTGTGGAAAGCCTATATGCTAATGTTGCCGGTATCAGGTTTGGTTCTTGGCACCGGAGCTACGACGCGTTTTTCCGAGAACATAATCATGAACTTACAGCTATATAAATATGATAAAACACGTACTGATACGCGTTTATGTCTCATTTATGTATCTGGAGTTTTTTCACGCCCATATTTTTATTTTCCACGAAATTATATGAGACTTGAAATCGAACCGTTAACCTCCCGATACCCCGTCAAGACCCATCCAACGATTCAGCTTGAACTTTCAAATTTTAGCCAAATTTCTCTAATTTATAATAATATGCGTCTGGCCCGTAAAACACTATCCGAAGATTTTTACTGAGCTGTCAAGCTTCAACCAGAGTTAAAAATTTTCTTTTTTATGATGAAATCAAAGTTATACTTTGATATTCGGCAAAGTTTGTCAATGAATTTGAACAAATACTCCGGAATTCGTCGTTTTCATTTCCTGTCGTTGCATGCTAACCTCCTTCCAATTAATGGACACCAGGGCGTTATTATTCGAGGTGAGTGATTCGAACGTCTGTTGAGTTAACTATATACATTTTGTTGCATCAATTAATGTACAAACGCTGATTTATTCAATCGAATATTTTTCTCGGCATGTCAAAAAAAAATGAATTATTCATATACAATGTAATTTATAATAATCATAAGGAAAATGATAATACGAATCTATTATTTTTACGTAACATTAAGCGCCGACGATTTTCCATAACGAACAAGCTTTTCATGTCCGAGATTCTCTCTCTCTCTCTCTCTCTCTCTCTCTCTCTCTCTCTCTCTCTCTCTCTCTCTCTCTCTATTTCTGTGGCAAACAAACATTATATCGCCTGACTTCCGGTTTCGTTTCGGGAATCCTATGAGTTTTCCGCACGAGGTAACAAATTTGACTCGCTCGAATTCCGCGATGGTCGCACCGGGCTCTCTCGCAGTACCAGTCACAGAATTTCCGGTGTGTATATGTACAAAGAGACGTACTACATGCGCTTTGTGCGAGTCCCCAGAGCGTGTACGATTATGTTGGCATTCATCGTCGAGGATGCATTCATAAGCGATTAGGCTCAAACCGTACGTACAACGGTCACATTCGCTGCAGTAGCGAAAATTAGATCGCTAACGGGGGAGAATTTTCCATGATGCGTGGAAACTCTGCGATACGTTTCTCATCCCAGGTACATATAGAGGGAATAATATACATATAGAGGGAATTTCACGTTGAATCAACGTGCCGAACTATTTTCCACCAAAATCCGCACTGTAATGAAACTGCCCTCGCGAGGTGCGGTATTATTATTCACGCTATAATTATTTATCATCTTTTCGTGTCTTATCGTATCAATTTCCCTTGTTTTATGATCATATATATAGGGAAGGGAAAAATAGAGGGAGGAAGAGAGAGAGAGAGAGAGAGACTCATATTTATGTATAAAGACGAGTTTATTCGCAGCGACGAGGAACCAAATGTTGAAACGTAGATAGGATTTTTATGAGTGTATCAGGGACATCTTGAGATGACGAAACTTTTCTTTTCCATGCATATGACGTAAAAGTGAATCGGGTCACGGCCACATATTAACCGCGAGATGAACGTTTTTTTTTTTTTTTCTTTTTTTTTCTTCTCTGAAATTCCGTCGCTCTTTAGGGATATCTCGCGAGCTTACGACGTACACTTCTCATTACCTGTCATACAACATTGAACGAAGCACGGGTTACCGGTTGCGTGATGGAAGTAGTAACACAGAGAGAGAGAGAGAGAGAGAGAGAGAGAGAGAGAGAGAGAGAGAGAGAGAGAGAGAGAGAGAGAGAGAGAGAGAGAGAGAGAGAGAGAGAGAGAGAGAGAGAGAGAGAGAGAGAGAGAGAGAGAGAGAGAGAGAGAGAGAGAGAGAGAGAGAGAGAGAGAGGTGTAGAGAGGGTGAAAAAGAAGGAGATATTTTGGGTACTTATAAGCGAAAAAAGTACCTCTTACCACCAGCCCTTTGCACGTACTGTGTGAAACAAAACGTTGCCAATGAGATGCTCTTACAGAACTTATACGATATAAATATCCACGCTATGCCGGCCAAAAGTCCTTGACTACCTTTAGAAGTGAAGAAAAGTTTCTCAAGGTGAGTGTACCTATAATGATTCGTTTTTATGCCATTTTTATTGAAAAAAAAGTTATCTCCATACTGAAACGAGAGCACCGACACTCTAATCAAGAATTATATTTTCTTTGAATATTGCGCAATCCATAGAACGGGGTGCAAATATCGCGATCCATTAAAACGATTTCCATAGACTGAATATATATTTTCGATAAAAGAGCAAGTAGTGATTCACTGTATTTGTACATCGATATTGTTTCGGCGCACTGAAAACTGTTTAGCTTTGACATGATTGGTCAAGATTACTGATTCAATATGCCATAACGTGAGAACGTTCGATACAATAATGAAGCATCTGTAATTATAACGACATATAAGACAAAATTACGGCGGATTTTTGTCGGTGAAGTGAAGGAAGCCGATGGTGGAAGAGCAGCTGAAAAACGTGCTCATGATATCCGGATTTCGGCAAAAATTCGCCTAATTTTGCGCCATGCTTCTGCCACTATAGGTTTGTCTACATTGAGGCTGAAGAACGGCTGGGACTACCGTATTAAAATTCCTCAACAAACTCTTAATATGGCGTACAATTATAAATCGCCGAAGGGAAGAGGTATATATATAATAGGAGAAAAAAAGAACGAAGAACGAGATGGTTAAGAATCTGGGTCGACTGGCTAGCCGCGCCGTAATAGGAACTCGTTGTCGTGAAAACGATCGTTGAAAATCCGAGAGAAAGGCGAAGAAAATCCACCACAGTGTGACCGAAACGATGCGGCACGAAGTGGCGAAGAGATACACAGAAGAAAAAGAAGAATAGAGAAATTGGATGAGAAAAAAAGAAAGAGAGAAAGAGAGAGAGAGAGAGAGAGTGAGAGAGATAGAGAGAGAGAGAGAGAGAGAGAGAGAGAAACAGTGGGGAAAAACTTTGTCTCTCGTTACGCGAGATGCGAGCTATATATAACGAATTTTTTGTGCGACAAACTTTTTTTTTTGCTTTCTCCCTTTATCTCTCGCCTTCCATTTTGTCTTTTACTCTACTCAAGAATTTTTATCGATCCCTCTGTCCTCGCTATTGTTACGCTGTGTCGATGGACCACTCTTATATGTAAATTCAATATGGCATATGCTTTCCCGTTGTTTTCACGGATTCAGGAAGCTTTCATTCTTTCTACAGATGAATGGCTCTGTTAATTTTAACTATCTCATGCAGGAAGCTTGATGATTTTGCAAAATTTCCGAGGAAGCAATGTACAACTTTGAGAATTCAACTGAAAAAAAAACTCATGAAAGGAGATCGCTGGTAATTGAGTTCAACACCCTTAACGTGTATAAGATTCAATACTACCTGCCGCGTATATCGGCATGTGGTAAACTTGCAACTAGCAGTGACGGTACAAATATATACCAGGAGTGGACGAAAATGGGTTGACCTTCAATATTATTAGGAGATGGGAAATAGTATAATTCATGTGATACATATAATGGATTATATACACGACCCTTGATATTATATCTCATGGACAAAATCGATCGTTCGGGTCATCTTTTTAGGCCTACGACCAACTTCTGTTTCATGAATAGTAAAATACGCTCCATTCAAGAACAATCGATATTAACTTTCATTTGGCCTTTCGACGTTCTTCGCTTGGACGTTGAAGCCCCTGAGGAATTAGGCATAAATTGATATCATACTTCAGCACGTCTGTCATATCGACAAAGATTCGACGTCGTTACATGGTCACGGATATTACAGTTATTTCAAACCATTCGAATTATGGAATTACTCAAAGTGATTATAAATGACTATGGTGAGTATTGTTGAAAAAATATCATACCTTTCAAATAATCAAGAACAGAGCTGGGCAAAGTACCTGAAAGTACTTCAAGTACAAAGTAAAAAGTACTGTAAGTATTTGAAGTACTAAATATTTCAAGTACTTGAGGTATGAAGTACTTGAAATACATCAAGTATTAAGTATCAAATACTTTTCAAGTTTTTAGGTATACATCTCGTAAGTTCTAGTACTTATAGATGATTTCTTATTTACTCTTTAAACTCATTTGATTTTGATTCGAGTACTTTTTGTATCAAAACATATTTTCACATTGTGCAATTCACTTAGGTCAGGCAGATTGGAACAGAATTATTTCAACGAAGAATTAGAAATAATTCACGTTTGATGAAGAAAAAATAAAAAATATAATACACGAAGTGTTAAAAACGAAGCCATTCATTGACAATGACACCGTAACTACCGTAGCTTGAGCCTTTGAATGGTCATTCCTTATAATCTTAACCAAATATAGCGCAGAACATTCCTCAATTATATATTCAAAGGCGTTATACATGCAACCATTAGCAAGACGTATTCAAAAGCCCTTCATACTTGGTACTGGAAAAAGTACTTAAAGTACAGGAAACTACTTGAAAGTTTAAGTACAAATACTTGAAGTGCAGGCCGAGTACTTGGAAATTTAAGTACAATACTAGAAATACTTTAAAAGTACTTTGTACTTCAAATACTGTACTTCCAGTAAATCGCAAGTACCGGGTACTTGAAGTACTGCACAGCTCTGATCAAGAATAATTCGAAAGAATCTTTTTTTAATGTTGATTATCAATCACACAAAAAATTCATAATTCTTACTTTCATTAAGCAGGCTATCTAAAATTATTATTTTGCTCAAATCCTGCTTTATCACCAACCAAACGGCAGGCAGTTTAATTTTATCGTAAGTCGAGGGTCCTAAAACAACACTGCAGTTATAGGATCGCCATTTACTCAGCGTACATGGAATGAGTTCATCGAAATTGCACGGTAAAATGAATACATGTGGGTATATATTTTCTTTGTTTCTCGAGTATCTTGAAAAAATATTTTTTGTTTTCTGTTATTTTGATTGTGCGGCACTCAACTATGGCAATAAATAAGGCACATGTATATCAGCGTAGCGTATATATACACGATTCGATTTAAACACAATTAACCAGAACGAGACGAATTTATTTCGAACTAAATTACATTTATTTCGGTGCTAATTGTGCAATTTACGAAGTCGATCATTCGGTTAACGATAATTTTACGTAATAATGTATTTAAATAAAATAAATTATGTTCGATCGTAGTACAATTTTACACTAGGACCTCGATTTAATGGTCCTCGATTGAATAGACAGTCCCCACCATGTCGCACTTATCGATCGATTTTTCGCGTGGTGGGAGATGGTGGGGGACGCTTAAAGTCTCCCCGATCAGGCCCGTAGCACGGAGTGCCGATGCGCAGATACAGCATGGGCGGGCATACGCTACCTCGATTTAACAAGGTGCGATGCGGAGCCGGTCCCGCCACTGGCCGTTAAATCGAGGTCGTAGTGTATTCGGTTCAATGACATTTCTACATGTCGTGGCATGTGCTGCTGTAACTACTAGAATTTCTGCCATATACACGGAGAGCAATACAAAAGAGAGAGAGAAAAAGAAAGAGAAAGAGAGAGAGAGAGAGAGAGACAAAGAGGGAGAGAGAGAGAGAGAGAGTTCCGGTTCTCAGGCCTCGGCTCGCTCTCATGGAAATTGCGTTATGCAATATTCAGAACTATCTGCACTGAGATTGCATCAGGGGTGTGTGCATTGATGCGCGCGCACGTACAGACAACCCGCTGTTCCATCCAACGATAACCATCCCAATGACCCTCGCGACTCTTTCACTCCCTCGCGAATCCTCACCCTTCGTCCGTCTCGTTAACCGGCTTCCGGTGAGGAAAACGTGCGTTACGATTAGCAACGCGTTATTCGACTAACGGTATAGGATAATTAGTGCGGTCTGGAGCGTCATGGTAAGGTTCAAGGGGGGGGGGGGGGTCAATCGGGCCGACCACACACACGACACAGCGGTTCTCGTTTACGGGCCGAAACGAGGTAACACATCATGTCCAAGAGAGAATCTCGTATTATCGTACACACGTGTCGACGAACGAGTTATCATCACGTTCAAAATATACAACTATGATTATTTTTACTTGTAATACACGACTAATGAGCCAACAAATTAAATTTGAATGATTCTTTCGTATTCTTATCCATCGTTTACGTACATAGAAGAAATTAAGCAACGTCAGCAAAGTCATATGATGAAAAGTAAGTTTTTTATAATTGTGAAATTGATATCATTAACGAAAAAAGCTTCGGACGATTAATGTGATTCATACAATCTCTGATGTAGTCCTAGTTACTTGTCTGAATATTTTGGCTGGATTGAAGGAACCAAAAGTATCTTAATCATTAATTGTTATCTAAAATTTCATCCATTATTTAAGATCGCTCCATTTTAGTTTTTTTAAAAGCTGTTACGTGACGTCAGCAATTGAATTTAATTCCAATAATACATTACGCCTTCGCTCAACATATACGCTCAAATACAATAAATATTCAGTTACTCTCACTATAACAGCGTTGGGTCAACCGACTAAACGTAAACTGAACTTTATTTGGTTTGGCTATTTTTTCTTTCAGTGAACGAGGGTGCAAAATTATAATTAGTGAATGAATGTGCTAATAATTCCTCGTAGTGTATGAGCGATAGGGAAAACTCACAGTAATCCACTAGGGATGTATATATACATATATTGATATGCATTTGTATCACGACACATGTGCCGATAGATGATATGGTATATGTCGAGTGGAACACGCGAGCAATCGATCACAGGCAAGCACCGGAATGCACGCAACTCGAGATAGAACCATATGTGTATAGATATATAGAAATGTACTTAATCAGAGATAAAGAGAGAGAGAGAGAGAGAGAGAGAGAGAGAGAAGTGGATTGCCGTCAGATTGACGTTGATATAGTCCGATGTGGTGAAGACAAATTCTGGACCGGGTCGTCGGTTCGTTAGGCGTGTTGTTCCTTTAGTGACACCGATTGAAATGAACCTAAAGATATATATATATATTGGCAATAATGAATTTTAGCAATTTGTAGCTTTTCGAATAAGGCCCTGAGAGGATCAGAGCTCGGGACCTTTTTGTTTCAATAAAGCTGGACCCAAACTCGAATCATTTTGTCAGAAAAAAGGCTTCAGCCCCAATCGGCTTTCTTT